>OW679197.1:49927141-50053421 GCA_940337035.1 Agriotes lineatus
AAATTTTTTTGAGTGCGGTCCAACAACGTCGTATTAATTTGCCCGAGCGGGACGCGAGGGCAAATTAGGACGTTGTTGGAATGCACGAAAATAATTTCCGGATATGAATTAATGCTCGAATGCAGATTCGGTAAGAAAATCGTAACGCCACAAACCCTCACAGTTAGGTTGGTCTACCTACAAAAAATTTCCAAGAAATTTTTTTATTATCTTGGTTACGGCTCGTGAACTAATTTTTCTATTGGTCATTAATGAGTGTCATACGATTTTCACTAGAATTTTGGTATTGCAAGAATTTTCTCAAATAAGTAATTTTGGATGCAACAACATGTTTCTGTTCACATAGAATTTTACGTCCGTTTACATGTTTGTATTTATAACCCATTGATTTTAGAATATTATATAAAGTCATTTTCCCCTTATCGAATTCGAAATTTTCACGCACGTCCTTTAATAATCTAGCCAAAGTAAAGTGCTCATTTTTCAAGTGATAATTCCAAATCTGTCGTTGCAAATCTTCCCGAAATGCAAAATTTTTATAGTATGTATAATATTTAGGTCGTGGGCCAAAAGGTTTAATTTCAAAATTGTCCCGCCCAATAATGCTTCTTATAGTTCTTTCGGACACCTAAAACAGTACAAATCCCAAAATTAAAGCAACAGTTAAGTTTTATGCATAAATACTTGCATCCCAAATATCAGTAAGCCGGGCAAGGATTTCAGTTTCAGTAAGATCTGGCCTGTCGGTTTTATAATGCCTGTAGGCCTTTGTAATTTTCAGTTTTGTGTAACCTTTAATTACTTTTGGCATATTGCTCTAGTACAGTGATTCCCAAAGTGGGCGATACCGCCCCTTGGGGGGCGGTGAAACGATCCTAGGGGGCGATAGTAGCTTCGGGTGCATTTGGGGAGCGGTGATTAAAAATAAGGGGGCGGTAAAAGCTTAGAGAAGGAAGAGAAGATACAAAGATTTAGAAAAACCGTTCGTACATATTTCATCTGTTGTGTAATATAGTGTAACATTATTTTCCAAATAAACACACGAAATACAAGTTACAGATTTATTTATTCCATAAAGACTATTTACCATTACTAAAATTCGTTTTTCTACGACCACCACTAAAAGTATGCCTTTTAGAGCTAGCTTTTTTCACTAAAAGTGACGTTTTATAATTTAGCGTGTTGAAAACGAGATCAGCTGTTTACTTTTAGCACATGTGTTATAAAGTGAAGTGAGGCTATAAAACTACAAGTTCGAACTGGAAGTGAGGTTGTAAAGTTATTCTATGTAGTTATTTCTTGAGTTAGAGGTAAAGTGTTTTTTAAATAATTAAAGCGTTATGTAATGAATAAAGTCAAATGTGTACTGTTTTAATTACCTTTGATAACTGACTTTGACAGTACTGGTTCCACAAACATTCACCTGCGCGTCAAGGCCATCTCTTTATTGTGACATAACTGTTATAAATACAAACTTTTGTTAAATCGACATTTATGGATTAATAGCAGAAAATTTAAGGTCGTAGAAAAAATATTGTATGCAAACTCGTGCTAAAAGTGTTATTGCACTCGACATGTTATGAAACTCACCCTTCGGCTTCGTTTCATAATTTTCATGTCTCGTGCATAAACAATCAACTTTTAGCGCTTGTTGCATAACTGGCTATTATTCTCCGTTTCTTTAATTTTACTTTATCACACCCTCTAATACACCATCCAGAAAGTAAATACCATTATAATAAAGGATTTTTATTGCGTATTCAAATTTGCTTTTACTCAACACAGGTTAGAAATTCGAAAAAAAATCGGCTATTTTAAAAATATCATTTTCGCTAGCAATAATAATTTATACCAAATTTCTATATGATATATTTTATTATAACATTTCATAATTAACTTTTTAGATAATCATTTGAGTTTGGCTTTTCCTTTAGTTATTCCGATTGTCAGCTAATGCAAATTAAAATCTAAGTTTTGATGTTACCAAACAACTATCCCAACTAAATCAACTTATATGCTAGCACCTTTTTAATAAACTATTCACAATTTAACAGTAATTGTATCTAATGTATCATTCATTAAACAATTCTCGAATGTTTATGTTGTACTTTTAATGTATAAATACCTCTTTGTAATTTTTAATTGCTCATTAATTTATTCTTTCAAAATAATTTCCTACCTAGAAATTCTCTTATATATAATTATCAGTACTACAATATCTTTCTGTTTGTTCCCTTAAAGAATATATATTTCCAGGGGGCGTTGAGTATTTTTTTTTCTGAAAAGGGGGCGGTAGTCCAAATAAGTTTGGAAACCACTGCTCTAGTATTACAATTTGACAGATGGGTATCCATAACGCTGATGTCCATACATATTATGACTAGTGGCAAACAAAGTATGAAAGCACTGGCAACATTGCACGTTTAACCTCAACATATCAAATTAGACACTTTCGTGAGCCTCCTGTACAGGGTTATTCATTATAAATTACCCACCCCTTATCATCGTTATTATTGCCTATAGAAAAAAAAGTTTTAAATAAAAGTTATGTGGTTATAACTGAATTTTGTTAAAATGCTATCAAAAGTACAGTGGCGTGCATAATTAAGGGGATACAAAAAAGTAATATATTATTTTAAATGGAACACCCTGTATATTATTAAATTTTTGGAATGATCTTTCTTTCCTGATTTCAAAAATATACCATATGTTACCCCTACCTTATACCGTTTTTGAGTTATTAAACGTCGAATATCATTAACATTATTAAAGTAAGCTATGAAAATGGCAACTATTTTGTTTGATAAGTGACATTTCTTTAATGAAATAATCTAAATGAGTTATTTTTTATTTATATTTAAATTTCCTAAATAAAACTTTGTTATATTTAATAATGTTAACTACTAAGATATTCGACGTTTAATAACTCAAAAACGGTATAAGGTAGGGGTAACATATGGTATATTTTTGAAATCAGGAAAGAAAGATCATTCCAAAAATTTAATAATATACAGGGTGTTCCATTTAAAAAAATATATTACTTTTTTGTATCCCCTTAATTATGCACGCCACTGTACTTTTGATAGCATTTTAACAAAATTCAGTTATAACCACATAACTTTTATTTAAAACTTTTTTTTCTATAGGCAATAATAACGATGATAAGGGGTGGGTAATTTATAATGAATAACCCTGTACATAACAGCTGATTCTGACAAAGTGTCAGAAAGAGATTCTAGGGAGTTTTAATTTTATTAAACATAAAAACAAAATTCCATGTCTACCTACTTGGCAAATAACTATTGAACGGTTTATATGTATTACTTACTATATTGCTAGCAGGGCCTGGGAAAGGCCGAAAACATTACGGCGCCGACATAGTCACACTCTGAGTATGCGCATGCGTGAGAATTCGAACTCCGCCTTTAGAAGCGAATTTTAAACTTGACCACTTCCCCACCTGGCGGACGACGCCGACGCGCTTGCGCACAGCTCACCATATACATTGAAAAGTTGGTTGTCTATCTCATTTTCTCGTGACCTCCCAACTCATAGCAGCTAGCAATATAGTAAGAAATATATATATGGCATAACCTAACTTTTGTTAATGACTGACAGCATATTTACAGGGTGAAATTCATCACCCTAACAGGGCCTCCTATCGGGAATATAACTATTGAACGGTTTATATATTTATTCTGGTTTAAATTGTTTTATTCGCAACCATATATGTAATGTTAACATTACTGACCTCATTTGAGTGTGGGAAGTGGTACATTTCCGACCGCTACTTCCCGCACTCGAGTGCGGGAAGTGAATGCGGGATTTACATTCCCGACCGCTGTGTAGGTAGGGACACTGGGAATCTCGTTCATCCATTCATGCGCGTCACAACCTGTCGTATCATAATATAATAATTTTTCCAATTATTGTTTAGAATAAAGTGGTTGCGAATAAAATAGTATACATACCACGGTAAAAAGTTTCATTCCTGTCTCGAGATAAAGTTGACCTCGACGCTACACGTCTCGGTTAACTACTTAATCTCTCGACAGGAATGAAACACTTTCCACCTCGGTATGTAATATACTGATGGGGCCACAATTATATAACAGCAATGAGATAACAGGAACAAGAAAATAACCCGTATTGCTTGAGTAAGAAAGAGATAAACATAGTAGCAAATATGCGAGTAGGCTTGACGTCATTTTAATTATGACAGATGTGAACCAAGCATGAGTACTAAAATAATTTTTTCATGTGGTCATCTCTTTCTTACTCAAGCATTCTATTTTGTTGTTCATGTTATCTCATTGCTGTTATATATAATTATGGCCCCATCGGTACTATTTAGTTAAGCAGTTATAACGAGCGATTTTTGAAAAATCCAATTGCAGCACGCCCTGGATAGGCTGAATTAGTTGGCAGTACTGAAGTGCATTGTCAGTCCATGTCAAATTCGAGATTTGCAGGTTAGGTTTTGTGTCAGTTTGTGTCAAATGACAAACAAAACCTAACCTACTAACCTCGAATTTGACATCGACTGACAATGAACTTCAGTAGTGCCAACTTATTCAGGCTATCCAGGGCCTGCTGCAATTGGGTTTTTAAAAAATCACTCTATATTACGTTCTTTTGTAATTTTTGCATTTTATGCCTTCATTATTTTTGTGTACACTGGAAACATTAGCCTTTCTCGACGACCGTATTTTCAGGGAACATTTGTGTTGCTACCTTGATGTTTGATATAATGTTAATTTTTAATTTGATCTTTTAACGAAATTGGCGTACCTAGATATTAGTTAAAAAACTAAATAAACTATTTCAAAAAACATGCTTTAAAAAGGATTCTATTATAAGATATTTTAAACTGAAATGTGAACATATTGACCCGTACTGACAAGAAAAACAACTGAGTTTTCTTAAGAATATCTTTGTTTAACTTTCTATACCCCATACTATTTGGTGAACAGACATAATTTGAGGAATAGGGGGCTGTTCATTGGCAATTCTTTTTTCAAATTTACTATATCTGTAATTTCTACTTCCCACATTTTTATTGAACTCTCTAAAGAAAGTTTATCAACAAAATCTGAAGCGACCGCAATGTCATTTCCATGTAGAACCAAACCATCCGCTGATCCCTTCAATGTTCCTCCCACACCATTCATAGGGTTCTTTCCGCAGCCGCTTTCACTGTAGTTCCACGAAAAATCGTTTATGTTAAAATACATATGAATTTCTTTTATAAGAAAATAACAGTTTTCTTTTTTCTGCCCACTTTCTTTCTGATTGTTGGCGTATTGTACTCAGATTCACGTCTACTATTGCTACTAAGAGATGGGGTGTTATTTTGCTGTGAAGAATGACTTAATGGTTTGTCATTTATTTTGTGCTAAATACAGCTCCTCTTAATGGCATAGTTATTTGCTGAGGCACGTTTTCTTCCACTTCTTCACTATCGTGGCGAATTATTTGTCAGATATTTTTGTCTTGCTAACCATAACTTTTTATTACTTCGATACCTTGTTTCCTGTCATTTATTTTTCTGTTTTCTTCTTGCTGTTTCGCCCAATGGCTTAATAGTTCTGACAGACCTTCTTCTTTCTTCTTTCTGTATCTCTCCCTATCCTTTCTTCGCTTTCCTCTAATTGTTCTTCAGTCATTTTAGCTCTATATTATGGCCACCACTTTTTTACAAGTTATTTTTGTTGCTTCAATGAAGAATCCTGTTCTTGCTTCTTTCTGCGTTTGTTCGTAGGTTTCTTTGAGACACTTTTTCAATCACCTGATTTGCTGTCGCTTTTGTATTTTTTGAGTTACAGTTAAAGATTTTTACTTTTATTATTCATAAATCTGAGATCATTTGTTAACGGAAGTTCTTTTATATTATGGTGTCTACCTTTTATATTTTTCGCTTATCATAGCTTTTCTTTTCTCCGGTGTATTTTCGTTTTTACTGTTACGGCGAACGGCTCTGATTGCCAAAGTCTGTAGAGCAAGAGCCGTTCGTATCTCAGATACAGAAAATCTAGAGAGAGAAAAGGAACGTCTATTTGACTCTTTGCAAAAGAACGGATATCCAACTACCGCCATCCGGAAAGCGCTAGACAAGACTACGACACAAAAGACTAAGGAAGAATCCCCACCTCTGGAAAGCTTAGCATTTCTACCTTACGTTAAAGGCTGAACTGATAAGATAGGAAGTGTCCTGAAACGATGCAATATCAAAACTGTGTTCACGACCAATGAAACCATGAGTAACGGCTTCAGATCAGTAAAAGACAAAATTCCTAATTTAAACACCGCTGGCGTATGTCGCATTGCTTGTTCTTGCGGCTTGAATTACATTGGACAGACAGGTCGTTTCATTGATCTAAGACTTCAAGAACATAAAGGCGATTGCAAACACAAACGGATCACAAAATCAGCCGTAGCTGAGCATACATTTACAAATGGGCAAACCTGGCAGAGTACTTGTCAGAATACCTCACTACTTCCCACGAGTGATACGTGAAGTCATAGAAATAGAAAAACATACAAATAATATAAACAGGGAAGATGGTTTCAAGCTTAGTAAAACGTGAACTACTGTGATACACGATCTAAAACATTACAACTACTGTGCGTCGTACGGTCACGCCCCACGCATTACGCTCCACTTGAACAACCAATCAGCGTTACGTCGCTCTGAGCGACTGGCACAGAGAACTATAAATAGCTCCACACCGACCTACAGTTCACCACACTCTGTAGGTTAGTGGTTAGCACGCTTACTTAGAATTCGGGAGGTCGTGGGTTCGATTCCTTCGGCCGTCTGCTGTGATTCAGGTTTTTAGGTGGTTTTTCTGAGTCAACAGAGTACTTTCTCTGAGGCGAATGTCGGGACAGTACTTCTCCACCTTTCCTAACCTTTCTTCCATTCTACTCGCTTTCTTTCTCTCGCCCATCATGTAATACCTGCTCTGGGGTAAAGAGGGATGCAAGGTCCCTATAACAGCCCGTCCTCAGTTGTAGGAATTGAAATTACCTTGAACCTTTACCTTTACCTTTAACCTTCACTTCCTATCTGATAATGCAAGCTGCAAGGTCTTGTGAAACGTTAGTCAATATGAGTGCACAAATAGCAACAGAGCTAAATGTGCCTAAGTATCTTTGTTGTCAAAGTACCCAAACAACACGAGCCACCAAAGAGCATGGCCATAGCGTGGATCCTTGCTTGAGTTCACAAGGTGCAAGGCACGCTAAGCCAAAGAAATCTGGGTGTTACAAAGACTACGTGGTCTAAGCCGAAATTCTAGGTTAACAAGAATAATTCGAGTAATCGTGAAAGCTTCTAACAGTATGTATTAAAATTAACATGAATCACATTTACGTAGAATTCGGTTTTAATAAAAATAGACAGTTAAAAAGGTATTTGAAAAGATTTAAGGTAACATTCATTTTAATTTTGTCTTTACTTCTACAATTTCGTTATGGGACAGTTACCAAACTACTCATCGATTTTGAATGTAGAAATGTAGAACATCATCATATAAAATGCTATAATAGTATATTGTACTGTACAACAAGTTACGAAAAGTGTAGCAGAGATTAAAAACGCGCCCAGCACGGAAAAACACTTTTCTCACGTGTTGAACATGCTATCTTTTCACGTACTGTAAAAAACTGCCTAAAAGTTTTGATATAAACATATCATAAATCATATGAAATGTCCATTTAAAAAAGTACCTTTATAAACGATTTTCCGCTGCTCTGTAGAAAAGTACCACTTTTCTAAATGATTGTGTATTAAAAAATATGGTACATTTCTCTACAGTACGTGAAAAGGTGTTTTATTGTACTGGTAAAATAAAGTAACGTAGTTTATAGTACATACTAACGGGTGTTCATAAACAGTCGTCATCCCAGTAGGTTTTGACTTCAGAAACGTATGTCTATTAGAATTGGGAAAAATGCGCTATGACAGTACTCAATGACATTTCATTGTGTTGCACGAATTAATCAAAGACATAACATTTTGTTTTTCAAAGCAACTGGGATGACGACTGTTTATGAACACCCGTTAGTAAAATTAAGTGAACTTTAAAAAGTATTTTATAATGCAGTCTGCTGCCATCGAATCTCGCTCTTTTGGGGATAGAATTTGCGTTTTTCATCAGATTTACATTTATAATTAGCACTGGCGAGTCAGTGTAAGCTATTCAAGGAGCAATCCATTACGAATGCCGAGATCCGGCCGTGCTTCTTTGTCTGTATCTAATCCTAATGACGTGTTTTAGTTTTCCAATATGAATAAAAAGGCGCCATTATTTCGCTTGTTAGGCGGCCTCGCGCTGCGCCTCGCGTTACTTCTTCGGGTTAACGAAGTCATTAGGTGTTTTCCCCGTCCCTAACGGGATAAGCTCTTTAGTTCATTAACAGTTCGGGCCGGATAATAAGTAACAAGCCGCACGGCTGTCGCCGATGACACGCGTTTTCCACACCTGGGGTGGCGATATTGCGTCCTCTGTTCCAAGGGCCCAAGCAGATTTAAGGGGGAGCGTTTTTCACTTTTAGTGGCATCTTGACGGGCCCCGGGCACTGCCCGATATTTATGGGGCTCGCTCGGGCCTGTGACAAAGAACCTGCCAGTTTATTTCATGTCCGCGCCCTCATAAACCCGATCATATTTTGATCGCGAACCGGCCTTTCTTTGTTCAGTTTATTGACACTGAAGGCAGTCACTAAATCCGAAAGACCATCAATCATGACTGTTTATTCGCGATTTTTAATCCGCCGCCGCAAATAATGGAATAATATGCAATATTTCGGTCGCGCGACGACGTCGCTTTTATCTTTCCCGAACAGCGCCGAGATTAATGAATTCCAAGGTGAATTTATCAATGAGTTACCAATTTCATTTATTATTTTATTTATGATCGATACGCCGTTTCCTATCAATTCCCGAGCCTCGGCCGTCCCCGACGCAATAATAACTTTAACTGCTGTTCTCCTCGAATTATCCGGCTCATAATGTTGCGATAAATTCCATTTTTAACACCCACGACGTTTTAGAAAGCAATATCCCTTTTACTTGTCCTTTTCACGATTTCTTCACAGCCAGCGTAACCATTAAAACATTTATGCTAAAAAAGTATTACAGTGAATGACATGCAGTGCGAATATAAATTAAAGATAGTGGTTGGTTAAGCAATTTCATGAAAAAGGTTCAATAATCAATAGGCTAGCACACCATTCATGAATAACCAAAGGTTACCCATTTAAAACAGTTTATCCCTGTTCCATGGACTAAATAGTAAGTATAGTAATCCAACCAAAAATTGGAAAGCTAGTTAAAATCAAGTACATCATGGAATGTGTAAGTAAATTGTAAATTTGTAAATTGTACATGTAATTATTTTGTTACGGCATTGTAACATTTGACATGATTTATGTACATACTAGTTGTTTAACCTCAGTTTTTAAAACCGTATTATATTAGCGTAAAAAATGTTGAAAAACGTATATGTCTTCTGTAATGCTATCTGGTTAAATTTATTTAATCGTAGCATTAATTAATTTTGCCCTTATGAATGGTAGCTTCTGACTGGGCCTAGGTTCGATTTAATTATATCTGGACTGATTCAAAGAACAACAAGTGACCGAGAATACATTTATTCAATACTATATAATAATAATAATGATGAGGCACTAACACCTCATGAAGGAGCTTGGCCTGCAAGGCGGAAGGTTAGAGCTTCCGTATCCTCGCTCTCACACCCGGCTGTCGCGTGTCAAATTCATGACACGTGGTGATGTGGTGAGCACCACGCATTAGACAACCGCATTATTACCCCTTGTTCTTTCGAACGCAGGTTCCCAATTATTTAATGCGACTGGGTAGGCCGCCCACCAGGCATCGATCTGGGATTTGAACTCCAGACTTCCGCGCCGCAGTCCGATGCTCTAGCCATCAGAGCCACGCTGGCGCTCAATACTATATATTTAGTAAAATAATAAAATAAATCATAAGTATCATTAGGTACAGTGAAAATTTATTATTTCTGGCGTTAACCGTCGAGTTGGTCATGGAGGTATAGGCCACTTCAAATGTCGGAGAGTATGGCTGGAGTCCTCTCTAGGTGCGAACGGTGAACTCAAGCGAAGGTTGGTATAACTGGAACACGATAAATTAATTAATGACAGCTCGAGCCAATGTAAACAAACGGAATAATTTTGTTTCGTTTTAATTAACAAGGAATTGATTGAAGCTATGATCTTGTTACCATTCGCATAATATCCGTGCACGTGGGTGCCCTTGCGATAAACTCCGGGGACAACTTGATCTAGTGCGACGGTCGAATTTCTGTGCAATTTTATCTGGTGTCGTGCGCTTGTCAAGGTTATCCTCCAAGATGGGCAAAATAGATTTCCACAGGGTAAGTGCGTGGTTTTCTTACGTCTTTGGAAACCGCCTATTTTGCCGTGTAATGCGAGACAGGTTTTTGGGCCCAAAAATCCAAATTCAGAAATATTTAGCAATAACGCACTCAGATGTGCGTAAGTTTAATTAAGAATTTGTTTGAGTTTTAGCGCTTTGAACGAATTTGAACTATCGCACTTTAATATTCATGTGTGCGTGTTATTTAAGCAGATTTTGTTAACATGAAATAATTCAAAATAGCGAACTCCGAAGTGCAGCCGTTCGCTAATTAAATTTCACAAGTCTCGGGGGGGGGGGACTCCAAAATTAATTTATTCCGATATACAGCCATAAATTAATTGAATCTAAACAGTTTATTCCGATTTCCCAGTCAACTGATTCAATTTGAATGGATATTTGCATCCCAGGAAAATTAAATAATTCAAACCACCATATTTCGTTTCACAGTCATATGATAATTTGAATTTAAGCGGGGTACCTGGAGGGACTGGTTCAAATTTTCTGGTGTTCCGGGGCGGGAGCGGAGCTCGCCGCGGCGAAGGCCGCAGGCCGCGGAAATCAGCTGGAGGCCTGGGATGATTTCTTGGAATAATCTGGTGCTCTGGCCGGCGAGAAATTTCATTTTATATGTTGCAGTCACTCCGCCGGGCATCGCAGCGCGTGGCGGTGGGGATGAGCGGAGAACACTTCTCCGTTCCGCTGGTGCTTCGCGGCTGTCCTGCATGATCGAGCGTACTGGAAATTTTCTTAACGCCAAAAACGCGAAGATTGAGCGCTATTAATTTGAAATTAAAGTTCAGTAGCGCTTAATCAAGATCGAAACGTTACACTTTCAACATTCCCAAAGCATATGTCAAATTTGAAGGTTGTTATCGAAATGTCATTGAATCACAATCAAGCAATCATTTTTTATGAATTAAATTACGAAGTGACTTACTGTTCTCAATGCTCTCCTGATTTTTAATAGGTTTCCAATTTCTGGTTGGAATACTATAACTCAAACGACACTATTTACAATAAATCAACAAACATGCCCATATATGCCAACGACATGAATTACTAAGTTCAGAGAATTGGACTGCAAATAATTGAAGATAAAACTCAAGTGGAGATGGTGATCTTCAAAAACCGACTAAAGTTATGACAAAATGTAACTGTTAGAAACCACAGTGTAGAAGTAGCCACGGTTAAGGCCCTGGAAATAACTTCAGACATAAAAACCAGATTAATATAAGTAACCAAAACGGTGTATTCACTGGATATGGTACTGGAATATAAAGATGTTGATAAAAACATAAAATTGATTATACATATATAAGGCAGTGATAAAACCTATACTAACACATGGAAGCAAAGTAACTATGAACAATGACACAGCAAAGTATTGAAGAAAATTCTAAGACCGTTAAAAAAACAAGACATGTGAAAGAAAACATGGAATCATAAACTAGAATATGAAGTCTAAAAAAGCGGATCTCGTAGCATATACAAATTTAGACATACAAAGTATGAATGTGAGCGTGTGGCCGGTTCGAACCTCTCACCCGGACAGTGGTTACATTTTATGCTCTGCGGCAAACATACGAACAGCTTTGGTGGCCGTGACCCCTGTGAAAGGGCATTCCCCCTTAATTCAAGTAATAACAGGCTATATACTAATTGAGGCATTCGTGGTTACTCGATGTATTCTTGTTAACGTAAAATTTTGGCTTAGACCGAGTAGTCTTTGTGGAACACTGTTAGAACTATTTGCCAAGCTTAGCTATTTCCTCAGATTTTAGTATCTTTTTCGAGTCATGTAGTAAAAATTCGTAATTTAGCGGCAATGTTACCAAACCTTCATTCTGCAGATATTCATTTCCGCGTAGTCCAGTTCAAATATTAACGCATTGCCGATTCAGGTTTATTTTGGCGTAGGTTACAACTCAAGGTTTGTTCCCTTCTCTCCGTAAAGCAGTCTTAGGTTACCGAATTCTTTGCACCTATTTGTTGTTGTACAAGCTTGCCTTAAAACTTTCCGCGTAAAACGTGTATGAATACTGCCGTGCAGTCCTATTAATCGAGTTTCATTTATGAATGTATCCTTTGTTGTTTTGCGAGCAAAACAGGCTCCAGCTTATCAATTTCTACGTAATCGTTATCTTCAAGGTTCCCTGCGAGTTCCGTATAAACTGTAGAGTCAGTTCGATTTAGTTCATTGTAAAGTTCCGCACCACCTCTCACTCTTTATTTAAGTCAGATAAGGACGGAGCGTAGTTACGCGCTTGCGTCAACGCAGTTGCATTTCGAATCCGTGACTTAAGCGTCACTTGCTAGCGGTCCTTGAATTAGAACAAACGTATTTGATTTGTAGCCCCCGGTTGCCATCGCTTTGAGGCCGGGGGGGGGGGGGGGACACTTGTAATGAGCCTTGTAATTCCGCTTTGAATAATTCTGTGGGTTTCGTGAACCATTAGCACCCGTTTGAAGGAATAGAACTGTCTCGTTACGTGAGCAATCCGAGGCGTTTTTCGTGCTGTGGACATTAACCGTTTGGGGTGCAGTTGAAGCAAGTTAAGTTAGTGTGGTCGATAGTTCTTTTCGCGAGACTCCAACATCATCGCTGTTGCGGATTTTCACGAGCTCTTCATAGAACCAACGCTAACTTAAGTATGACGTCGTGTTGTTTAAATCTCGCACGTTGCTCTGTGGTTCCTGTATGAAAGTACCATTACGTCGTCTATTCACCCTTCGTGGGATTCTAATTCATCTGGCCAACCCCCTTATCGCGTATACCATCGAGGTTGTGTTCTGCACCACGTCCACCCTTGTGATTTCGCCGTCGTTCCATTTCTTCAGGCACCTTGAGGCAGTTTGTTTGGAAAGGCGACTACACGTACAGTGCCGCACGCAATTATGCAGCCACCTGATCTTCTTCAGGTAACAAGTTATTGTAAATTAGTTTTACTGTGTATAACCAAAAAGTGATCGCTACGTCGTCGAGTGTTGAACAATTCAGCGTATTTATTGTTGTAACCATGTATTTACTGTTTGCTAGATTTACCGAATTGTAACTGGTGGCAGTTTCGCCCTTGAGCCATCCTAATGTATTTGCAGTCAAGTTTATTATCTGTAATTAAGCTAACGTGTTGCGTAATCTAACCCAACTAATCCTTTTGAGCATTTTTAAATTTAACTAGTCAATTTCATGTCCATTGTCACCTACATATGTACAGGGTGTAAAAATGCTTTTCGCACCATAGGGATTTCAATGGTAATTTCTTCATATGAAAATATTTGCTTCCATAATTATTTTAGAGCAAACTTGTATGGAAGTTTTTTGTAGAGAAAAAAATTCTGTATCCATTTAAGCCAGAATAGAATAGTTTGCTGTTTATTTGGTTGCCGTTACATTTGACAGATGCGAAATGTAAAATGACAAATGCTGGCATAAATGGATACAGAATTTTTTTCTCTACAAAAAACTTTAATACAAGTTTGCTCTAAAATAATTAGGGAAGCAAATATTTTCATATGAAGAAATTACCATTGAAATCCCTATGGTGCGTAAAGCATTTCTACACCCTGTATATTTTATTTATTCCAATAGAGTCCATTGTCAAGTACTTATGTTTTTCATCGGTGTTCTTGTTACTTGCATGCCTTTTATGTGTATGTTTCAGTTGTAAGGAGTGGAACAGCTGCTTCACTAAGTTATTGTTGTAAGGTAAGTCGATACTGTATGTAACTCGCCGACCGAACTCTGCCAAGGAAAAGTAGTAAGGTGACTTTACTCACTTCCATTTTCAAAGTAATCTCACCTCTGTTGCGATTGTTGTTTCCCGATTTAGTCAAGAAAATGGTGGCGTTCCGTTATTTTAACATCATTTACCTCCCGTATCGGAGTACAGCCCTAACTCGAAGGTCGTAAAGAACCCGCCCACGCGGCTGAGTTTTAGCTGGAGCAATCCTTCCTGCTGCCGCCATCTTAACAGGGTTGGGACCTTGTATTCTCGGTTTATTTCCCGATCCTGTCGTCTTATCGTGTCGTGGATAGCAAGTCCGGCTCTCGAGCGTATGATTTTATTTTGTACACTTGTGGGGCTGGATTGCTATGTCGTTGTAACGTTTTCGTGCCGTAACAACACCCAGCATTCTTTGGTTTAATGTGACTTGCACCTTGTCAACTCGAGCAAGGATCTACGCGATGGCCATGCTCTTTGGTGGCTCGTGTTGTAATTTGAGAACGAGGATACTTAGGCAGATTTGTTCTTCTTACTGTTTGTGCACTCATATTGACTAACGTTTCGCAAAGCATTGCAGCTTGCGTCATCAGACTGAAAGTCGCACTACGAACTGAAGGTCGCTGTGGAGCTATTTGTAGTACTCTGTGCCAGTCGCTCGGAGCGACGTAACGCTCATTGGTCATTCAAGCGCAGCGTAATCCGTTGGGCGTGGCCGTATAACGCACAGTGATTGTAATGTTTTAGATCGTGTATCACAGGAGTCCACGTTTTACTAAGCTTAAAACCATCTTCCCTGTTTATATTATTTGTATATTTTTCTATTTATATGGCTTTACGTATCACTCGTGAAAGGTAGTGAGGTATTCTGGCAAGTACTCTGGCTTGCCCAAATTCTAAGGTGTGCCCATTTGTAAATGTATGCTCAGCCGATTTTGTTATGCGTTTGTGTTTGCAATCGCCTTTATATTCTTGAAGTCTTAGATCAATGGAACGACCAGTCTGTCCAATGTAACTCGAGCCGCAAGAATATACGCCGGCGGTTTTTAAACTAGGAGTTTTGCCTTTTACTGATCTGAAGCCGTTACTCAAAGTTCCATTGGTCCTGAACACAGTTTTGATGTTGCATCTTTTCAGGACGCGTCCTATCTTATCAGTCGAGCTTTTAACGTAAGGTAGAAATGATAATTCTTCAAGAGGTAGGGATTCTTCTTTAGCCTTTTGTGTCATAGTTTTGTCTACCACTTTCAGAATGGTGGTAGTTGTGTATCAGTTCTTTTGTAAATAGCCAAATAGATGTTCTTCTCTCTCGAGATTTTCCGCATCTGGGATACGAACGGCTCTAGTTTCCAAAGTCTGGAGACTGTGGCATTGGATGATGGGGTGAATTCTCATTTAAATATCTGTGCGTGTGTGTTTTCTTTCTATAGACTGCATGTCCTAAAGTACCATCTGATTTACGTTTTACCAAAACATCTACAAACGGAATACTGTCATTTTCCTCTATTTCCATTTCGAATTGGATGTTTGGATCTACAGAATTCAGGTATTTTCGAAATAGATTTAACGTCTGGCCTCCTGGTGACCAGATGGCAAAGGTATCGTCTACATATCTAATCCAGCAGGTCGGTTTTAACTGCACTTGTTCAAATGCCTCCAGATAAACATTAGCGGTAACAGGTAATAGCGCTGAACCCATAGCCGCTCCTTCGACTTTTTCGTATATTTTATTGCTCCAACTGAAGTAAGCGTTTTTCAAGCAAATTTCAATTAGTTCAACTTGGACTGTAGACAAGAAATTTTTAAGCATTACTAGCACCTTATCAATCGGCACTTTCGTGAAGAGTGATACACATCGAAACTGACTAAAAGATCATCTTTGTTTAACTTTATTTTCTTTAGTTTCTTGACAAGATCTGCTGAATCCTTGGCAAACGTTTGTTCTGCCAGTTAGAGGCTGTAGTATATTGGTTAAATGTCTTGTCAAAACATGAGTAGGAAAATATTGAACGCGTTGACAATTGGTTTCAACGGCACGCCATCCTTATGTATCTTAGGCAGACCATATATGCGAGGAATTATTGCATTTCTAAGAATCATGCGATACTTAACTTTAAAGTGGGATCGATACTATCGGAGTGTTTTATGGCGGCTTTGTTTTGAGAGAAGTAGTGTCGGCTTTGAGAACGACAACACCTCTGTTCTTCTTTAATGCTCAAGCTGCCTCTCTCTGCTTTACTGATGTTGGAGCGGGGCGGTTTCGCTCTTCTTAAGATACAAGACACATCCTGTCGGATTAAGCCAGAGAATGCTGTGTGTTTATCCACAAAGACTACGTGGTCTAAACCGACACTCTACGTTAACAATAATAATTCGAGTAACCGCGAAAGCCTCAAGCAGTATATAACACGCCTCTACGACGAGGACGTTCACAACCAAATCAGAATATTAGACCAACTAAGGCAAAATAAGGCGAAATTATTAGGGGGCCTAACATAACATCTATCAGTCAGTATTAACAGTAAATGACGTAATATTGGCCATTGGGGTGACATACTAGCTTACATAAATGTATCAAAACCAGAAAGTGTAGTTGCGGTAATCCATAAATATGGTCATTAAATTAAATGGGTGTATACTGACCTCAGTAGAAATACCTTGTAATAAAGGTTAATCGCTTAAGTAACAAAAATGTCGCATTAGGATCTGGTGCAACCTTTAAGAACCACTGACTAAATTAGATGAGAATATATTAACCTATAGTTCAGTGCCATAACTGAAGACACCTTATCTATTTTGTTTACCACAACAAAAAGAGAGATTCCAACAGCGTACATGTCAATATTCAAAAGAGGCTTTATCTTTAGAAATTAACTGAATCATCACCATCACTACTGTAATTGTTAAGATTAATCATGAAAATATATATAAAGTCAAGTCGTGTCTGTTGCAAAAAAAGGTGACCGACTTTTTCTTTCACTTCCCGAGCACTAAAAAACCTCAAGTTCGAAACAGAGATTCCTTGGTATATAAGGTGTGCCGGTTTCTTTTCTGCAACTCGAACTTCCAAATCTTGAATCCATCAGCAGCAGTGCAGTTGGTATGTGTCCGGCCAGTTATCATTTTTCTCAACGCTACTACATTTTCTAATATTTCGTTCATCTCATTATAGAAATACTGTTGATTCGTTTTTAAAGCCATTTAAGTTGTATCTGACTTGTTTTTCTCGATCTCTTAGCGACTGCAAATTACTGTATTTGAAATTTGTTGTGGCTTTTGCGGGGGCTGATCGTCTTGTTTGTTTGTTTGTTTGTTAATGTTTGCTTCACCATTGACCCAGAAGGAATTAGTAGCAGGCTCTGCCGTGAGAGATGATTGTTTATTGTTTTCTTTTAACAGCTTGTGCACAGCTGGTGCGTGAGATTGTGCGTAAACATGAATCGATTTGAGCAAGGATCAGTAATTAAATACTTTTAAAAGAAAGGTATGAACCCCACTCAAATCCACGAAGATACGAAGATCAGTTTGGGGGATTCTGCTGTATCTTATGACATAGTCAAACTTAGGTGCTAGGAGTTTAACTGTGGATGAACATCTTGCAAAGATGAACATAGCAGTGGACAACCGGTTATGGTAACCACACAAGAAAATGTGAATCAAATCCACGATATGGTACTCGCAGATAGAAAATTATCAGGCAAATAGTGGAGAAAATGAGTTTGTCGTACCATGTTATACAAAATGTTTTGAAGAATGTTCTAGATTCAAATAACGTATCTGCAGGATGGGTGCCCATAATGCTTACCCAGGAACAGAAACGCAATCGAGTTGTCACATCTAAACGTAATTTACCAATGGGCAGATAACATTCAAATGTACTTTGTAATATATCACTCTCTTACGGTGTTATTACAAATATCAAATTAAATATACCCTTTTTCTAACTAATAAACAGAAGCACTATCAGGTATAGCTCACTTATGTGCTTACCTTACTTCTTAATACAATAAATAAGATTTGAATTATCTCATAAATTAATTTGACATTTAGAATTATGTCATGTGATTATAGTTTTTTAAAGCCTCGACTAGTCAGTTTACAAGCAATGGGATTCCTTATTCCCAGTTGGATGGGTAAATTCTCAACTAACAACTTTCTTTTGTAGTTAAAGACTGAATTACTTTTAAAATATAATAATTATTTCACTTTGTGAATAAAATTCACGTTTCAGGTACTTCACAAAATTAACTTCATATTTTCAGTTTGTTAGTAGATATGTTAGTATGATCTGAGATTACAAAAATAAATAGATATTGTCAAAAATAGTTTAATCAAATGTTAAATATCCAACTTGATTTAAATAATGATTCTAAAAAATAACCTAATTCCAAAATTGTAACTTTCAAATTATAATGATCGAATCACTATTAAATTTAGAAAATTAATTTATCTAAATTAATTTCTAAATATATAAATACAATTATTTTAATAATTTGCCGCACCAAACTTGCTATATAACTTCTTAATAGTTCATAAGAAATGATCACTAACCTTCTGATTGTCTATCTTGTACCTGAATTGTTATTTGGTGGTTACGGCTCTGCGTTAATTAGGCAGCGCTTTGACTTTTTTTATAAGCTTAGTGAAATGGAAATTGCAACACCAATAAGAGTTGAGGATTTTCCAACCAAGCTTGATAGAAATGTTGGGCTACTAATAGGTGATAACTGATTAAATTTTCAAATAAAAACAAAACAGAAATTATTTTATTAATATTCTTTTTAATAATGCGTTTGTCCACCTCTGCTATTTACACACTGCCTGACTTGCCTTGGCATTGATTCCACTAAGTGGTTTATATCTTCTTGAGGTATTGTGTCCGAAGAAACTTGCAATACATGTCCGAGAGCTTCCAGTGTCTGTGGATGGTTAGCTAGTGTAACGAGACAAACTTGAGGTGTCGTACATGGGCACGCCGATGTCTTCTGATGGCCTCTAGTAATTTATAACCCTCTACGTTGTGTGTATCAATTTGTTTTAGTGAAATAGACTTTATGAATTAGTAACTGCGAGTTCTTTATTTAAGTAGGCTCACACACACTTTGATCAAATAAAATGCCAAAAACGCTTTATACATTTATTAAACCAATAAACGCTATTTAAAATAAATTTTGAATAACCAAATCGTTCTCTTTGCCTTTCTCTAATTGGGAACAGTCTAATGGGAAATTTGCTACTCTTCACTAATTGGTGTAGTAATAGCATTATTGCGACTTAGTCGGTGCAAAGAAAAACATGACAGCTCTCAATCTGCTGTAGCGATGCTGATCGAAAATAGCGACAAACACATAATTAAGAATAAAGTAAGGTGCCCAAACTATTGTGCTCTGACTCTGTCGAGTTAATCTTTAACCCCTTTATGTTTCTTTACCTTTGTTTAAATATGAGCCAGCAGTGAATATCCCCTGTTGGGAATACACATGGTGTGTCCACCATGCAACCAATTACAGCTTTTCCGCTGGGTAATTATCCAATCACAATGTCTCTATCGTGATCGCAGTATCCCTACTGCAGTTTCATTCGTATTATAATATTTTCGGTGCTCCCAATCTGGATGCACCCAGAGTCGTAAACTGCCACTTGAATTACATTTGGCTTTTGCCTCTGTGACAAATTCTCCAATTATACTGTACCTAAATACCTTCAGTCCTCTGTAGGAAAAGTTTGTATTATGTGGCCACATAATTCACTATTAATTAAGCTGAAAGCAAAAAACTATGCGGACCGAGAGCCCTGTGTCCTTACATTGGGTAAACATTTGTACACATACAAATCACCAAACTGAAACGAAAAATTTAAACATCTAATATTAATTTTTCATGTTTGTGTCCATTGTCATAACCTATAAGTCGCGTCCTCTCACCCTAGGTTCCTCATTCTCCTCCCCATCATAGTTGACACATGCTCGATTGGCGACAAGTCAAGAGATCTAGGTGGCCATTACAGTAGGTTAACATGGGCTTCTTAAAATAAATTTAAAGAAGTTTTTGCGACACGGAGGGGCATTATCCGACTGAAAAAGCGGGTTTTTCAAGTGTCTCATGAAGGGAAGGACATGGTGTCCTTAATTTGCAATAAGTAATTTATTATAGAGTATTGCTAAATATTGCAGTTTAAATTACCTTCAGGAACTTGAAACAGCGTATACCCTTTTATGCTGTTGTTCAGGCAACCTTTAACGTAGCAACTACAAACCATAATGCTATATATACGTTTTGACAAAATTCGTCGGGAGAACTAGGGATTCCGAGATCACAATCATCTCTTCAGGGCATAATTTAGGCAAATGATCTGTAATCGTAAAAAAATACCTTTGATATTTCTTCAGATCTTTAAGTTTTAGGGTCAGCAGACGAAAAACATTTTAAATTGCGGTTAAAAACGATCATCTGCATAACTTACAACCTAGAGAAAGGATTGTGGCATCGCATTCGAAGGATATATTACTAAGAAAAATTATTTATGACCTTACTAGTAGCGCCTATGGTAAATTTGACACTGACAAACTTGTTTTTTAAACTTGTCAAATGGCGTTTCCCTATCTGTGTCAGCGTAGCTAACGTGATTTAGTGACCTTAGGTTTCTTCACCGGGTCTCGCTCAAAATGGTCGCTGGTTCTGCAGACAAACAAAAATTATTTTTTGCTAATAAGCGTCCAAGTGCTTGTGACTTAAGGGTGAGTTCCCCTCTGTTCGGGTTAGGATATTATACTTTATAGTGGAGCAACCACGGATTCTGACAAATAATCTGGGAATTCGTTTTACAGCGAAATTCCGGACTTCTACGGGATGCCGTCAGAAAGTCGCAGAGTTCACGTCGTGTTTGATGCCCCAAATTTAAAGCTTCACCGACGAGCGTCAAGTTATCACAAGCAGGGGTTCTGGGAAAACCTACTGGAAAGATGGGCACTAGGCGAAAGTACGCTACGTGGGCCAAGAGCGGACGTGATTTGAACTAGACATAGATCAACGCCAAGTTCAACCGAATTCTAGGTGGATGACGGTCACTGGGAGCAGCGCCTAAGCATCTATAAGAGCAGGATAAAGGGCGAGCTAGTCGCACGATCAGCGCCAAGCTAAGTCGGGGTCTTGAAAAAAGGTGGTTATGCACGTCACTGGAAACAGTGCCTTGTGCACAACCCAGGTAGGTTCTTCGGGGAAGGAGAGGACTGGGGATTTTAATAGTGGGGAAACGGCTGCGTTGAACAGGCACGCCACAGAGCCGCGCACAGCGTGACCTCCACTCCAAACGTGCAATAACTAAAATGTAGCGAGATGGCGACATGCTAATTTGAAATAATTAAAATTGTTTGCCAAAAATGTGCATCGGAGTTATCGTTACAGTATAATGGGGATGAGCTTTGCACGCTCGATAGAAAGTAGAAAGGTTTTTCTGAAAGATAATATTCTGATACACAAGCGTATTAGGGACACCACCCTGGCATGCCAGCACAAATCCTTCCGTCTCGGAGTTCAAACCGACCGACTTCAAAAAGGCTTCGATCTTCGTTGTTCATAAACGTTTTCTCAAACGGCTTTAATGAAGGTCAACATACGCTTATACCAGCATGTGGTGAAGATCTTATACAACTCATTCAGGCAGGTTATTGGGCGATAGTTCTGAGGCATGGATAAATCCCCTGATTTGAGAATAGCACAGTTCTTTTCTCGGCGAGCCATGGTTGAATTGGCTCGTTGCCTGAAATATTATTTCTAAACACCTGAGCAAGATGAGAATGTACGGATAAGAATCACTTCCACCAGAAATTATTGATAGCATCTGCTCCTGGTGCGGAGAAATTACGTTTTCCTCTGAGGGCTTACTTTATCTCTGCGTCCTTAGGTTGCGGAAGATATTTGTCATAGGATTCCTGGAACTGTGTTAGCACTAGAATTTGTTGCACGAAAATGGCGCCCTTTTCCAATAGTGTTCAACTTCGTTAGCTCATGGTCGACTGCGAGGACAAGCTTAAAGTTGTTATTCTTCTTGGTTCATCTTTCCTTGTTGACCAGCTTCGTTTTAGCAAGAGACTCAGCTCAAATCTCATCCTAAGCTTTTCGCTTGAGGAGTATTAAGGTGAATAGTTTCCTACCACAATGTGTGGTGATTGGCCCGAAGATTGTTGGCAAGATGCTGACGTTTGCGGGTTGAGCGGATAGTGCGCCTTAAGACATCCATCAGACAACATTGAAGTATCGGTGCTTCTCGTCTTACAACCGTCACCTTTTTCTTCAACTGCTGCATACTCCTCTCGTCTTTAGAGGCGCATTGGACATTTTTGCGTATAGTGCAAAGAATAGTGGCCACTACGTATACAGCACAGCTAAAGTTTAACAGGTTACGATTAACGCTGAAATAATTTCCCAAAATGCCATACATATGAACCAGGTTTTCGGCTCTCGGTCTACACTACCGATGTTACTTTAATATTGCGGTCCTCGATAGTGCCCAGTGCAGCGTGAAATTATGTCAAGAGGCCTTTCTCAGAAGGTTGAACATCTCTCACCTGTGAGAGGGTGGCGTTGCCCTCTCTGGTTGTTCGTCTCGCTGCTGGAACAGGTGTGCAATGCTTCCTGGTGTATTTATAGTAGATTAGCATTCACTACTTTTGCCCTTATAAATGGTAGCTCTGACTGGGCCAGGTCAACTTTATATTTATACCTTGACTGATTTAATGATTACAGTTTAACAGAAATTACTTTTATTTACCACTATATACATATCAAACGTTAAGGATAAAAATAAAATAAATCAGCATGTAACTTAATTATACAACATAAAATCTAATTCTGTGCCACTTGCGGCAGTGTTTTCTCAAATGACAGGAGCGGGCTCGGTTCTCCTCTGTTTGACAGTCGCTGGAACTTCCCAGGGTGATTGGCGGTTGTTGGCAGTACTACGAATATAATCAAACGTCAACAAAAGTGCCGTGAAAACATGGTGTCAATTACTTTATTTAATGAAAGCAAATAAATGTTATCCTACCACATTGGATTACTTTCTCTCGAAGGCGAAATGGTCCCACGGGTGCGGCTTGTGGAATTCGGTTCCTTGATAACGGCGGGCTGTGCAAGGTTATCTCTTTTGATAGCGGGCGGACCGCGCGTGCCAAAGATGATTAACCACAATATTCAAGGTAGGTTAATTTTTAGACCTGGGGGAATCGAATATGAGGCCGAAAAATTCAGGCTCCTTGTTCGGAACTAGCTAGAGCAGCAAGGCCCCGATTCTCAGGTTATCATTATCTTTTAAATTAAGCCGTGGCGGGAATTTTGCGACTGAATTGGTTAAAACAGCAGAGCCCCGATTCTCAGATCCACGCTGATTACGAATACAAAATTATGGGGGGTTTCGTCGCTCGAGATTAGCTAGAGTAGCCAGGCCCCGATTCTCAAGTCCTCATTACCTTTTAAATTTAGCCGTGACTGGAATTTCGTGACGGAATTGGTTAGAACAGCAGGGCCCCGATTCTCAAGTTTACGCTGTTTAAAATTATAAAATTACGGAAAAGATGTTGGTTATTTACGTAAAGTAAATTCTTCCACAGGACGGATAATAACTTTAGATAGCGGGACGGGTTAGCTAATGGTTTATGCTACGGGAAGCTGATCTGAGGTGTTCTTGAATAGTTCTGGTGGCTCCACTGGGTCGAGAGCGGAGCTCTCGGCGGCCGAGGGCTCGGGATCGGGTCGGAGTCAGGATAATTTCTCTTTTCGAGTTAGGCGGAACAATTTGGTTTTATACGTGGTTGATCTCCCTCTCTGAAGAGATTTCAAAATGGAAATGCTCGCGAGACGATCTGTCATGTCGTTCGCGCACCGCGACAAATTTACAGTTCCGAGCAGCCTGGAGATTTTCTAGTTGGAAAGCGAAATTTTAAATGCCCATAATATTGTATTATGACTAATTCGCATTTAAAATAGGAGCAAAACGTTACAGGCGCCTATTGGAAGGTTACCTGGTCCATAGAATTTTGCTGGAGCATGAAGTTTAATTCTGGGTGCGCCTCACTCCACACTGCAAACAGTCGCATCATGTACTCTTCGCTTAGGCGAAGTTGCTTCATAAAGGTTATACGGTTTCCTTCCTATCCCTAGCGTCTACATCTAGCAACGCCTGGGAGGGTTTCTACTAATGTCAACTTGATTGGACTCCTCCTCCGAGGTTGGATGCCCGTTGTGCCTGGAGTTGAATTTCTTTCGATATTGTTGGAACCGTAAGCATGCTAGCTCGTCGGGTGGTTGGCCCGATTAGGCTACTTGAAGGAATTTGCAATTTTCACTTCCAATAAGACTTGAGTAACTTGACTTCGAAAGGAAGGGATGCCCACACTCTTTCGACGGTTGACGGTCGCCATATCTATAAATATTGTTATTATTATTATTACTAACTATACATACAAGTAGGATATCAATAGCTATACCTGATTGTAGATAATCAAAGTCAAAAAGTTACGATGTTAATTTTGCTAATTTTCTGAATCTTTAACAATAAACCAGTGTTGCCCAGAGCATACATAATTTTTATGTGAATTGCTGTACTGCGTACACAACTTGCAATTATTTGAAATTTAGTTAATTCTTATTAATTAATTTCGCAGAATTTCTACCAGCGTATCTTAATGATCTAAAATGAAGCTCTAGTTTAATCCCCCGTTTCCCGGCCCCACACAAACAGCAACGATAGCCCAAAACGCGACCTCCGGCTCTAATAGCACCATACAGGGATCGATAAGAAGTTTGGAAAGCTGAATGCATGGCACATTTGATTTTAACAGCGCAGTGTCTCTAATGTACCTGGAGCAACAGCGCAACTGAGCTACGGGAAATTAATTTGCTTAGATAATATTTGCTCCGCGCGGCACAATGCTATGCTCGCTGTATCTGATGAATTTCATTTACGTATGTCCGAGTGGAATTTAGCGCTGTGGTAGGAAGGCACTACAATAAATTGTAGCGGCACCAGTAAGCACCCAACGTCCTGCTGGTTTAATGAAACAGATGGGGATCGCCCTTTATGCAATGGATTTCATCCCGAGTTTTTCAGAAATCTCCACATGGGTCCCCCTGTTTTCACTTTTATTATCACTGCACGTGTTTTTGTCAATGTTTTCCTACAAAAAATTAATTAACACTTGTAATATACGACTTTAGTTGATGTACCCTGAAAACATAAGAAGTGGTTTCTCTTGAATATTAGAAGTGGTTCCAGTACCTAAAATAGCAATGGGCGCATGGTATTTTCACAGAATGGTGGAAACTTTCGAACATTGATGTTCTTATATTTCGTAGATGCCATAGTAGCTATGTTTCTTTTTATAATTTAATTTTGCAGTGGTCTCGCCAGCTTTCTAGAACCACTTTAATTGTAGTTCTAATTTCTTATTTTATTTAAAACTTTCGTATCGGATTTCCTGGGTTGTATTATTAACGACATCTCCATCCTGTGCATTCTTATCTTGGACGCATTGCAACACCAGTAGGTCTTGCATAGTTTGAGCATATATTACAGTTTCTTGACGCACATCGTTGCAGCATATTTATCCAACCCCATTTATAACTCGCAGAATAAACAAGCTTGCGGAATATTTACTGGAAGTTACTCCCCTATTGCAACGTCCTTCTCTATGTAGCTCCTCAAACCGCTCCCAGTCTCGTACAATCATGCTCCAGGTAAGAGGAAATTGCATTAGAAAGAAACAAACTTCGCTCTGGACCTAGATCTGCCTTTCAGAAGTTATTACCTTCACTGTTCTTACAATTTTAGTAATTTATCTTTTCCGGTGAAATTTCCACACGTGGCCGTGGCCACGACAGCACGTATGAAGGAACGTAGGCGACGAGGGCGAGATGCGAGTCGTTTAAGGGAGGTTTTTTGTAGGTGACCTGGTCGCAGAACATTATTCATATTTTATGAGGCGGGTAACAAACCCGGCGGCGGCGAACAACGCGTCCGACATTGTCTGGGGGCAGCACACTACATCGACAGCCAACTTTGCACATTTCAACAACTTTCGCTACCCGACCATAACTTACCGGAGTTTTATGGTGGACCTTTATCGCGATATGCAAATGCCTAAGCGTTATTTACCGCAGCCGAACGTATCGAACGTCCTCGCAGCGGGTCAAAAATCCTGAGTGTCTAATTAATTTGAGAGTTCGCCGAATCCGATGTTGACTGTTGGCGAAGTTGAGACCTCATTACCTCAATTTAGTTAAAACATGATTCGTCATTAGTGTGCAGACAATAACATGGCCCTTCAGTTTACGAAGCTAATTGACTTCTGTTTAAATTCCCCTCATTTTCTAAATTGTCTCCGAAAGTATCGTATTATTCGGATAACAATGCCGGCAGCCCACATTTTAGATTTTTGAAATCGTCTGCTTTTGGAGGGTCGCAATACAACGAAACAGATTTTTACAACTTGATAATGTAAATAAACTTTTAAAAAATAAGATGTGAGTACAAAAAACCTTTGCGAATATTGATTATTTTGAAAACATCCATCTGTATGCTATGTAAATGCAAATGAAATTATCACGAGGACACTCATAAATCTAATTCTGGTTTTTTACTTTAAATATACAGGATGCGAGTTAAGTCGACTGTGTGACTTTTGGAAGTTAAACATAAAAAGATGTGGAAAACTCGGCCAAGGTTTGTGTCTAAAACTCGTAGTTATACTAGAGGACAGCGTTAAAACTTTAAGGAAAAGTGTCGTAGACCGTTGAAGAGTATTGTTGCAGATTGGTACACTTATGTCAAGCAAACGTCACTCTATAAAATAATTAATTCATCTCTTACCCATCTGCTTCTATATGTTATGAGAAGTCCGCTCCAAAGTTTCAAGGTATTTGAATGCGGCGAGAAAAGCAGGTTTAGTATCGCCTTCCGCCGATAGAAGAAGCAAGCAGTATCGTTTCTGATTCAATATGTCAACAGCCGGTAAGCTCGATGCCGCCTTCTTTTATCACGTTGTGTTTTTCAAGCTCGTATGGTTTTTCTTCACCTAAATTGGCACAATAAAAAAGGTTCCTGCGTCATATTTTATGCTAATACAGTTGTATTTGTGAATTACCAGCGCTGTATCGAATCATAGGAAAGCTGCTAGGATTACGATACCAAGTATATATCATAGCTACGCAACATAGGAAATTTCATATATTTTTTTAATATTAAAGTATTGGCTCTCCTGTCTCCTGTCTCCAGCCCAACTCAATTTAAATAAAGCGATTCTTTTTATTATGTGTTCCACAACTATTTTCTGTCATATCGACGTGTTGGTTTTGTGGTCTGTTAGTGTTATACCCAGTATTTTCTTTTTTATTGTTCTCTGATATACAATTTATTTATTATTTCTTTCTTGAATACCCGCTTTTCTGCTTCATAGGTTACCACGGGGAGCATGCACTGGTTGTATAGTTGAAATTTAAAGGGTAGTGGTATATTAAATTCAAATACTTCCTTTAGCATCCCGCATGCTGCCCAGCACTGTTTAATTCGTCTATCTCTATTTCTTCGTTTTCTTTACCAATTGTCACAATTTATCCTAGATACGCAAAATTTTCAAGTTTTTCAATCTGCCTATTTCAAACCATTATTTTATGATCCACGTCTTCTTTCATATTTTAGCATATGTTGGTTTTCTGGATGTTTAATTCTAGGCCTACTTCAATAAGACCTTCACATGCATGTTCTAACATATGTGTAAGTTGTTCTTCTGTTTCAGCAAATAGCTCGCGTCAACCGCAAACAGTAGCTGGTGTAATCGTTCTCCGAAGATGTTCTGTTCTTTTTCGCCCCAATCTAAAGTATTACCAAAAATGATTTTCATCTTGTATGGCTATAGAATAATTCCTAATGAATGCAACTATGCTTGTACTTAAATATCAAACTTGACACTTTATTTTTAAGTTACTTACAGTTGCATTCATGAATTGGGAACTATTCTATAGCCATTCTGGATGAAAATAATTTTTGATCATACTATATATGGTTGTATTGCGCCTTCCAGCACTAGTGTGAATAACTTCGGTGGCATATTATCGCCTTAACGTACTCCTTTTTTAGTTTTAACCTTTTCGGTGATTTCGTGCAGTTCTATTTGTAATATTTCTTTTTTATAGATATCTTTTATTGGATGCACATATCGATGGTCAACTCTAGCATTTTTGTAGTGCCTGGAGTACTGCACATACTTCAACAGTATCGAAACCTTTTCTATAATCAAGAAATGCAACCCATAGTGGTATATTGTATTCTGTCACCTTTTCGTCAAGCTTTCTTGTTATGAGTATTGTAACAATTTTTAGGAATAATTTCTGTATCTGGAAAAGTAGTATTAAGGTTTTCAAGGTATTGTTTGTTGCCTTTTTTATATAACGTATGTCCCATAAGTTTTGAGATTTTTGTTGTTGTAGCTTATTATAGGAAAAATGTTTTCAATCTGGTTTGCGCTGAAGAACATGGACCCTTATCCGTAGTTTAAGCATATAATTCTGTTAAATATAATTGTAGAAATAATTACTTGTAGTTGAATTTAACTTTAACTTAAAGCAACATAAAATATAGCTGTTAATATTTTTTCTCAAAACTATGGGACATACCTTATTAATACTACGATGGCATTTGCCCATGTATATGAAATATCCATACATTAAATAATTTCAATAGTTCGCTTACAATCAGTTATCTACCTTCCTTCAACATATCTGTAAGCATTCTGTTTTTCTTGGCAGCTTTGTCGTTTTTTTGCACCTTTTATGGTGTCTCCTTCAACTATGTACGATTCAACTCTTGGTTCGTACAGATTTTAGGTAAAAAATTTTGACTACATTTAATGCTGTATATATAACACATGTTTATCGGTGACGAGTACATTATTTTATTTTTTTAAATTTTGTTATCTTAGTGTTATTGCCGTCCTTTCTTATGAATATTTTCATACCCTTTCTTCTTCTAAAAGTTTTGTGCTAATTGAATTTTTTGCTATTTATATGTTCTTTTGTCATTAGTTATTTTATTTACTTCGAGTATTTTTTATCTCGTGTCGTGTTTCTTCTATTTTCAATAATTGGAAGTTTTTATTTTTCCAGCATTTTCGTTGTCTTCTCGCTTAATTTATTTCATTTTATGGTCTTTGACTTTGCATTCTGCTCTGCCGTCTTTCTTACAGTTTGAATTATATTGTTGTTTATTTTGTCTTCTCTTTGCAATTTTAGTTCGTGAAATTAGTTTTTCATAGTCATTTGGTATTGTTGGAAAATTATTTTAAGTTTTTCGAAATATACGTAAATAATTGCGTTTTGAGTAATCTTTTTGTATCTTTCTGGTTTGTGTTTCATTAAAATCGTAGCTCTCACTCATCGATGGTCACTTCTCGTACTTAAAATATTTACATTCTGTGACTTCTCAGAATATAGTCGATCTAATCCTTGCCTCGTCCATCAGGACTAATCCACGTTCATTCTCTGCTATCTTTTTTCTTAAAGAATGTGTTCACAATGTATAATTTTTCTTGTTCGGTGAAGTTTGTCATAATGTTTCCAAAATCGTAGTTTCCTACATGTTCCTCGGCACTGTCTGTTTATCTTTCTATTTTACACGTCCTACTACCAGAAGATGCTGAATTTTATTTTCATTTGTGCTCTTAGATATGTCTTAGTATAGTGTCTGTACTTCCTTCTTTTCGGATTTACTTGGGGTATATCAATCAATAAAATCTATTTAATTAATGCATTACAAAAATATAATATAAAAATATGACAAAAAAGTATACGTTGCGAGAATGCAACAGGAATATAACAAAAAGATAGAGAATAGCAGATTTACGTCAAAACTTACTCTAACTGAGTTTGTGTAATGCGAGGCTGTTGGCGTACTTACAAAAAAGATACTACATTTCTGATCAATAGCATGGAAATTATAGCTATATCACTGCTTATACTTATGAGTGGTAAGGAAAGGCTTGGTCTAAAGAGCATGGTATTAATAATAATAATAATAATAATCTTTATGTAGTGAGACACTATTAAAGATTTACAATTGTTTAGATATATATTAACTAATCATTTTTCTTAACATAACCGTTTAGGATTTTTTAAACTCATAGACATTTTTAGTTCCTTTAACATCAATTGGAAGGTTATTATAAATTTTGAAGCCTTTAGAAGAGAAACAATTTTGGGAAGCCACAAAAAATCAGTAAACCTTTTAGAATACAGATATATATATTTGATTAAGTTGAATGTTAAAGGTAATAAGTTATACAACCTTGGAACAAAATAAGTAGCATTCTTTAAGTACAAATGTTTGTACATGCAAAATGCCTCCTTCCCCCAAAGAATTATACGGTATCGTAAAATAGACTTCACAAAAAAAAATACTAAACCATTTTCAAGCTGCTTCTAGAGAGCCCATTTGGTAACAGATAGAGTTTATAAATGATCGCGCCATCGGAAATGTTGGTCGATCATAATACCTAAGTATTTAGTTTTTTCGACTTTGTTTATCACTTTACAATCACAGTAATCTCTTCTCGAGCAGTTAATTTTGTAAGAAACTATATTTACAAAATTGGGTTGTCCAGTAAATTTTGTTTTATCTCTAATTAGAGTCGGTAGGTGTTTACTAGGCCATCGATTAATACTTGCTAAGCCCCCTGCAACTTTCATTTTGACATCGTGCCAGTCATTGCCTTTAATAGTATATTAAACAAGCTGCGAAAGTGACATATATCGTGCGAGTATATTTGAGAAACGAGGCGAAGCGTAGCGTAGCTGACACGAGCGTACGATACACTTTCGAGCTAGTTATGTACGCTACTTTTCCCACGACCATGAAAAAGACACATTTTGCAATTTAATGAATGACAGCTTTATTGTGAGAACTAACAATGTCAGTAGATTTTCAGTAGCTTTTAAGTCAAAATGACATATTTTCAGTAGTTTTTAAGTTAAAATGACATATTTAGCCCGCTGTATAACCGTGAATTATGAATTATTTCATAACAAACAAGTTTGTTATGAAAAAGATCAGGTTAACGATATTGTAATTTTTCGTGGCTATTATAGAAACTGCCACTTTCTTATGTGGGCGTGGGAAAACAAAATAACTGTGTCATCGGAGAACAAAACAAAATCACCCTGTACAGGAACATCGACTAAATCATCCATGTAGATTTGTAGATTAAGAATAGGACAGACCCCACGCACCGCAATCAGTTAGTTTGGAGCTGCTAGCTGGAGACATGTTTAATTTTAACACACTGGCATCTATTCGCAAGATAGGTCTGAGGCAAATGATACGGTACGCCTTTAATCTCATAATCATAAAGCTTATCTAGTACCCATAAGTGGCATATCGTACCAAAAGCCAAGTCCAAGAAGACGGCAGCCTGTTAGATATGTGGGGCTATGACACAACGCCCAGTGGTCACAAACCCCAACTCAGAATTTGGTCATAACGCCCAACTTCGATTCTGGTCACAACGCCTAACTTGGTCACAACACCTAACTTTGATTTTGGTCACAACGCCCAACTTGGTCATAACGCCCAAAAACAATATTGGTCACAACGCCCAACTTGGTCACAACGCCCACCGACGCCTGTTATAGGAGAGAGCTATCGACGCCGCTGAAACCACCTTTTTTCTTATATTTACCGTGTTTTGTAAATTCTATCGTAGATAAAATATTGTACGATACACATGCGTAAAGCATCTTTAGTCACTCGCGGGGCTTAACACGCTCGCTCACTCGGGTTTTAACTCTGCTCCACTCGTGACTTAACAGTAGCGTTACGCACTTGTATCGTAAATTACTATTTCCTGAACAAACGCGGTCGCTGTCGCAGAGTGTACAGGTTGGGGAAATTTCCATGTTTTTATAGGGAATCTCGATAAGTATAGGAGATATGAAAAAATGAACCCCCATCCTCGATCTTTTTTCAAGAAAAACTTAATGGTGGAAACCAAAATGGGCTACCGTCTTTTGTTTTCGAGTTATAAACAAAAATTTAATTTTTCGATTTTTCGCTTTGTGACCATATCTCGCTTATTTATAAAAATAGATAAAAGTAATTTGACGTTCTTCTGGCACTTTTTCGATAAGAATGCAGTGGGTAGTCAGTTATTCAAAAAAATTTCTGCAATTCGAGTTATAACATGAAGTTGTATTTTTGTATATGGAACCCATAGTTGTGTGTGGTATCATGAGTAAGAGAATTTTTTCCCATTCCAGTGATATATATCATAATATACAGATTGGTGGAGAAAAATGTGAACATAAGTAATCAAATGTGCTAGAATACAGTTTATGGATTTTGTATGCGTTAGCCATAAACAGACCTACATCCGATTAACATCTAGCATCCGCAGAATCAAAAGGTTTTGTTTTTAGAAAACACTGAACTCTAGGATACTAGATTTTAAATCATATATGTCTACTTCTGCCTAACGCATACAAAGCCCATAAACTGTATTCTAGCTCAATGGACTGCCTATGTTCGCATTATCCACCACCAACCTGTATAATATAACATATACCGCCCCTCATAAATTTGTAACACATGGATTTTTTTATCATCCATTTATCAGGAAGTTTTATTCCTCATACAAGTTTCTACATCTCAAACTAAAAATGCACTTGCCAAAATGTAAATATATTGTTTCGTATATGGGGGAGGTTCAAAAATATGAAAATGGTTCAAGAATAAAGTGCCCTTTTTTTCAAAATAGACAAAAATGTTATTTTAAGAAGAATTATAAGTAGGTGTCACATATAAAGTCACAGTTACTTGCTTCGAAAACAATTTTTTCTGGTTTTTTTTATTTTTTCATACCACCCTGTGTATTATCAAATGAAATACTTCAAAGTTAACTTATCAGCGAATACGATAATCGTGTACTGTCAAACCTGAGTTTCCCCTCACTTAGCAACCAGGATATTACGTGATTCGAAATTAGTGCCAACAAATTTTATTTTAGTGTCAAATTTTTAAATAATTTAATAACAAACGGACCAAATAACAATTTAAAATCAATTATAATTTTTAATAGATATGTTATAACAAATACTTCCAATTAACGCTTTTGTGTATTTTGAAAAATAAGGGTATTTATTTTTCATATTTTCGAACCTTTCTCGTATATGAAGTAGGATATTTTAATTTTTTCAAATGCATTTTTAATTTGAGAAGCTGCAGAGGTTTTAATGGACAATAAAATGTTCTGATAAATGGATGTATGAAGGACACTATAATATTATAAGCAACAATCAAACGTGATTAATTCTATCAATCAAACGGTGGTATTGTAACAACGCAAAAACTTTGTTTAATCACTTATATTCTAAATGGCACAAGCCTTCAACTAGAAAACGACAAAATATTAAAAATTGTGAATTGTTACTATAAAGTAGTGAAAATGAATAAATCGATCCCATGCGACATATGTCACTGAAATGGGAAAAAATTCCTCTTTCTCATAATGCCACAGCTAAGTATGTGTTTCATATAAAAAATACAACTTTATGTTATAATCAGAATTTAGAAACTCTTTTGGACAACACACTACACCATTGAATTATTATCAAAAATAAATAATATTAGTACTACTTACGGAAACTTGAAAATTTTGCTACCTCACCCTAAAAGTTTAGAAACACATTTTCTTACTTTCTGTGCCGCCTGGGCGGTATGACCAAAATCAAACTTGGGATTGTGACCAAAACCAAACTTGGGCGTTATGACCAAGTTGGGCGTTGTGACCAGAATCAAAAGTGGGCGTTGTGTCCGAGTTGGGGGTTCTGACCAAAATCGAAATTGAGCGTTGTGACCAAGTTGAGCGTTATGACCAAAAAGGTGGTTTCAGTGGCGTCGATAGCTCTCTCCTACAACAGGCGTCGGTGGGCGTTGTGACCAATATCGTTTTTGGGCGTTATGACCAAGTTCGGCTTTGTGACCAAAATCAAAATTGGGCGTTGTGACCAGAATCGAAGTTGGGCGTTATGACCAAATTCTGAGTTAGGGTTTGTGACCAGTGGGCGTTGTGTCCAGACCCCAGATATGTCCATCTATAGCTGGTTTCACTCTGACTATGCAGTGTACAGGGATAGGGCTACAGTATTGCCATATTTCCTCAGCAAGTCGCTTAAAACTGAACACGAAGACGTCAATCATAATAAATCCGCCTTTTGTATCGCAATCGGCTTATTTGTTAATACCTTGTTGAACTAAACCCTTTTTGTCGCTTCTGCGTCAATTTGAAAAGAGCAGCATGTAATGCAAAATAATTGAGAGTTTAGACATTTAAAATTTTAATTAGATCATACAATTTGTTGTAACATACTTAAAAATAAATATAAACATGGTTAAAAATCAAATAGTGGAAACTAGTACAACTGATCAAAATTTTTCAGATCATCATTTAGTGTCCTGCAGCCTCTCGTCTGAGAACCTACCGCTCTTTCAAGAATTTTAATATTGCAGCTTTCACAAGCGATCTTGAATGAAGTTCAATGCATCAAATATTTTATATTTATATGAACGCTATTAATGACAATGTGAGTCATATTACTAATATCATCCATTTAACTATTGATAAACATGCCCCTTTCGTAACTTCTAAATTTACTAAAAGGTATTCTCCTTGGTTGACAGAAAATATAAAAATCTTGTTCTCACTCAGAAATAAGGCACTTACTAAGTTCAGGAAAGGTCGCACGGAGGAGAATTCGAACTATTATAAACAACTTCGTAACTATACTAATTTAGCTGTCAAAAATTAGAAAAGAGCATTTGTTCAGTATGAACTAAAAAATAAAGGAGGCAAATAACTGTGGAAAAAATTAAATACATTTCACATACTTATGAATTTGTAAGGTAGCTAAGCAATTACTGGATCTATAATGTTTACCCTGATGGGTTTATATATTCACCAAAAACTTCCTCCACATTACAATTCGAGAGATAATATCAGCTAGGTTAAATGTTTAACTACGTGAAAACAATTACATTTTTGTCAAGTCACATTAAAATGTATTATTAAAAATTGATAAGAAGACGTTACGTTTCACTAAATCATAAAGTTAGTTTCTTCATAGAAATATTTTTTCCATAAATTAGGACATTTTATATAACAGGATCACATTCGGAAAAATATTAATTACATGTTATTTTAGATAGTTGAAAGGATAAGTTTCCTCAATATTTAAAATTGTCTGTTTTAAATTCATCTTAATTTTTTTGTAGTAAAATCCCGGGTGGTGTAGCTTGAACAAGCTTCCACATATGATCAGTAGAGTTAAGCAACTCTCTGTCTGGTCAGAACTTGGATGGGAGTTCCTCGGCTGCTTCTCTCGGCGCCTCGTGATACGGCTGTCACGAAAATAGTTGGTCCCGGATGTCATAATAACATCATGACAGTCGTTAGTGGGGTTGGAAGTCCCCATAAAATGTACAGCGACGCCTATAATTGGCCTAACGGCTGTTGGATGAGTACCGAAATAATAATAATAATAATAATAATAATAATAATAATAAAGCGATATCCATCAAATTTAAAAAAAACATGAAAACGAAGAAAAAAGACGCGCGCCGTCAGCAAGAACAACGAGAGCAATAACATTAACATAATTAACAGACTAAATGTAAGGGAACATAGTAGCGCTAAACACAAAGCACAAACAAAGGTCCATTCAAACACAACTGAACCACACACTGGATTACAAGGCATCCTGTCGTAATGCTTAGGCGGCTGCGCTCCGGGGTATCCTCTTCTGTACCAACGAAATGGGGTTTTAGCTCGGTAGGTGCATGGGTAGAACACAATTTCCCAGGCGTTCCCAACGAGAGTATCTTCTCGAAGATTTACACACCTCAGGAGAAAAACAAATTAAGATATTAAGAAAGTTCCATGTTCACTGAGCTAGCTAAGGGATGAGCTGGGTAAATAATTATTTAAATACTAAAGCGTACGAGACGTCTTGTTCAAATTTAATGTATCCACGGAGGAATAAAAAATGCCGCATTTCATATGCTATTTAAAAAATATAAAATAATTTTAGGAATTATGTCTTTATAATTTAAAAAACTATTTCACCTTGAAATTTTTTTATTAATTTTATACCACCTTTTTCTCCCCCAAAATTATTTGCTTCGAGTCAGCATCGAGTCAATGTTGGTCACCCTAGCCCTAGTATAAATTCCTCTCTTCAACGAACTGTTTATCCCAGCAAGTCTTAGATCCATATGAAAATAAGACATTGGAAAGAGACACTGCACGCAAAGTAAAGCTAACCCGCAGACTTGCATTCCCAGATGACATTTGATGCTACATGGCATTAGAGCCTCTAAAAATGCAATATTCCATCTCGGCCCCTGTAGCGCCACCGTTTGGTTGACCCCCAAGCGAGATTTTTGGAACCGGTTTGCCCCTGGCCATCCCTCATTCCTTAGAAAGTAAATTATCCTCGCTTAAACCATAGTAAAGTGGAGCAAAACGAATGCCCCGGATCTTTTGAGTAATGTGTTTCGCGAATAGAAAATGCATCTGTTGGTCGCGGTTGCTAAGAACTTTAATAAATGGAAAGCAGGCTCTTATTTCAGTCATTTCTTGTAGGCGATATTTATAAATGTCTGTCAGGCTTGACGGCTCGGTACCGCGCCTAGTAGCTGATGGAATTGATAATTTATATCCACTAGAGCTCGGGAGGGTTTACTAGCTTCATGTAATAGATTGAACCTACCCAGAGAATATTTATCTTGCAATTTATTACTATCTGCTGCTTGTACTACTTTGTTGATTAATCCATTACTTAAACTGCAAAATTAAGTTTGGAACGCTTTAAAAATGTCCTTTGTCAGTTCCCCGAATCGCTTCAGCGGGCAATATTTAACACCCGACGTTATTGCAACGAAAATATGTGGCAGTTGTAATTACATTTTTGAATGCTACAGGTGGAGGATTTTTTACAGAGAGGATGCTTTAGAGCATCTTTTGCTTTAGTAGGTATCATGTTTATTTCTGAACTTCCAAACTTAAATTACAGCTGCTCGAGCGACAGTTGAATTATAAGAAAGTTTCAATTCAAACTTTGTAAGTTGATTTTTCAGCTTAAGAGCCATATAAAACGCCCTGCAGTTTAACCTGTAAGTTACATCAGCACTTGTTTCTGTTAGGTATTCCTACTTTCTCCAAGGTGTTTAATTTTAAATCAAATCTAATATATTAGGACACTACACTTACAAAGTGTTCACTAATTTTGTTAAATATACACGATACACGTATGTCTATCTAATACTGTAACACTAAGCTGATTAATTTGTTAATTTTTCAAATTAAAATTGTCTTATTCATCTACAACGTTTGCAAGTGACCAGAATTTTATGTTGAATCACACATAAGTGGAGATTTTTTTCTCCGAATCTCAGCTTCAGCAAACCAACGCGATCAGCTTAGCTGCTTGGGATACTTTGGCTCTAATGTTATTTTTTTTTCTAATGGGCTTATTTTCATAGCCGGGAAAGAAGACAAGTAGTGACGCATTGCAACTTTCTTCCAACAAGTTGTTAAACGCGTTTTTGTGTGTTATGTTAAAATTCAATTTCCGATACTTTTGAAATGTATCAAAGTGGTGGATGCAACCCACCTATGACCACAAGGTGGCAACAGGGTGCAAACAGTGCAGGTTCGAGCATTCCTTGGTCTAGTGGCGGAGGCAAGCAGTTAAATGCAAAACAACATAAACTTACTGACCTGTAAATCTCATTGATAATAATAATTGTGGGGTGGCCGCCCCCTAACACCACCGTACTTCTAGCAGTGACGTTACAATGCTTGGCCTTGCAACAGTCAGCATCAACCCTTTGGCACCTCATCGCTGCCTTCACTGGTTGGGTTAGCTATCGGTACTTCTTGCTAGTACTGCCCAATAGTAATCCACTAGATTAACCACAGTATTACCATAAGTCTTGCAAGGCTACTTCCCACTGCGGAACTTCGTGCTTCCGTGGGCTGACATAATTACAGAACTTTATGCTTCCGATTGCGCAACTTTATGCTTCCGCGGATCACTGTGCCCGACTTCGTGCTCTCTCGGGATACATACCCTCAATTATCATATATAATCCAGCACGAGCAACTCCCTCTGACGTATATCAACTGCTGTAATTATCAAAAGACTATCAAACATCATTCAACTAACTAAGATAGTACGGACATTCTACTCTAGCTAATCTAATTCACTACCTAGAAATACGTAAAGCAGCGTTCGCAGCTTCGCCTCGAATTATTGCAACTTAACCCATAATAAATAACTATTGGTTCACATACTCGCAGAATCGCTTGCGCCAAGAGATAACTACGCAAAACAGACCGCTTTCACTGATAATTCGCTCCTCTGCCACAACCCCGAACGTTCTGCCTAACTTTAATTCCATTTCTAACGGAGCCCAATCGATACGGTGCATTCGCTGCACGTGTTCTCCGGGTCCCCGAAACAACAAACCGCGAGCCAACGCCTAATACATTCGTCAAGATTATATTACAATACAGGGCTCAAAACATTCCAGAAATGGCAAACGTAGTAATTAAAACTTAAAAATAATGCGCCCCAAAACCATCAAATATTTCATCCCTAAAATTCGGTTAACCTGAGTTCATTCGCGTCCTCGCGATATGGTGCTACTGTCTCCACACGTAGAGAGACTCCTCCACCTATTGGTACCCATGATTTCATGAGATCCACTACGACGGCATTGACCTATTTGGCTTTCTCGCTTCTACGCGTATCCACTGCTTAAACGGAGATTTCAACTTTTGAATAGTATCATGATTCTGGGCAAAACAATCGCGTATCTAAGTAAGGAATTCGTGTGCTAAGGCAATCATCATTTGATCTTTATCTAGATCCGGGGTAACACATAACTCTGAATGTGTTGGGAAGATGTTGTAGCCATTACAAGTAATCGTACATCACATTTGACACCCCTTTGAGGGATTTATTATTCAAGTAACCAACTCTTGGCTCCCTGAAGAGACGTTTTATGTAGTAAGTACCGTTTTGTCCTGCAAAAAACGTTTTCCCACCTGTAGGGCTCTGGTTTGTTTGTTTTTTAAAGTAACTTTTAGCCCCGCAAGAAGTTTGCGGCTTCAGCTTTTCGGAGAAGCCAATTTATGTGCCTCTATTTTGTGAAACCTGATTTTTAACCATTTTAGGGTTGTTTTCATCCTATTTTGCAGCCAATATTGATACAGACACTGTTGTGTCTATTGGCCCGCGAAAAGTATTTATTTCTCCATATCCGGAGAAATCAAATGATTGGATTCTGTATTAATGTAGAAAATTGCGCCCTGTAACATGTTCGTGTTTCATTATCACATATGGAAATATTTGTGCCTAAAGTATAGATTACCATTCCTGCCTTTGAGGCTCTAACTGCTTGTGGAAGATCTGATTATACTATTTTACTGAATTTCTAAAATAAAATGCTGTAATTTTGCATTATTACGGAGTCCCATAACTGTGTGTAAATATCTTTTCCAATATGAAAGTAGGGGTGTTTAAATTGTTGAACCACTATAATGAAGACAATTTGAGTGTTTTATTGTGAGGGATTGTATTTAAGCGACATCGTTGAAGTGCAAGGTATACCTATCTACAACGTAAGTTTAAGCGACCCATCCCTAACGATCAACGTAGTAAACGTTAAACAAACTATTATCGTCAGTGCGAAGCAAGTAACTATTGCAGAAACTTTAGTTTTTGTGTCTTTCATTATCGCGACTATTTGCCCTTTCTGGGAGTGTTAAGGTAGATATAATGGAGCTGTCCATGAAATTAAACTCTTTCTGAGAGCATTAAGATGAGTTTGTTGAAGCCTCTCTTGAAACTACATTGGGGCTGGAAACGAGCTGCTACTCTGGCTATCAAGCAATGACTTACTACCTGCAGTTGTTTATGGTTTCGCTGATTCTGAACATTGTGCAAGGTCAGATTGTTACATTCTGCTGTTGAATTGTTGTATTCACTTTTTATTTGATTAAACAATATGGCGTAAATGCATGTAACAGCCGCATGATTGAGATAATTATCAGTTGTTCGTTACATTTTTGGAAGGTTACATTCGATTTCTAATTTCGACTTTTATTGTGTAATTGAATTCTATTGAAAGTTTATCATCTAAAAGATCTTAGATTGATTACTTACCAAACTCTTTTACCATTTAAAATAAAAACAAAGTTTAATGACTTGCCATTTTTGTGGTGGTTGTGGTGAATTCCATTTAAGTCGACTATGATTCTCCATGGAATTAATAATATTTATTTATGTATGCAATAACGCTCTAGTTTAGCGACGGTATTTATTAATCCGTTAGGCTTTATTTCTTAATTCCACCTACTAACGTTTTATGTATTTGCCTTCAGGTTGGTAACGACTTTTAACAATGATTATGTTTTAATTTAAATATTTTTCACATTTTAAACTCATAAAGAGAGTTTCTATTGGAATTTTGTAATGGATATTGTAACGAACTAACTTGATTTAATTTATTTAGCATCGTCTTTTGGTGAGTAAATTGCTTATGACGTTATGGTGGGAGGTGTTTTTATTTATGAATTTATATTTTCCATCAATCTTCTTTAATATCTTCGATATTTCTTACTTTTGCATTGCGTTGATAAAATTGTTCATTGATTTTGATTCTCGTATTTTTCCCTTGTTTTGTTTTGATTGACGAGGTTAATAAACTTGGCTCTGCGTCGTACTTGGTTGTCTTCCATGCCTTTCGACGAAAACCTCTCAACCAGTGCAAGCGAATTCATTTAAATAAATTCTTACACCACAAAAATACGTTCATCTAGCGGAAATTTATCAGGTTCAATTATAATCGCACGTATTTAGGTAGAATTATATCAAACTGAGACACTTCAAACATGTTTTGTTTTTTCATAACAACCTATTTTAAATAGATCATGCCAGTTGGAGAACACTGTAATGGGTTTCGTGTCATAGACTATGCCATAAGTGCCATAAAGTTTTAATGGGGGCACATCAAGTGAGCGTGAAGGCCACTCTATTGGTGTATTGATTCTAACCCATCGCCCAAAATATTCTTGATTTCGGTAAAAATTTAGGATATTTGAGTTATGCGCTGGTAACATCCTGTTGGATTTACGTTTGCTGGCAGTCAGTACTATCAACATTATCTAATAGCTTCAATAATAAACTTCAGAACAACTTCAAATCTATTAATTATATAATAAAAATATGAACCCGCTATACAGTTGTCGAACATATTAAGAAACTCGAGTTTTAATTCTATACTATACAGTTGTTGCTAAGCAAAACAATGCGCTAGGTCTTACCATTTAAAAACCAAAGTTGAAGCTACTTGTAGTTTGACCGGAATCGATGTGAACTTTCTGTAACGCGTAACTTGAATTTTTTACTGTTGAATTTTTGGGAAGAAATTTTTATTGTAACCTGTATAATACCTCGCTCGTCCTGGTATACCAAGTGTATTGCTATGGTATTTTATCCAAAGGCTATTCTGTTCATCAACTGATCATTTTATGTTTAGAGAATTAAATAAATAATAGGAATGGTTATGATTTAATTCTTAAAATGTTACTACTGGAAAAAATAAAAGTTGTCTGATAAAATGCTCACTATATGTTAATATACAAGCTAAGTGGGTGTAAGTGGACAGGATTGACTCTAACATGGAAGCATATTTTTAATAAAAGGCTAGTAACTAACAATAAATGTTCATAGTTATTATACATTGAATAAGGATGGTTATGCTAACGTAAGGTAATTAAGCTGAAGTTTACTGTAAAGTGGTGTTAAAAGTAATGCTATATGTTAATACATGCTAAAATTAATATTGAATATTAAATTGTTTAAAAGAAGGTAAAATTGGTCATATAAAGCATGTCGATAATGACATGAAAGTGAGCACAATTTAAGAAAGTTTACAAATAATTGTAATTGCAAATAAGAAATAAGGCAAATGCTGCCTGAAAGCAAGGTTAAAAGGTGTGACGTGAAAAGAATCATCAAAATGTTTTTAAGTGAACAAGTGTCAAATAATTGATATTTATAAAAATTAAATAGAATCTAGTATTATAATAATATAAAGTAAAGTACAAGCGGAGACAGTTGGTGGAGTTCGTCTGCGAATGCATGGTCTCGCTTGCAGAAGAAGTATACTGAGAAGAAACTGTGCAATGCAGGTGGTCTACTAGGTCAACAAGAGTCAGCAGCAGGTATTCCTGAGTTTGGAGTTCGTTGCAGTACTTGGTTTCATCTACATCGTAGAGCGGTATAATTCAAAGTAACCTCGCCTTAAGAAAGAGGATATCTGCAGCGTTTTGATGGTAAACGAATACACAGATACCTAAAATATGCATTTTTACTTCCTTTTACGATAAAGGAAGTATTGGATTCACCCCAAAAATTCGAAATTGAGTTTTCAACAGATCTTCACGTTTTAGAGTCCCCTGATCCCAAAAAACATATTTTTTTTTTCATTGGTCTGTGTGTCTGTCTGTCTGTCTGTGTGTCTGTCTGTCTGTGAACAGAATATCTCAAAAACGAAAAGAGGTATGGCGTTGAAACTTCATATATAAGTTTTGTGTACCATGTAGATAAGACAGCAAGCTTTTGAAGAAAATCGCATAACCGGAAGTAGGTGTTTACTCTTGTGATTTTTCAGTTTTTTTCGATTTTTTCAAAAACGGCTCTAACGATTTTTTTCAAACTTCACATTTTTATTACATTTTTAATGTGCATTGACGTGAGATAGGTGATTTTCCAGTTGAATACTTCTAAAGTGGGTTTCTTTTGTTTTTTTTCTATTTTTTTTATTAACTCCTATTTTAAATAGAACACCCGGTATATTATTACATTTTTGAATTCTGCTTAAAATTTTAGAGAAAATTTGTCTCTTCAACTAACGCTCTATTTTGTACCGTTTTTGTAGAATTCGTAATTTTTGAAAATTTTTGACAAATGCTTAAAAATTAAAAATGAAATTTTTGACTAATTATAAGATCACTGTAAAAGGAAGTTGTGTGAGTGTATCACACCAGATTTTTTATTATATGGTAATTAATTAAATAAAGGGATAAGACTTACCTGATTCAATAGATTGTAATTTGGTTGTCACTCTTAAATATAAGAGAGGTTATTTTAAAACATAAACAAAGTTTCACTTTGAATAATGCGATGATGCTATTTCACCAAATTTGCATTGAATCTAGTGGCAATTTAATCAAATCATTATTTTCTCCAAGTGTTAAAGCTCAGCCCTGATTTAAGTTCTTCGCATTCTACCGAGCTAGTCAATTAACATATTTCGGTCACATGATGCGCAATGAAAAATACCGTCTCCGGCACGTCATTATCCAGGGGAAGATAGAAGGAAGGAGAGCTCCCGGCAGAAGACGGACATCCTGGCTGGAGAACCTGAGGCAGTGGTTTGGCAAGAGCACAATTTCCCTCTTCAGAGCAGCAGCCTCCAAAGTCGAAATTGCTATGATGATCGCCAATCTTCGATAGAAGTGGCACCAGAAGAAGAAGAAGAAGTCAATTGATATAAAGCTGTAACTAAAGAGCAGAATACTTCGTAAATTTTTTAGTAGCTATAAAAATATAAAGTAATATAAAACATTCATAATAATAGGCTCATTCAGTGCAACATTTATATATTTTTTTAATTCGGCTTGAAAACGCGAAATTTATTTTGTATGAAGAAGATAAACTCTCATCTGTTTGAAAGATATTGCAATGGTTATATGGCTTTAATATAATTAAGATTAATATTTAAAATAAAATTAGCTAGAGCCTCCAATGCTAATATTTTAATTTGGGTTCAGCAAATATTATTACAAATTTATGAAACGCGCGGGGATAATTATTGTGAGTTGTTTTATGTATTACTTGACTTGATGTGCGTATGCCCCTACTTTTTAGATATAATCTAATTGCAAATTATATTAATGTTGACTAGCTCAGGTAAGCAGAGATCTTATCAAAGGGTGTGGGTCCACAATTACTTTATTGAAAATTTTACCGTACGCCCATGTGCGTAGTTCAAATACACGCTAATGTGCTAATCTAACTGACAAATTACGTTTATGAAAGTTTATCAAGTGGTTGTCGTTTTGGTGTTTTCAGATAATTAAATGCAACTCAATGAGCAAATCTCACAGGTAAATTCATAATTTCCCGCTTTCTAGTAGCGTCAGTAGCTTTCTTTTGTTTTTTTAGGCAAAAACCGTAACTTGATTGTTTCGACCCAAGCCAAGGATCCTAACCTCACTTCTGGGCTTGGATTTTTCAACTTTAATTTACACAAGGAAATAATTCGCCTGAGCTCTGTTATGCAGTGACGTTTAAGGAGCCTCCCAATAATTACACAATGGTATAAATTAAATTGGTTGCACAACTAACCTGTGAAACTTTTCCTGCATGCCCATTTCGAAGCTCGGCAGCAGCAAGAATGTTCCCAGATCTTTTTTGCCGGTGCTTGGATCGTCGCAGAAGCTGGATGGGCTGGCGGTTGACGTCCTCTCGTTCTCTGGAACCCCTCTGATGGCTACAGATGCTGTGCGAAGCACGTCTTGTCTTCTCCGGAGCTGGTCGTTAGCACTCACTCGGGCCGATAATGGAAAATAATTTTCACGGCACGGATTTCTTTTAATGCACTCACACAGGTGCAGGGGTAAGTTATATGCACCCTGCCAAAGTTTTGTTATAAAATAATAACTTTAAACGTATAAAATTGTAAATTTTCGGGAGCAAATAAAACTAATGCTAATTCAAGAATTTTATTCGATTGTCTGCCAAGAGAGTTATTAAAAACAATTGCATAACAATATTAAACAAGTCAGATCAATTACTTATAACAATTAAAAACCTTAAATCTAAAATTTTTACAAACTTTTACTTATACAATAAATTGTTCCATTAATTTAGTCAATTTTGTCTTTCACACAACTGTGTCCCGCACTTATTAACAGTCTTTTTTCACAATGTTCGCACTGATCAATTCTTTCTTTCGTGAACTTCCACAAAAAACACTTTAGAGTTCAAATAAAAGTCAATTTCATTTTTCCACTTCTGCATCAATATTATGTTCGGATTTCAATTAATCTTGCATGTTAATTATTCATTTTCTTCTCTTTATTTGCCTTCAGATCTACTCCTATGTGCTCTTTGCACTGTGTTTTGCCTTCTGCATTTTTTACCTTTTAAGAATATGCTCAAAGAGAAATTTATACAACGATTTCTGACCTGCAATTTACCTCGACAAGCATGTGACCATTCTATTCATAATCGAATTACTAATACATGGATTGGCTTTTGCATTTACCATCCCCTTTTAATATTCTAAACTAATTAAATATTGTGGTCCCATTCCTATTAGGTTTAGAACTCTGCCGTTCCTTTTATGTTACGATTTTAATACTTATTACAGGCATTGCTTTGCCAATATGATTGCTACTTCAAATTTGATTTTATTTTATTTGTTGCGATTAAATCCTATCTCACATTCTGAGCTTTTATGACCTATTAATTAGTTTGCTGTGCTCTAGATGTGCGATTCAGGGCTTAAGACCATCTCAATATATCCAATCAAAACCATTTCCATTAGTGTAAACTTTAGCCACGTTAGGAGGCGAACGATTTAAACAAAGATTTTGACAGTTCGGCAGTGAGGCTTAGACCAGTCGCACACCGTGCGCATTTTACATAAACTTCCGTTGTATGTTGCTGTAAAATAAATAACAAACGCCGTACTTGTAAGAATTACTTTCTTGATAAATGTGTGGTACTAAAAAGAACTATTCTTCAACACACTACAAACACAGGCAAAGATCTGATACTGCAGATAAATAATTACCGCACAGCAAAACAACGTTCATTCCTCCTCTAGTGAAAAGGCATAAGCGCTGTTAGAGTTTCTCTTCGAAACGGCCAACCATAGAGCCCATTTCTATCACGTGATTTTCAACGACCACGTGCGTTTCTTTACGTTCGCTTGTATAACGCGGCTTAAGTATAGTTTTTGACCCATAATCCCATAAAGTTAGTGAGTTGGTGAAGTCCGAATTAATTGCTTTTGGGTACAAAATTATTTGACAATTCCCCTGCGTAACGCGATTTTGATTGCTTTGTTTGAGTTACAAATAGAGCGCTCTAGTAAATTGCGCACATAATTACTTTCAGTAATTAAAATCCCTGAAAAAGCGGCATCCCCCTATTTTCCTTAGGAATTTTCTGGGGCAATAAAGCTAATATTCGAGGCGATTCGCAAGTAAATTTCGCAGGAGCAATCGATGGATTCGTTCCTGCGGCATAAAATTTTACGCGCGGCTTCATCAGCGGAGCGTGGCAAAGTTTACCGCAAAAAGTGTGGGCGCAAGATTGTGTAAATCCCTCCCTGTCTCGCAATAAACACTAACGTAGTACAGAGATGAATATTATATTTTTACTTTATTTCCTGGCCCTGAAGTGGAGCAATTTAATCAGGGTTAGTTCGCCCAGCCTGGAGTGGTACTTATGTTTTATTATGTCATCTGCAGATTATTTTTAGGAATATTACTCGACTTCAAGAGATTAGGCGATTCCGCGTTTCGCGTTATTATGCCCGACTTTATGTAAAGTATTAAAGTTGCTTAGCACCACGCGAGGCCGCTCATTTTTCTTGCCGAATTCGAGTGTTCGAATTCATGCATAAATCGTGCTGGAACGCGATAAAGCGAAATATAAATTGTTGTGTACACGTACGTGCATACATTATACGGAAGGCAATTATAAAATTACCTTTGTAATTATTCATTTTAATTATTGTTTGCCTTGTGTGCGTGAGACAAAAAGCTGTCCACGGGTCCAGATTAGATGAATAATTTTAGCCGCATCCGAGCAAACAAAGCCCTAAGAAATAAAACAAACACTCGGCGAAATTACGTGTTCGCTAATTCGCTCCGACGCCGCCATATTTCGCTAGCGTTTAAACAACCTGACTGCGAGATAATTACTTATTTAACCAAATTCCCGAAATGAAGTCAGAGCCGGAAGTTTATCGCGACAAATAGGCAGTCCGGCCCTGGCCGCGTTAATTTTGCTCACATAAGCTCGGCGCGGCTCGCGATTTCCTTTTTTTGACAACCCCAAGTTTTGCAAACAAACATACCTTTATTAAATTTCTCTGCGGTTCCAGTGATGCCGTTGTTATACTCGTGGGAAACGCGGGCCAAAATGAGTTCTCACTCGTTGTTTACTTAATTTTGACAATTGGGCTTTTGTTTTATTACTGTGATATCTGCACCCTCTAATTGAATTTAATTAAAATGGATGTCGCGTTAATGTAGCCGCCAACAGCGGACATTTAAAAACCTGCAGCCCATTCGAACATCAAAATTATATTATTGCCGAGGCATTGGAAATGTTACCTGCTTCCTGTTTCGGTGTTTGGGGTTTTCGGTTAATTATTATTAACCCTCGTTTCACATCTAAAGTAGAACTATATTCCTTACTTACCATTTCTGTTGTAGATTTTTACATACATACTAATTTGTTTTAAACTTTTTATTATATTTTTAAGATACTTTGCGTAACAAATGTCGCAGAAAAATATATTAATGAAAGAAACAGTTTTTACTTGTTAAATATTACTGGTTCTCAGAATGACAGAAAATTGCAATAAATAAAACTATTATTTAATAAATGCTGTTTATACAAAAATAAAACGAATTTACAATATACAATACTTTGCTATCCCACTTTTTATTGGCAACGATAGTACGTTTTAGCCTCGGTTTTAGCAAGTCAATAAGTGAAGTAACCCCTATATTTTCTTACCGCGTCCAACGAGCTTAGATGAATAAAATAAAAACGTTTCATCAAGAACAGTAGGTTATGTTACATATATTAAATTTTGTCAGAATAAGGTAGGTTATGTTAGGTTAGATTAGCTTATATTAAACTTGAAGAGGACAGCCCCAGAAAATTTCACAAATGCGGTTAGTCGGGAAGTACAGTGGAGCACAAATAAGTCGGCAAATTAATTCAATGCAATATTAAACAGAGGCTACAGCGAAGCTATACCAAAGAAGATGAAACCGATGCACTCGTGTAACATATTTTTTATTCAGCCCTTACGGTGGACACCATATTGTAACGATACGTTTACTTAGTCCTATACTTTACTGTATTATTAATTTATATTGCCTTGAATTCGCTAGCTTAAACAGTCGTAGAGACATAAAACTCTATTAAAACCGTCAGTACGGCTAAGGGAAGCTAATATTGCTCTGGGATTTCTCGTTGTCACCTGGAATGTTGAAATGATGCATGCAAATACTACCAGCAATAAAAATCCAACAGTTTACAAAAGATATATAATCTGTAAGTAAAACACAAGTACAAGAAAATACATGTATATAAATCACCAAGAAACAACGATGTTCAAACATAGGTACAGTGAAGCTGTCAATAATTCTTTAATTATCTACGAGCGAAAGCTGTTTCTATTCGCGTTATTACATAAAAAAACATGTTAAAATACACCCTATTCAATAAAAAGAGTGACGCTACATGCGTGAAAGCACCTTAAATAGTGCATTAATGTTCAACCGTCGCCGTCGACGCCAAGTCAGACTCCGATAATGCAAAATGTATTTAAATTCCGTGCACAAATACACTAGGCGAAGCTGTCTATTCTTTAAACGCGCTTGTTGCTGAAACACGCTGCCTTGTCACGTTCAATTCAAGCTGACAAGCTTCGTTAGCAGATGACGCAATAATTTTGTGTTGGATGCGGGTAAACCCCCGTTATCTTGGGCACGAGAACAATTGCCCCCGATGTCGCAATGATTCCTTACCTCGTGTTGCAATTTTAAGTAGAAACTAACCTTGCATTCGGTTGTCCCCTAGTGGCCTCGTGCTTGGACAAGATGCTTCGGTGGCGTTAAGACAACGGCTCCCTTCTATGGAAGGTGTAGCAACACTTTGATGATGGCACACCGGTAGTTTGATGCCTTTGTAGTCTGGATTCCAACTCAATATCCTCTTTGTGACAGCGCCGGCGGCTATTAATGCAGGCCTACACCTCACTATTCTGTGCACTTTAGTGCCTTTAATAGCACGCTTCGTACCTTGGATTATCACGGGTCGCTGGTTTGGCCGCGACTTTTAGTTTTGTTGCTCCCCGCTCATCACGGACTCTCGCACATTCGGTACACTGGTAATGAGCCTCAATTAGTACATATAAAGAATACGGTTCAGCTTTATTACTAGCAGTATATGAAATGTATGTATAGGGTGATACGAACCAGCCCGTTACACACGGAAAAAAAAGAAAATGCAAAGAGTCAATAGGATTGCGACAGGTATCTTCATATGGCATGGAGGTACATAGTTAAAGATATAATCCTTTGTTGTTCCAATCTTTGTTAGCTCTTCGGCTGTTTTTTGCTAGTGTCTAAATTCTGGTAACATTCCACTGTTATTTCCAGGATTTCTTTTTAATTTATTTTTACTACCCCATTTTTATCTCTTAGCTTAACTGTCTCGCTTCTTCCATTATTTAATTTGATTTCAAGATCTTCATATTTTTATTGTTTTTTTTATAGTTTCCATAATTTTCTTAGTGTTGTCATTTCTTATATCTTTCCGTATCTCTTTAGATATTTTTTTGTTTAACGTTTGGTATGCATCTGAGTTAGGATTTAATTTTTCTTCGTTGTTTCATAAGCTCATTTGTACTCTCCCCTATTTTCTCATTTTTCGAAGTATTTTGTTTTGTGCTAAATTGTTCCATAGCCTTCTTTCCGGTATTTATTATTATTATCATCATTTAAGTCGTTTACGGTTATATCGTCAGGAGTCGAGTTTCTTAGCATATTTTCTATAATGTCCTTACATTTGGCGTTTTCTTCTATAAAGTCTACTTTTGGTATAAAATTTTATTTATCATTGTGTGTAGCTTTCTTGTATTTATCACCGCTCTTGCTTCTACCATTCTGGGGTTGCTTCCGATTGAGAATTATTGGGAACTGATACGTCTTGCATAATGTTCTTCGTATTTGTTACAAAGAACACGATCTAACTTGCTGTTAAAATGCTGTTAAAAAGGCAATGCAATGCTAGGAACAATCAGGAAAAGTGAGTTCGAATTGATGAGCAGCAGCAAAGACAATCTATCTTCAAAATTGTAATTTACTTACAACAGCTTTATATCATGTGTATTACAAAATGAAGCAAAAATGTTACACTCGTAAACAAATTGCGTCTTGACTCGGGTACAAGTGATACAAAACATACAAAATCGCTTTTGATCTTAACAAAATAAAGAGAACGGTATCCGTTTGAGATATTAATAATAACAAACACATGCACATATAGACGACAAAATACCTTCTACAGCATTATAGATGTCTCTGTGTATAACGCATATGTCTTGTGGTGTGCAACTAATTCCAACTGCAATGCTGGTAAGCACACATGAAGCCAACAATTTATTGTATGACTGAATAACTTCATGGCGACTCCATTACTACTAAAAGAAAGATCACCTGCCTCGACTTTATTTGCTCCAGAAATGATTAGAAGAGTACTCGCGCATGCGTCAACCAGTACTAAGGAGGTAGAAAAACATTCGATTATCAACAACTACGGTTGAGATGTAACGTTTGATACAAAATTTAAAACCAAAATAAAACCATCGTGACAACATGAACACATTTGATGGCCGGCTACTTAACAGTAAAGACGGCGTGTAGTTACTTACAAAAAAATTTAATTTATTAATTAATACAAAGGGAGCGCCCATTAATCTTTATAGAACGAATGTGCTCAGATAAAAACGAGAACTCATAAACTCAATGCTTATATTATATAATACCCAGGTTTTTACTCAGTTTGCAGTAACGAAAACTCACATAATGAAATGTATGATAGTCAAAAATATGATCTTTAACGCTCAAACGCTTAGTACCGTGGGTGCACCCAATAAACAAGATCTAAAACGTAACCGTCAAATATATACATACAATAGCAATTACGTTAAATGTGAAGAACATTACAAAGGCAAGTTAAACGTCGATGAGGCTTTAGTAAAAACTCATTGGAGGCGTTGGCGGCAAGGTAAAATAAAAGATGCTACGTGCAAGAACAAAGTCAAATTATCACCCAATATAAGCAGTGTTAAAATTCGATAAACCCTGAAGAAATTCAGTCGAAATACGCTGGAATTCGGCACAGAAATAAACCCTTAATCAAAATAACAAAAATTAAACTTCAACTCAAGATATAGCTACGTGCATTACAGACTCTCTGGGTATATTAATAGCTCCTTGTTCACAGCAAAATCTGACGCCGAAATAAGTCAAGGTCGTTTTACGAACGGAACTCGCCGGAACCCTGGGGCCACAAATTCTAGCAACAAAGAGATCGGGTAGCAAAACAGCGTAATTACGTGATTAGTACACTGGATTAAAACACTGGATCGGAACAGCTAGAAATACCCCGTAAGTTAAAACAATTCAGCAAAAATAAGACAGCATGCTCAAATGACCACGTGCAACTTGCCACATAGATCGAAATTGGGCTAACCAGGTACAGGCCAAAGCCTACTATAAACTCAAGCCAGGGTCAAAGATTTAAATGGCGACGGCAGTGGTCCGACTTTAATTCTTTTGTACGTTATCAATAATGTTGTAATACGCAGTATGCAAGTATGTACAATCATGTCAACATACTTATTTAGTTATATATATACAGAAACAAGGACTACCTACCTCTGTACGCTTATTTTAAAGAGCGAAATATTTGGAAGACTGAACATAATATATTTTGTTTTCAAATAACAACCGATAACGATAATAAATTCAAAGAAACGTAAACAAAAGAATATAATAAATACATAAGTACTAGGTAGACATATACTGAAGACAGTATGTACCAATACATCCTAACATATAAAGAATAATAACAAAAATAAAAATGTGAAGAAGATAAATGCCATTAAACTAAAATATAAATTGTTAAACTAAAGTAACAAACAAATAAAAATTAATACAAAATATATAAATAAAAAAAAATAACAAACTAAATCAATAAATTCACAAAAATAACGGGTTGATAATTTATTGACATTTATTTTTCTTGTAACTTATTCGCTTTACGTTTATTTCTGCGCTGATCTTCCACAGCAGCTTGTTTAATTTTACAATAATTATTAAGTAAAATGTTAGTAAAACGTTTTAAACAAGTATTTAAAAGAAACTTATACTCTATTCCGCATTCACATATCTCATCGTATTCGGCAAAGTTAATTCTTTCTTCACACAATTTTTTAAATACCTGACTTTATGACTTAGTATTTAAAAATTTGTTTTCAAATTGTTTCGATATTAAAGTTTTGAATAAAGTATATTATTCAGTAAGAACAAACAACAAAACTTCAGTTGGATATTTCAATCCACCTCGATCTAAACACTTCAAGTATGATAATTTTTCGGAAAGTGTTTCAACTTCTAGAGCCCTCTCGCTCACAATAAGCTACATACGCAAACTACAACTATAACTTATAACTTTTTTTGAAATATAGCCAGCAATATATGTAATCACAGATATATCATTATTAGTTATTTCTAAAGATCTAGATGTAGTAACAGCATTTTTAATTCATTAAAAATGTTAGAATCCAACCTGTCGGCTAGAAAATCTTTTATTACAAAACATCCGTGGCTAGCCGATTGTAATTTTAACAAAGAAAAAAATTTAACTTTTTTTCCGACTCCAAAATCTGCTGTAGACCAATGTGATAATTTTGGGCTGACATAAATCGATATTGCCGAGCTTCTAAAGCATCTGTTTGAAATTCCCCTAAAAGATCGTATTCAAAACTTAAAGTGGTTGTCAGATGATCACATAAAGCAATTAAAGTTAACGTAGTATGACGCAGGGCTTGATATGTTTCTTTAGTATATTTGCCACTTCTACTATTTTTCTTTTCTCCTTGAATTTCTATTTTTCCAAATTGTCAATCCAACTTACAATTTTTTTCAAAAAGAGCACATTTTCATCGTTCATATTTTTAATTGGACCACGACATGGATCTCTCTTATGTTGACCTTCATACAAAGATTTGCAATTCACAATTTTTCACCAACGTGAAATTAGTTCCTTCACATGTTTGTGTATTTTGTATACTCCAAGCAGTAACATTTTTTTCATAAAAAAATCGAATACAAAGTTTGACATTTTGCCCCTCTATGTTTGTAGGATTTAAGACTTTTCTACACAACGCAGGAGCATATTTAACAATGTTATTTTTTTCGTCTCTCTGAATAATTTTTAAATGATTAACGCAAGCCCGAAATTTCATTGTTCGTATATGTATGCATAAAATGTGATATCCTGCCTCCGTGACTACTTTTACTACATTTGCCAACAATTCTGTTAAATAACCAGTTTCTAAATGTTTAACGGGAAACAAACCAACTACATCACAATTATGAGATAAGACTGATTTAATCATAAAAAATTGTACTGTAAATGCAACTGCGTCACTATTGCTGCTCATCCCTTCAAATTTTCATCCTTTGTATAGAATAGAGCCTTTGGGGCGTTATATCTTACATAAATATGCTCATATGTACTGATTGAAATAAAACGCGTGTTTGCTTTATGAATCAATATAATGAACTCAATAAACTTTGTTTGCGATTGTCACCTTAACAACCTAAAACAAGTGATAATCGTAACATTACTCCCCCCCCCCCCCCCCCCCAAAAAGAGAAAAGGAGGGAGGGAGGCCAGGTAGGAAAACTAATATAACCCCGTGTGAAAGTAACAGGATTATATTTAGCTACAAAACCTCCTGGATCTTTTCAACAATCCTTAAAAAGCTAATAACAATAACTCTAATAATAAATAATAACACACACTACACACGTCCCTGGAGATATCTCGACGTTAAACGATTCACTCGTGGATAAAATTTAACGTTATCGTCTTGTATAATAAATTACTATTAATCTATTATAACTTAATTTAATGTGATATTAATAAAACAAACTTCATATTAAATATTTAGATATTACACATTCTGTACTTATAATTTTAGTAACAACGACTAAACGTTGTATATTGTGAGAATCTCTCAGAAATGGAGCATGCACTTTCATTACCTTTTAATGTCAGTTGAAATGAACAATAGCTATTTAAGTAACAAGTAATGTAAGGACCTATTAACATTTGAGGTAAGTACAAGCCAAGGCGCAGTCGCGGCTTTTTGCCTGCCGAAAATGTCAATAGAAGATACATTCCGAGTTATCTTATTATATTTTTCCCGCTGCTTATCGAAATTCTCCTAGATTTTTTAAAAAATCGTTTGGTTTGTCACCTGTCACCAGCATTAATTTTCGTGAGTCATATTACCTGTGAGTGTCACATGTCACCTAAACACTTGCAATTAGGTATACACAAAACGTATAAATCTGCATCTTGCGTCGTTAATTTTATTATCCTAGGAACTTAATAATAATATTAAGTTCCGTTGTCATGAAAAAGCAGCACTTACACGTTTTGTTACTAAGGATGTATCACTGACTTATATGATCGGCAGCGGGAAAAGTATTATTAAGTTACATTTTCATCTATTCAAAATTAATAAACTACATTTAAAATATAATAAATATTGCATATACCGTAGAATGGAAATACTTTGATTCCTGGGTATACTTTGATCCACACTTCTTTTATATCTATATAAATTGCTTGCTCAGTCGTTTATGCAACCAACTCGGTGTAACAATGGTTGCATGGATAGTGTAGCCAGGAAGTGATCTAGTTCAAAACACCGTGCCGCACGTCTGTTGTAAGTATTTGTTCTCTGTTTACATAAGTTTCTACATGTTTATTTTGTCTGCAAAATTTTATATCCACATCGGTAAACTTGCTTCATCACAATCTTGATTTAATTCTATTGTTTCAGGCATACATTTGAAAGTAGAATTACGTGATAACTTCATATATATTCATTAACCTCACTTTTTGGGAGTTTAACTTATTTCAAGGGGTAACTTTGATAAGCATCTGGAGTAACATTGATCGATTGATCATTGTTGTCCCGTCGCGTCGATGAGAAAATTTTGAATTCATTAATAAAAATAACTAGCACAAATTTATGTTTCCTTAGAAATATGCCACGTACACACAAACGAAAACTGGGTTCTCGAAGTTATGGCGACTCTTTTAAGGATAATTTAGAGGAAGCACTGGTTGACGTGGTTGAGGGAAGATCCACTATACATCAAGGAGCATTAAGGAGATTTAATATTCTTTATGGGGGACTTTGTACAATAAATATAAAGGGATCCATGGGAGTAGACCAGGTCGTCCCACAGTTTTTACCGCTGAGGAGGAGAAAACCATCCTTAAAGCTGCGGCAAAGTGTGCAGATTTGGGATTTCCCCTATCTATTATAGACGTAAAGATGATTGCGAAATATTATTTGGACAGTGCATATTTTTAAAAATAACTTAGCTGGAGATGATTGGATATACAGTCTTCTTGAGAGGTACACAAATTCTTATGGACAACGAGTGTCCACTAACATAAAAAGAGCTAGAGCGTCAGTTTCAAGGCAAACTCGAGGAGTATTTTGTGATAATTTAAATAATATGATAAAGGATTCCCCAAGCTGCAATATGTTTAGTTATGATGAATCCAACGTATCGGATGATCCCGGTCAGAAGCGTGGTATTTAACTATAGACGAGATCTCCAAGAGCTGTACGACGATTATGGTATGCGGTTCAGCGGATGGCATACTATTACCACCCTACGTGATATACAAAAGTGTTCACCTTTATGATTCGTTAAAAGAAAATAGTCCAAGAGGACTTCTATGTTGTGACCAACCATGCTGTAACATAGGAACAAGGTACAATCGCACAGCAAGTGGGTGTATAAATGGTGCTACTTTTCGGGATTGGTTTACCAGTTAATTTTTGCCACACGCAAAACTTTTAAAAGAAGAAAGGCTTTGATTGGATATAATTTGTCATCTCACATGGACCTTCATGTCTTAAAAATGTGTGCTGAAAATGAAATTAATTTCATATGTATGATACCAAATTCAACACATCTGTATCAGCCGCTAGATATCGGTTTTTCAGGCGAATGAAAGTGGCATGGCGTGCTACACTAACGGAGTGGAAATTACGAAATATACGTTTAAGCGCTATTCGTAAAGACATGTTTCCCGCCCTTCTGAAGAAAAGCCTGATAAAGATGGATGCCTTAGCCGCAGTTTGTCAGGTGCTAGGAACTAAAACTGTTAATGCAACATCTGCAATCTAACGAAACTTGATCAGTTCCTTTCGGGACTCTAAAATTTTTCTTTTTAATTAGATAGGAGGTATTTAAATGTTTGCCACTAATTACAGAAGAACTTGATAGCCCAACTCCCGTAGTAGAGAATTCACTGACAGCACTTCTAAAAGAGCAAAGATTTGGCGAAATAAGCGGACCACAAAGAAAAAGGATGCAGTATCTCTGCATTGGCAAATGGTGATCAAGAAAATCTTTAAAGGCTTTACCCAGAACTTTCCTCGTCGACATTGTGACACTAAATAATTTAAAAAATGAAATTAAGTTATGAATACGAATATCTTCAGGTTTCTAATAAATTAAGTAAATTTTCAAATAAAAAGAAACGTTACCGGTGGTCGAATTTTAAGGGCAGGCGGACCCGAATTAGCTTTTGCAACGTTTTGTGAGATATTGCAAAGGAACGGGCTATTTATACCTGAGCTACTGAGTACCGACCCTTCGAATTCCTGCGTTGCAGCTGTATTAAGTAACGCACTAATTTGCTCCTTTTTGTATCTACAACATTTATTCTGTTTCTATTGGGACCCATTTTAGGTAGGAATAAAGCCTGTGCTATGTACAAATTATTACTTGTATTAACTGCTAGGTTAAATTCAAAATATACAAAATTCTATTTTTTAGGTGTTCACCCTGCATATATTTGTCTGAACTTTTCTCAATTTCATGCCAGGTAGATATATAATATTTATGCAAAATATTGTCTTCCCCCAACAAATAGTTTTTGAGTTATACCAATAACAGACAGACAGATAGACAGACAGACACACGGCATTGAGAAAACCTGTTTTTCGTCATCTAGGGACCCTGAAACGTAAAGATCTGAAAAAATCTCGAAAAATGTTTTTTTCGCGATTACAATGCTTCCTTCGTCTTTTAGACGAGGAAAGTAAAAAACGTACAGATGACGATCAACTTGCTTTGACTTCAATGACAGCCGTTGAAAAAGAAAAGGACATTAATCAAGCAAATGTATTTGTCATTGATCAATTTATTTTGTGTAGATTTTCATCGCAGCGATTCAAAAAAAGGTATAAATACGTCTGCAAAATTTCTGAAGTTAGGCCCTAAATAATTGTGGAATTAAAAACTATCCAGAAGAATAAAAGCAAATTTAAACTAATTGCTGAGGACATTTCCGAAATTAAACAGAGGCCCATTATTAAAATCCTTCTGCGAAATTAGACGATACTGGAAACCTATCCTATAAAGTTAAAAATGACATTGTAGTGTGACAAGTCTACATTTTTAGAAACACACCATTTAGATTTTTAAAACATAAACGTAAGTAGACTTAATCCGTTAATTCTAATAAGATATATTACCTTATACCGATGGGGCCACAATTATATATAACAGCAATAAGATAACATGAACAAGAAAATAACACGTATTGCTTGAGTAAGAAAGAGATAAACATAGTAGCAAATATTCGAGTAGGCCTAACGCTTATTTTAATTATGACATATGTCAACCAAGCATGCCTACTAAAATAATTTTTTGTATGGTTATCTCGTTCTTACTCAAGCATTCTATTTTGTTGTTCATGTTATCTCATTGCTGTTATACCGGGTGTCTTAAAATGAAATACATCTAGTATGCTTTGAATTTCCCATAATGCAATCTAAAATTTTACTTGAAATTGGCAAGATTGTAAGTATATGTCAAATTCGAGGTAAGTAGGTTAGGTTTTGCATTAGTTTGTGTCAAAACTGACGCAAAACCTAACCTACCAACCTCGAATTTGACATAGACTTACAGTCTTGCCAATTTCAGGTTAAATTTTAGATTGCATTATGGGAAATTCAAAGCATACTAGATGTAATTCATTTTAAGACACCCGGTATATAATTATGGCCCCATCAGCATAATGTTAAGGTCATTCTGTGATTTCTAGATATTTTTGATACATACTAAATAAAGATTATGTATGCTCTAAGATCGTAAAAAAGTATTTTTATTGATCAAAGTTGCCCCAAATCGCAAATCAACCCGTAGAACGCATACGTTTTTTTCTATATTTTATTTTTTATTTCTTCAAGTGTTTTCAAAGATATTCCTTTAGAATTTCATTATCAGAATTAGGTTGATCAAAGTATCCCCAAAGCTAGTATATCTTTGATCACCTCGTTCTTATTTTTTTCTCAGAAAGTTTTTTTAGTTTCTTTTGAATCTGTAGGTGAGTAAAAACCGAGATTCCAGTTTTTTTTAAATTATTCAACTTAACACGACTCGATCCAGTGGCCTCGTTGGAGGGCGGGCGAGGGTTAACTTCTGCTAATTGCGACTGTTATATTGCCCTGGCAACTCAGTCGGCCAATTGCGCTCTCCCCGGTAGGCGGGGCAGACCTAAGTGAGAGAGCGAGAGAGAGAGAACAAAAATATATTTACAGAGGTTTTATTTTTCTAATATATATACATGGATGGTTAGCTATTTGATTACGACTTAAAGACACCTGCGGCGCGGGGTCTTCGGATGCTGTACCGGGGTTCTCCCTTTAGCGGGGAGGGGTGCGAGAGGTGGCGGCGGACCTGGCGCTGGAGGCGGCGCTGGGAGCTCGGTGCTCGGCCTCGCTGGCTCGTCGGGCCGGATGGCTGGTGGTGGGGCGCCTGGGCGGTGACGACAGGCGACGGCGATGTCGGCGGTGGCTGGACAGGGATGCGTGCCGAAGAGGAACGGAGGGGCGGCCGGGAGTGGTCGCAGAGCTCCGTGTTCAGTCGCGGGTCCCTCCTGCGGTAGTGTGGTGTGACCCTGATCTCGCTTCGGACCGGTAGGGCCACTTTGGGGAGTTGGGGGCGGCGACTCGGCTCGGTGGAGGAGCAGTACGCCTCCCACAAGGACTGCAATTCCTGCTTCCGTTAGGCGCTTAGGTGCAGCTCCAGCTCCACATCCAATTTCCGGGGATGGCGGAGGACCTGGCGCTGGCGGCGGCGCTGGAGGCGGAGGCCTGTCGGGGTACGGGCGAGCAGGGCTTCCAGTCCCGTGGGCGTGTTGTGGGGTTCAGGCCTCCGGGGGCAGGGCGGGGATGAGGCGGCGTCCGTCCGAAAGGGGGAGTCCGTCCGGAAGGGGGAGTCCGTCCGGAAGGCGGCGCGGATGGGGGATCCTGAGGGCGGCTGCACCTGCAGACACCGGTGAGTCTTGCGTGGGGGGGAGCGTCCTCGGAGGGGGAGGCTAGAAGCTGCGTCTCGTGAAATGGAGGGGAGGAACGTCCTTACTCCATGGAGGCGGGGCAGCTCTCGGGGGTGTCTTCGCGGGTTCTCCGAGTTGTTGGCCGGTATCCGGGACGTCGCTAGGATGCGGTCGACTCGGCGGGAGATGACGGCGGAGGTTGGGGGCGGCAGGCACGTCGGGCCGCTGGATCCGGCTGAAAACAGGGGTGCACGTTATGCAATTTCTATTAATGTCCAGGAACTCGGGGAGCACCACTGGAGATTAATTTCCCTTTGTTGGTTCAATTTCGCTAAGTCCCAAGAGCTCGGTGAGCACCACTAGAGACTAAGTTCGATTTGTACTCACTGTGTTAATTTCGCTAAGTCCCAGTAGCTCGGTGAGCACAACTGGAGATTAAGTTCGATTTGTGGTTGGAGTACATTAGCTGTTGGACACTGAAACTGTTGGCTGGAACTGATGGCTGGAACTGCATGCTGGAACTGAATGCCTTCCTCAAGAATCCCGGGGTTTATAAATGGCTTGCCGACTTTGTCTTCCGAATCCTCGCTCGCGATTGGCTGAACGGCAGTGGGGCGCTTGCTAATTTGATGTGAATTGGATTCGCGGGTCCGATCTCCGCGGCGCGAAGTTCCATCTTGTGGAAAACATGTGCATTGTTTTCGTCTTCTAAAAACTCGGATTTTGAGCTTTTACTTGATATGTTTGGCTCGCATATTAACAAAGTTAAGATTTTTAATTTATTTCCACAATAGAAGCGGCTCGGCTGTGGCGCTGATTTCCCATATGTGCCGCGGCGTTTCGCGGACTTATTAGCGGTCGGCATTGTTCACTCGAACTTGCATTGGTTAGGTGATTTTTCGCATCCTAAGGTAGCTGGTGTTTTTAATTTAATTAACCCTCGCGATATGGGTTTTCATTGTTCCTTGGGTTGACCGCGGGTTTAAACCCGGATCTATTCTAGACTACCCGGTGCCGACTTTTATTGGTGCCCTTTGGTTTTATTTTCGAAACTGCATATTTCGCTGTTTGCTGCAAGTTCCGAAAAGCTTTTACTGTTTTATGGCTTTGTTGTTTCACCAATTTGTGTACTTAGGGACGTTTGTTTTTCCTGCTGCGGGCGGCGGATTGGTTTGCGTTCTTTCATACTCGCGGGGCTTATGTTCCCTCGTTTCCTTATAGCAAAACAACAGCACCTAAATTCGTGTAATTGGGGTTCCTTTAATCGTTGCGGCGGTTTGCATTCGCGGGCAGATTGGTGTCCGGCGCATTTCTTTTGTCGAGCTGTCGTCTTTATTTTAATGTGTTTATGAGGATCTCGGACCGGACGGTCTTGCTGGAGCCTTGTAATCTTTAACGCGGCTTCTGTTATGCAGCTGTGAAACTGCGTCCTTTTGGTTTGTGATCTATTAATTAATGCTGTGTATTGATCCTTATTGCGCGACGAGGGCGTAACATAAGTACATATGATAATGGAGGTCCTTGCGTGTCTCCGGATCATATCAAACTATGAAGTAAAAAATTGATCAAAGTATTCCCAGTTTACCACATAATTCCACCACATCGATGGCAACGTAAATAGTTTCCTAATTTACAGGTAAGATATACTTTGAGAATATTTATTCACAACACCTACTAATATAAATCTCTTTTATCCACAATCACCTTATAATTAAACTTTTATCCACACTTATGAACCGCCTAAAGTACCACTTTATCTACTAGTGCAATAATGAAATTACTTTATTGCACTGGATAATGAAAAATACAATCTTTAATCAATCACATGTTATTTATTTATTATTAATATTAACATTAACATTTATATTAATAGACATTTCGTTCTTTGTTGTATCATATTTTACTTCGCTTCCATTAATAACAAGCTTGTAGTTGTTATCGGTTTCAGAACGCATAGTGGTTGTCGAAGTTTTTGATAAATCTGTAGAAACAATAGATGTTTCCTCTTGTAAGGAACGGCTAGTGCCAGGAGAACCTTGGATTTTCCTTGCGATACCAAGCTTACTAGTTATGGAGTCCTCGATATAAGTTTCTGCTATAGCGGAGCTTCTCCACCCATCATGTCGTTTAATTGTTGTAAGGTCACCACTTTTATAAGCCAGTAAAGTTGTTGAAGTGCGCTTCATACAATAGCCGCTATAAGCTTCTGGATTTGCAAGATTAAAAAATGAAGCAACTCTTGAAGGAATTTTCGACAAAGTGTTGATCCCAACAGGTTGTGAAGTACATTTTTGATACACATATCGTAAAAAGAATCTGTCGTTGGATAACTTCTTCGGAAGTAAGGACATGTATTTTCTACACGTCTCCACAGTATTGATAAAGATGTTATTAACAAAATTTGTTTAAATTGTCCGAGTACCAGCAATTTCAAAATAAATATTAACAATTACATCATTCTTCATCATTCGCCAAATGCCGGTCTTGGTATCTGGTATCAGAACAAGCAGATACGCGTCCATGTCTTGTACATCACTGATTTTCAAATTCGTGAATTCACAGGCACCAGAAACCCCCATTATTAGTGCAACCTAAAATATTTCAAAGTTTATTATCTATAATGTCTAAAAGGTTAAGAGATATTACCTTGATCATCAAATATTCTTTAACGCAAGCCGTTGTCAAAAATTCTTCCACGTGTCCTCTTTCCAATACTGCAGCTTTCGGGAAAACTTTAGTATAGCGTCCCCACCGGGTTTGACGTTTGCCGCGAAGCGCAGAAACCTCCCGAAAAGCAGTAGTTTCCACAGAAATTATAGAACATTGTGTACTACGTACACACAAATCTTAAACTGCAGCTAACCTAAAATTATAGCTCCTAGACCAAAAGATTTACGTATATGTGTTTGGACTGGGGACGCTATATTGAAGTTTAGTCCAGCTTCCTTCGCCTTGTATCCTCTCGACTTACTATATTTTCCAATGTCTATGTTTTTATAGACCTTTATACTAGCATTCAGCATCGAGTACTTCGACCAGATGGATGAAATTGCATACTTCTTCAAATTTAAGAAATACGATAGCAGGACTTTCTCATTTATTGTCATCACCCTCCGTTTTTCTTTCCATTTATTAAATTGGGAAATACTTTTTCATAATGTTCCCTGAACTTCGCAGGAAATAATTAAAGAGATGCTTCTTGAGCTTCCTCAAGGATTATCTCAGAAACAGAATCACTTTCTTGCATTTTTCACCAACTTCACAATTTTTTTCATAAATATGTCATAAACAACGTATGTACCATAGCAACCAGTACGGCAAAGCCTGCCCTGTTCATTGAATACCGAGATCATGCGCGATACGAATATTTAAAAAAAAAATCCGATAATTAATTCTCTGACTCCATAATCATGGTGGTTGTTGATAAAACGTTTTATTGCATTCGTGTTTTAGTTGCGTTTTATCCACTTAAGAAAATTAATCCCTCGAACTGCGTTCTCGCGTTTAAAAATTCTTGCGTGAATAAAACGCCATCTAAAATACTTATATAATATATAACTATAATCTCTTTGAAAATGTAATAATGTAAAACTTTAAAACACTGAAGAAGACTCCTAATAGAAGTTGAATCAAATTGTTTCTTTTAATAAAATAGCTGCTTAATAAACAAAATATTTATTTTTATTTTCTCACACCTAAAGATGTTACTTGTGTTTAGTTTTTCTCTTATTCATGTTTAATATTTTTTATAGCTTGTGTGCCATGCATTATATGTATCTAAATAAAGTTTTCATATACACTGTGTCCACACTTCGACGCTCACCATTGGTATCTCTGTTATTAGAAGACGTAGAGCAACGATTAAATAAGGAATGTTTTGCAGAATGCAATACTCGTGACAAATCTCATTTCAAATTCACCCTAACTTTTTTAAATTTTAAGATAATTTTAAAAAACCAAAATTTGCCGATTTGAATGTTCCTCACTAACTCGATAACACCTAATGTGACCTCTTCTAAAGTTTAAATTAACAGACACTTTTTTAAGACAATTTTTTTTTATAAACAGAAACCCCCGATTGTCATTTGTTTTCAAGTTGTTAGTGCTATCTTTTGTTTTTCATATCATCCGATAAAGATCTCATCTCATGCTCCGGAGTACGAAATTTTCATGCATCAGATCATGATGTAATCTTCTGTGATATTAATATACTGAAACCTGAACCTAAAACATTATTTGTTAAAAAACGTAACTTAAATGATATCAATAAATCGGATTTTGATAAACATTTACATTTATTGCCTTGGAACTCAATATACCGTCTGTTCTATAAAAAAGGCCCCGCCTTCTAGCTACTTTATTATTTATTTTAGACCCAATAAACCTTATATCAAATCAAATGGCACATAAAAACCTACATTTTAACACTATCAAAAAATTGTTATCTTCAATTGTTTCAGAGCGGTGACGTCACGTGCAATTTTTTTAAATGACACTGTATATATTTTTTTACATTTTCTGGTAGAGGTTTTTTTTTTCTTTTCAACAACATAAATATTTTATGCCCTTACATAAGAAAATTTTCGAGAAAAATTAAAAAACTTTTTTATCAGTGGAAGGCCACCATACAAAACTATAAACAAAAGTGTAACTCAGAAAAACAAAACAATAAACACTTTAGATTATTCTGAAATCTGACAGTTAAAGCGTTTGACTACTATTTGTTTTGTTTTTCTGAGTTACACTTTTGTTTACAGTTTTGTATCATGGCCTCCCACTGTGAAAAAGTTTTTGTAATTTTTCACGAAAATTTTTTTATGCGAGTGCATGAAATATTTATATTGTTGAAAAGAGAAAAAAAAACCTCTACCAGAAAATGTCAAAAAATATATACAGTGTCATTTAAAAAAATTGTATGTGATATCACCGCTCTGAAACAATTGAAGATAAAAAATTTTTGATAGTGTTAAAATGTAGGTTTTTATGTGCCATTTGATTTGATATAAGGTTTATTGGGTCTAAAATAAATAATAAAGTATCTAGAAGGCGGGGCCTTTTTTATAGAACAGACGGTATTTCAACCCCGATATTAATCAAAAAGTTAATATTTTAAACTCCTGTCTGAATGAAATTTTTAACTTACATACCCCAGTCCAAGTACGAAAAGTTTCTAAATCCTACTCACCATGGATAACTGATAATATAAGATTATTACAGTCTCTCAGAAATAAAGCTAAAAATAAATATCGTAAAACCAAGCTTGCCCGCCATTGGGATTATTACAAACAGTTACGTAATTGTACCACTGCAGGCGCGGATGGGCACAAAAATATCAACCGGGCATCAAGAGAGGTCAGGCGACCCCCCCCCCCCCCCCCCCAATCGAAAATAATGAAAAATGGAAAGTTGAAATTCCTTTATTAAATGATACAATAAAACAAATTGTTTGATATAAAAATATTTATGAAATAACACAACACAAATTTTCAAAATTATTTTGGGGATAAATAACAAATCTTTAAAATTACAATATTTTTGGAGTAGGTAAGATAAAATTAAAATAATATATTTTCTAGAAAAATTTCTTAAAATAACAATTGATTTTTAAGTAGCTTCGAGCGGTTTGCTACGCAATCGATGATGTTGTCTTGATCTATGTTTTCTAAAACGTCGTTCTTGATACTCATAAGCAAGAAGCTTGAAAGCTTGGTTGGCGAAAATGCAGTAGTTTGATCTTGATTATGAACTTCGGTACTTTTGGTAATTTCTTGAACATCAAGGGGTGTAGAATCCTCCTTGTTCATAAATTGATCTAACTTTTTACAACTTCCAGCGCCTTTTTCCAAATCCAGCTTGCGCTTCAGCCTCACACGTTCGGCGCCGCCCATTTTTGTTGACTCCATGTTTATTCGTGAATACAGAATACTAACAGCATTTAACTTTTCTAGAAAACGAAAGAAAAATATTCGTTCAGTCAAATACACGAGTTTCCAATTTGTCAAAAGATAGGTAAATACTTACGGTTTATTCGAGATAAAACTTTCCAAATCACACAAAACAAAGAACAAGAAACAAGAATAATAAATCATCAAAAATTACCAAACCGGCGCTGTTAACTATTTACAGAATTCAGATTACAGGCAAGAATAACAGTAGTTAGGCTAACAGTGATAAAACCGGAAACCGGATAAACCCGTATTTCCAGTTCAGTATCAGTAGCCGACTGGGCTGGTACAAGATTAGAAGACAGTATTCCTGGAAATATAAGCGCGTCCCAGCTTTACATGCACCTTCTCCGACTGCTCGTATATCGTATCATGATTCGTTATACGTTGATTAATTCAATGTGTTTATTTTATATTTCTTTTTTATCGGATGTGACCGGCGCGGCGCCAAAAGCGTCGAAAACGTCCGCGGCGCCCCGGGAAAATGCCCGGTTTGCCTTATGGCCCATCCGCGCCTGTGTACCACTCTAGCTATACGCAACGAGAAGAAAGCATATCTTGATTATAAATTTCGTAACTTAAAATCTAGCAAGTCTCCCTGAAGAGAGTTAGAACGCTTTGATATTGGGGTCTCAAATCACATCAGCGATACCCATAGATTTGAGCGATGTTGACAAGATAAGTGACTTTTTTATTAATAGTATACCTAAAACTAATAAAACTAGCACTGAATTAATTGATTATTATAAATTCAACACAAAAGATAACGTTAACACTGAATTTGAATTCCATACTGTGAATGCAGACACTATAATATCTATTCTTAATAAAATACAGTCAAAATCCATCGGACCAGATGACATTAGTCTAGAAACGATAAAATTCTGGTGTCCTTTTATTATACAATTCTTAACTCACATAATCAATAGCTGCTTACTTCAAAAACAATTCCCAGATTGCTGGAAACAAGCGTATATTATCCCTATCGCAAAAATTAAACAGCCTACCGATCTGAAACACCTACGTCCGATTAGCATACTTCCTGTGTTGTCTAAAGTACTTGAAAATGTAATAAACGATCAGCTAAGAGGTTATTTATCTAGTCACAATATTTTACCTTCTCTCCAATCAGGCTTCAGACCTCAGCACAGTTGCACTACTGCTCTGCTAAAAGTTACAGATGACATATTACGTTCAAGGTAAGCTTTCTATCTTAGTCCTGTTAGACTTCACTAAGGCGTTTGACACAATCGACCATCGCATACTATGCGCTATACTGCATTTCATTGGACTTACACAAAATGCAATTGAGCTTCTGACCGATTATCTTTCGGGCAGGTTTCAGTGTGTTAAATTACAAGAGAAAAAATCTAATTTTTCCCCTTTATTATCTGGTGTTCCCCAAGGGTCTATCCTTGGACCTTTGCTATTTTGTATTTACACATCCAATTTCAGTAACTGTATTGAATTCTGCGACTATCATGCTTATGCTGATGACACACAAATATATTATTCTTTTTCTCCATCTGATGTCCTAAACAGCGTTACGAAGATAAACATGGATCTACAAAATATTTTCAAGTTATCGCTGGAGCACAATTTATTTCTAAATCCATCAAAATCACAAATAATCGTGTTTGGCAGAAAGCACCTCTGCAATAATATACAAAACATCGAAATTATAATTAACAATACCATAGTTCCTCAAATAGACAGTGTAAAAAATTTAGGATTGCTGCTGGACAATTCATTTAGGTTCTCCAGTCACATCTCCAAAAACATTCAAAAAACTTACGCTAATTTAAGGAAATTATTTCCCCATATGCATTACTTTTCTACTAAAACTAAAACTTTACTCTGTGAATCATTAGTCTTGTCTCAATTTACTTTTTGTAGTCCATTATATAGCCCATGTCTAAGTTTTATCGACAAGAACAGAATTCAGAAAGTTCAAAACTCCTGTCTGAGGTATGTGTATGGTATTCGCAGATTTCAACGTGTGTCTCACAAGCTTGCTCAGATTGGTTGGTTAAATATGCAAAATCGGTTCTACTTATGGTCTGCGTGTCTATTTCATAAAATTGTTCTATTTAAAACTCCTCCTTATCTCATGGAAAAAATTTCATTTCGAACGGACGTTCATAATATCAACATAGGAAATAAAAGAACAATCACTCCGCCGGCGCACACAACTGCTCTGCATGAACGCTCGTTCTCGTATAATGTCTCGAAGATATATAATTCACTATCCAACTCATTGAAAACGTTAACTCAAATAGCTTTTAAACGTCATCTATTTGAAATTTTATTCTCGCATCAAATTTAGTTATTACTGAAGCAGTATGCTACTTTGAACCCTAGCAGTGTTTTTCCTGTATAGTTTTTCAACCATAACCACTAATTTAAAAAAATATCTTTTGTATATAAATAGTGAGTAATTATTATGATCAGCCTCATTGAATAATAATATAATATATTGTAATTTAATTTATAGGTTTAGGAACTTAATGTATAAATGAAATATATATCGGTAAGGTTTAAGTGGTAGAGCAGGGTGTACGGTAAAGTACCTACACTACTGAACTTCACCTTGTGATTCTTTTCTTTTCTCTTCTTTTTTTTTCTCTTTCATTATATTCATTATATTTATGTACAAGAAATGAAAAGAATAAAGACGTTTATTATTATTATATGGCAACCATATTGGATTTTTTGTTAGTTAGATAGTATTCAAAAACCGCTTTTCAACGATGTATAACATACCCGAAACATAAATCAATCTGTTATATGAAATTAAACACCAATGAGAATTAAAAGCGAAAAGATATGCTAAGTAATACTGTAAAATAACGAAACGATAAGAAAAGTCATAAAAGTAAACAGTAAAGAAAGAGTACTAAAAGTTCAGATTCTCTTAAGAAAACTGTTGACACCTTATGCTAGAAGTTACAAACTCTACGAATTGCTTTTCCGTTTAATGATCTTAGCACATCCAGCACTCTTTGTTCTAAAATTTCCCGAGTTTCTGGCGGTTCAAAATTAAATACTTCGTTTCTAGTGGTACCCCATAAATAAAAGTCAAGGGGGGTAAGGGCGCGTGATTTCTGTTTAACTAGTTCTGAGTTCTATTCTATCTTATATATAAAAATGAATCGCCGTGCGTTAGTGCGTTAGTGCGTTAGTGTGTTAGTAACGCAAAAACTCGAGAACGACTTGACCGATTTGGATGATTTTTCTTTTGTTGTGTTCGTCTTACTCCCGAGGTGGTTTAGCAAAAAAGAAAATTCGGAAAAATCCAAAGGGAAAGCCAGAAAATAAAATCATGTCATAATCCGCATCAGAGCTATTGTGCTGTTTGTGCCGACAATTCTCGGAAGGACAGTTCTGACCTGGGAGGCCTAGCCGCTACCTGCACCCACAGGGGGCGAAGCGAATGCAGGGTCGTCGCAGTCAGTCAGTCAGTCAGACATTCAAATTTGGTTTGTGTACAAGTGATTGTGAAAACAATTCGGTGTCGTTTTATAGTGTCCGTTACAATGCCAAAGGCACGACGAGCTAACATAGGTCGTCGAAGACAGTCAGCTGCGCGGGTATCTACTTTACGTGCCAACCGCAATGATGACCAGCGCGCTACGGATAATGAAAATAGTTGTAGCTATTAGCATGTTTTTAAAATGAAAGAAATCGAAAATTCGAATATCGGAAAAACGTTTGCTGAACACGCTAATAGCAGGCAAATCAATGTTCGGGCAGGACAACGTCTGTCGGGTTCGCTACCCCTTAAGAGGTGAAATGGGGTAAATAAGCCTAAAAATCGAAATGGGTGTCGTTATTGAGGTTTTTTAGGACGTTGATTGCAAAAACGGCATTTATTTTTAAGTCCAAGACGATGGACATGACATAAAATTAAAACTTTATAGTGGTTAAACGGGGTTTCAGAGACAAATTATTTTTGAACAGAACAACGTTTGCCGGGAGGGGACGGAACGGGACGGGACGGGAAGGGACGAGACGGGACGGGACTGGACGAGACGGGAAGGGACGGGACGGGACTGGACGAGACGGGAAGGGACAGGAAGGGACGGGGCGGGACGGGACGAGACTGAAGTGGACGGGACGGGATGGGACGGGAAGGAATGGGACAAGACGGGACGGACGGGACGGGCAGGGATGGGATGAGATGGTAGAGGAGGAGACGGGACGGGACGGGACGGGAAGGGACAGGAAGGGACGGGGCGGGACGGGACGGGACTGAACTGGACGGGACGGGATGGGACGGGAAGGAATGGGACGAGACGGGACGGACGGGACGGGAAGGGATGGGATGGGATGGTAGAGGAGGAGACGGGACGGGACGGGACGGGGACGGGGATGGGATGGGATAAGATGGGCTGGGATGACAGAAACTAATTAGTCATTATTTAATACAGAAATAACGAACCTCGCGCTTACGAAGTCGCGGGTACAGCTAGAAAGTAGCATATATTTTTAAGTCCAAGACGATGAACATGATATAAAATTAAAACTCTATAGTGGTTAAACGGGGTGTCAGAGACAAATTATTTTTGGGCAAAACAACGTTTGCCGGGCCAGCTAGTTTATTTAATAAAAATCTAATCAATTTGATATCTCCTGAAATCCCCTGGCATCTTTCAAGTACATATAGCGTTCTAGAACGTGCTGGTGAAATAACGTATTAGCTAATACAGTTAGACATACCCCTCTTGTATTTCGCTTTTTATTTTTAGTCCTTTCCCACAATTCTGCATTTTTGGGCTTTTTATATTTCAGCATACTAGTTACAGATTATTGTCATGTTTTCGTTGTCCTTCACATATTTCATTAGTTCCTTTTTATTTTACTAGATAGTTTCTACTTCCTCATTTCATTTTCTTAGGCATATAAACTCGGATAATTACAATAACATTGAATTTTGTTTTCCATATCAACATTTTTATAATTTTGTTTAGTTGGATGTAGTCGTCAATTATTTCTTTATTTAGCAATATACCTATCCCAGTTTTTCCATCTAGTGTGGTATCCGTGCAGTTCTCACTTCTAATTTAACTTTTTCTACTTTCTACACTATTGTCACCTCCCGCAAATGCGATTGCTCCTTTCTTCACCTAATGGCCTAATGCAAATGATGTCATAATAGACTGATTTACTCGAGAAAATTATACATAAAGCGTTGTTAATCAACTTTTATTATTTCCCGTAAAAGTTAGGCCAATAAACGTATTACAACTCCTTGTCTGTTTATGTACTTAAGATATTAAATTAAAGCTACCAACATGTCATCGTAGGTTGAACTTGACAATAGACTACAAATAATTCAATGCTGCTATTTCTTGGCATGCAGACGCATTTGAGGGATATTGGACCATACACGTGTATTTTGGTAATTTATGGGGCCATTAAGATTAATGTGATGCCATGGAAATTAATTCAACAGGTAACTAAGTTCCGCTACATGTTACAAAACCTCGTGACCTTTGCATTTTCGATCACTTTCGAGGTCATTTAATCATGCTTCGTACAGTTTTGTCAAGAAAACACGAATAATGGAATATTTAGTAATACATTTACAGCACTAAATAAAGGGACACGATAGTTTACTACAGTTGCACCAACACGAACGTTGTACAATTTGTACTAAATTTCTGCAAGTCATCATATAATAATTATTTACCACACATCTACTAGCAATAATCAAATTCTTATAAAACGGCACAATAACAGATTTCTGTAACGTTTAAACTTTCTGCTAAGGTTCTGTTAAGTTTTCCTAAATTTAAAAACGAGTTTTTAAATTCCTTAACTTAAGCTTCAGACCCAAATGGTTACTTCTGCCGCAACGCAATAACATGGCATTAATATTATTTGAAATGCGGCCGCTAATGACCGACCAAAGCCGAGGTTTGTTAATTTACGTTTTGTTTTTAACACTGTTAACTACTACGAGCTGATACAATACGCGATACGACATGAAAGCACCGCACGAAAACCCAAAAGTAATCATTAATTATGGAACAACACACAGGGGCATTTAAAAATTCATTTGAAGCCCACCGTCCATTTCTTACAAAGCTTTGCGGAATCATTAGAATTAATGAACCAAACCGCTTTTTCAATTATAAATGGGTGGTAAAATGTACCTTCCTTAAATAAAACATTGGGCTGTGTCATTAATTGCCTAATTTTCTCACTTAAGTGGAGGAATTGAACTGTTTTTGGTGCACCAAAATAAAGAAAGTGTGGAAACTAGTAAGTGAAAGTCATGATTAATTATTAGGTTTTATACAGCAGCACTCATGCCATTTCCTCAAGCGTTTATATTAGCAGCGCAACTTCTCAAGCTGATATCACACACTTACACACTGATGAAATTTAAAACTCATTTATACAATCATTTTTTGTTCAGTAGATGATCTCCGAAAACTAAAACAAATTGCATTTCGATTAATCAACTTCATTATTAATATATTCTTAAGTGCAAAAATCAACTTTGGGTTAGTATTGCAGTGTTAGTGGTTAGATTAGCTTACTAACTGCATTAATATTTGAATATTATCTGGAGACAATAAAACACAAGGTTTTAGTTTCAAACATCAAGAAACAATCATTATTTTTTAATATACGTATTTGCAACTTCGCAATCTTTCACCAGGTTGCATGTATGTAAATCCCTACAGTATTTAAGCATGGTTAAGTATAACACGCTCAGAATGTAATTTTTTTATATTTTGGTTAGTTAAGTAGAAGAACGGCTTCAAGCTGAACTTCGCTAACTTAAAAATAAAGAGAATATATTATTATGAACTAATAATGGTTAGACAGTGTACAAAAAGACCTGATGGAGTTAAAGGTCACAAACTGGGAACGAAAGGCAACCGATAAGAAAGCATGGAGGGGGATCGTAGAACAAGCCTTGGGTCTTCATGGGCCGTTGAGCTGAACTATATATAATAATGATAACTAAAGACCTCAAAACAAGTCAGTGTTACTTTTACTCCCCTCGCTTAAAAGACGCAGGAAGTATTGTAATCGCAAAAAATCACCTTCCGAGATTTCATCAGATCTTCACGTTCTGGGTCCCGAGATGTCGAAAAACAGGTCTGTTTTAATTCCGTCTGCCTATTGCCTGTATAACTCGAAGATTATTTGTTGGAGAAATACGATATTTTGCATGCAATTATATGCCTTCCTGACATAAAACCGAGAAAATTTCGGTAACATATATACTAGGTGAGTATATTAAAAAAATAAAATTCTTCCTATTTTTGTTTTAACTCAAGAACTATTGCTTAAATTAAAGTAACATTTTGCACAGTGTGGACTCAACATATACAGGGTGAGCACCTTAAAAAATAAAATGTTGGTTATTTTTATTTAACTGAAAAATAAATAAAAATAATAATTTACACATAGCTCACGCTTTACACTTGACGAAATGGAACCCAACGGATACAGGGTAAATATACAACAATATAAAAAGAAGCAATAAACTTAGCGCTTTGTTTAATACCGCCGCGCATCGCACAGCCGGGAAAGGTCCTCGATGTGCTCGTAAATCAGACGAGCGCAGTTAAAATCGTATTCGCAAGTGCGCTGTCCTTCGAATTTCATCTCCGGTAAAGTTTTTTTATTTGAAATTGATTTAATTTGCATTGCCAAGTGTTTCCTTTTATTGTTTCAGTATTATTACGAACGTGAATATATTTTTACCCCTATTTTCCTTTGATTTTTAAAATTGTTTAGTGTCACAACGTCTACTTGCTAGGGGCGTTCTGAGTAAAGCTCTTTACAGATTTATTAATATTGTTACTAGCTGAACCCCGCGGCATATGCCGCATTTAAAATATACGACGAATCTAATAACTTTTGTTGCACTAAAGAATGTTTTAAAAGCACGTTACAGATTGGAAATATTTGGATAGCCTCCAAGCCACTTTCCTCCTACATATTGAATAAACCGATACTGCTGAATTGAATAGTGTCTTCTTTTTTCTGTTCAGTATTAAATGCTAATTATTGTTACAATGCTATAAATCCAGTTAGTGGAAATGTCACTGGGACAGTTTCTAAAAACTAAATTTCTGGAATTTGCTGATCTCTAAAAGCACTATATTTAGACAAACCTACAATTTTCTGAAAATAGGGACAATTAAGTACTTATCTGCTTTTGGAATATCCCAAATATAAAGGAAATATTATGTTTTATTGTTATGATGGATAATTTGTATACGTATTTAAGTGTCCAATTCCTATTCCAAAAACTCAGGTAATCAACCCCACTTGTAAAACAACCTGATATCAGCAACATTATTGCTTAAAGTTCTTGGTGTTCAGTCGCTTTTGTAATTTTGTCTTGGTATATTGTTTATTTGGCTTGGTGTCTTGTTCTTATAAGTGGTGTGTGAATCAACATTAGGGTGACCACCCGTCCCGATTTACCCGGGACAGTCCCGTGTTTGATGACCAATGTTCCGGTCCCGAGTTGGTATCGCCCGGGACATAACATTTCCCGATAGAGGGTAAATTTATTTCCCCCCTTTATTTCATGTATTACGACTTCATTTCGTCAGCAAAAGCAATAGCTGACAAAATTTTTTAGCTCTTTGAAAAAGCACAATCTTCCAAGTAATAGAATATCAGCATTGTCTGCAGATAATGCAGCCGTAAATTTTGGAAAACAGAACTCCGTCTTTAAAATACTATCTCTCGAAAATGGTAAACTCTTAGCTGCACATTGTCCAAGATTTTAAGATTTTTACTTCCTCTTACGAAAGGAAGTATTGGGTTCACCCCAAAAATTCTAAATTGAGTTTTCCACACATTTAAAGTCCCCTGAACCCAAAATACATATTTTTGTTCATTGGTCTGTCATTCTGTCTGTGTATGTGTGTCTGTCTGTCTGTGAACAGAATATCTCAAAAACGAAAAGAGGTATGGCGTTGAAACTTCATAAATAAGTTTTGTGTACTATCTAGATGCGACAGCAAGCTTTTGAAGAAAATTTTTCAAAAACAACTCTTAAAACGATTTTTTTTCAAACTTTACATGTTTATTACATTTTTAATTTATATTGATGAAAGATAGGTGATTTTCCAGTTGAATACCTCCAAAAAAAGTTTCGTTTGTTTTTTTCCTATTTTTTTATGAACTCCTATTTTAAATAGAACATCCGGTATATTATTAATTTTTGAATTCAGCTTAAAAGTTTAGAGAAAATTTGTCTCTTGAACTAACGCTCCATTTTGTAGGGTTTCTTTAGCAATTGTAATTTTTGAAAATGTTTGACAAATAATGCTTAAAAATTAAAAATGAAATTTTTGGCTAATTATAAGATCACTGTAAAAGGAAGTTGTGTGCGTGTATCACACCAGATTTTTTTCTATTCGTTAGTAGCTATGGTCAATATAAATAAATAGGTGTCAAATGTCCCGAGTTAGCTTTTCCAAAAGGTGGTCACCCTAATCAACATGGTAAATAAAATGTCCATCATATTACCTACTTTTTCTACAAAAAAATACGTAATTGGCTTAACTAATGTTATTACACATTTATATTTGTCAATAAATTTCCTGAACATATTCTAAGTACCTACGAGATTTAAAAAAGAGCTAGTATTATTGCAATTTTTTTTTCAATTGATAACTGTAAATCAGTTGGTTTCTGGCCTGCCCATGAAAGTTGGTGTTTTATAAACAGTCATTTAAAATTTGTATTCCGCTAGTGATTTAAAATTTTTATTGCGTTAGCGCTTTAAAAATGTCAAATAAATGTCAACCAAAATAAATCAATAATTTATCAAAAAATTAACATAAGTACATTACAACTAAATTAACAAAACGACGTCCACGTCGTCAATTTTCATTTTGACCAGTTCTCCAATGCGACAACCGCCAGCAATACCCATAAGTATAGTCTGCAATGTAATTTTACAATTAAAAGGAAACAAATGGATCAATAATGCTAACCTTTGCAAGTAAATACTTCTCGTCCGGTGAAGTACGAATGCACCTCAAAACTTCGTCGCGGCTAAGAACTTTCGACTTATTGGGCTTAAAGTCCTCTTGCGTTTTGCTTGGAAAAGTTACTGGCTCCACACAAATAAAAATTAAATTAAAACGATTTTCTTACCATATATGAATGTGGCCAGTAAGTGTATATATACAGTGTGTCCTAGATCGAGTGGGATTGCATAGGTAACTTTTTTATCATTGAAGATGGAGATTTGGTTAAATTGGCAATGTCGAACCAGTTAAGTTATTTAAAAAAAAACTAAAAACTGTCATTTTCTTGTATGTCAAATATCTTTGTAAGTATAAGAGATACGAAAAAAAGTTTTATATAAAAGTCGCTGTTTTCGATGAGACCAATTTAAAATTGGTATTGAAAAAAAATTCAAGATGGCTGCTTTTGAGGTACTCGTATCAACTTCTATAAGTTATATAGGCGCCATATTTGATTTTTAGGTTACTGAATAGAATTTTTCATTATCTTTTCAACGATGTAAGATAACGTATGATTGAATAAAAAATACCCTTAAAATTAATTGTTTTTACATTTTAATCAAGTAGGCTTACATGGATCAAAACAAAAACAAACAACATTTATTTAAAAACAAAACATAATCCTGATAATCACATGAAATGATCAAAATGCTGGCGATTGTTAGCGAAACATAGTTGACACCATTTGACGACACGACGGGTTACTTTACGCAAACTTTCTTATTGTTTTTCATCATAGCTGGTTACCTACTTGATTATACATTTAAAAAGCAATATCACAATGGTTTTTGTGGTTCAAGTACTTAGTACGGAATTAACATGTTACTAAGTATTATAGGAATTACATACAAAGGTTTTCTAAAATAAATTTCAACAAATTTTGTTTTGATCCATGTAAGCTTACTTGATTAAAATGTAAAAACAATTAATTTTACTGGTATTTTTTATTCAATCATACGTTATCTTACATCGTTGAAAAGAGAATAGAAATTCTATTCAGTAACCTAAAAATCAAATAAAAAGTTTTATATAAAAGTTGCTGTTTTCGATGAGATCAATTTAAAATTGGTGTCGAACAAAAATTCAAGATGGCTGCTTTTGAGGTACTCGTATCAACTTCCTTAAGTTATATGGGAGCAATATTTGATTTTTAGGTTACTGAATAGAATTTTTTATTCTCTTTTCAACGATGTAAGATAACGTATGATTGAATAAAAAATACCAGTAAAATTAATTGTTTTTACATTTTAATCAAGTAGGCTTACATGGATCCAAACAAAAACGAACATTTATTTAAAAACAAAACATAATCCTGATAATCACATGAAATGATCAAAATGCTGGCGATTGTTAGCGAAACATAGTTGACACCATTTGACGACACGACGGGTTACTTTACGCAAACTTTCTTATTGTTTTTCATCATAGCTGGTTACCTACTTGATTATACATTTAAAAAGCAATATCACGATGGTTTTTGTGGTTCAAGTACTTAGTACTGAATTAACATGTTACTAAGTATTATGGGAATTACATACAAAGGTTTTCTAAAATAAATTTCAACTAATTTTGTTTTGATCCATGTAAGCTTACTTGATTAAAATGTAAAAACAATTAATTTTACTGGTATTTTTTATTCAATCATACGTTATCTTACATCGTTGAAAAGAGAATAGAAATTCTATTCAGTAACCTAAAAATCAAATAAAAAGTTTTATATAAAAGTTGCTGTTTTCGATGAGATCAATTTAAAATTGGTGTCGAACAAAAATTCAAGATGGCTGCTTTTGAGGTACTCATATCAACTTCCTTAAGTTATATGGGAGCAATATTTGATTTTTAGGTTACTGAATAGAATTTTTTATTCTCTTTTCAACGATGTAAGATAACGTATGATTGAATAAAAAATACCCGTAAAATTAATTGTTTTTACATTTTAATCAAGTAGGCTTACATGGATCCAAACAAAAACAAACAACATTTATTTAAAAACAAAACATAATCCTGATAATCACATGAAATGATCAAAATGCTGGCGATTGTTAGCGAAACATAGTTGACACCATTTGACGACACGACGGGTTAGTTTACGCAAACTTTCTTATTGTTTTTCATGATAGCTGGTTACCTACTTGATTATACATTTAAAAAGCAATATCACGATGGTTTTTGTGGTTCAAGTACTTAGTACTGAATTAACATGTTACTAAGTATTATGGGAATTACATACAAAGGTTTTCTAAAATAAATTTCAACTAATTTTGTTTTGATCCATGTAAGCTTACTTGATTAAAATGTAAAAACAATTAATTTTACTGGTATTTTTTATTCAATCATACGTTATCTTACATCGTTGAAAAGAGAATAGAAATTCTATTCAGTAACCTAAAAATCAAATAAAAAGTTTTATATAAAAGTTGCTGTTTTCGATGAGATCAATTTAAAATTGGTGTCGAACAAAAATTCAAGATGGCTGCTTTTGAGGTACTCATATCAACTTCCTTAAGTTATATGGGAGCAATATTTGATTTTTAGGTTACTGAATAGAATTTTTTATTCTCTTTTCAACGATGTAAGATAACGTATGATTGAATAAAAAATACCCGTAAAATTAATTGTTTTTACATTTTAATCAAGTAGGCTTACATGGATCCAAACAAAAACAAACAACATTTATTTAAAAACAAAACATAATCCTGATAATCACATGAAATGATCAAAATGCTGGCGATTGTTAGCGAAACATAGTTGACACCATTTGACGACACGACGGGTTAGTTTACGCAAACTTTCTTATTGTTTTTCATGATAGCTGGTTACCTACTTGATTATACATTTAAAAAGCAATATCACGATGGTTTTTGTGGTTCAAGTACTTAGTACTGAATTAACATGTTACTAAGTATTATAGGAATTACATACAAAGGTTTTCTAAAATAAATTTCAACTAATTTTGTTTTGATCCATGTAAGCTTACTTGATTAAAATGTAAAAACAATTAATTTTACTGGTATTTTTTATTCAATCATACGTTATCTTACATCGTTGAAAAGAGAATAAAAATTCTATTCAGTAACTTAAAAATCAAATATTACTTTTTTCGTATCTTCTTATACTTACAAAGATATTTGACATACAAGAAAATGACAGTTTTTAGTTTTTTACTAATAACTTTTGACTGGTTTGACATTCTGAACTTTTTCAAACAGATATTACATCAGCATATGAAACTGGAAAACATTGGCCATTTAACCAAATCTCCATCTTCAATGATAAGAAAGTTACCCATGCAATCCCAGTCGATCTGGGACACACTGTATGTAATTGATTCATATGTGCCATCGGGATTTAAAGTATAATTAAATCGTAACACAAATTAAAACATGATATCGAGTCCCAAACTTTCATTTTTATCTGTTAACACACAAAAAATAAGCACACACATAATGAAATTCCACTAAATAACTTACAAACAAAATCTGATGCTTCCCGGATAGTTACATTGAACATGTACACTTACGATCATTGAAAATGAACAGGGTTATGCATGTCAAATTGACTTAACCGACGTTTTGCAATTGCGTGCAACGTTATTTTATTATTACGATGAGGAGAGAGTTAGGACAACACGATTCTGCTTTAGAGACGAGGGAAATTCAGAAAACGTATATGAACTACTGCAATGTTTGTTGCATAGCCCTGTTCATTTTCAATGATTCTTTCCCAGTGAGCACAATGATCCTGTTACGTATCTGTAAAGGATCATAGAGAGAACAGTGATATGTATAGTCTACATATTACCCTTTTGCTGTGACGTAACAATTTTCTCTCTTTATTTAACTCTTAAGGAACTGGACGAAACAAAAAATCTGCAGTTTTTGGGCAGGTCCGCTTAAAGTATGGTTTGTTTTATAATACTGTCAGTGTGATATGTCCAAAATGACAGTAAATAACGCGCAATAACAAGCAAGCGAGCAAGCCTAAAATCTTATTTTAAGCGTTAGGGACTTCTTCGAAGAGGAGAAACGTCGGCTTACATAGGTCAAGAATGTCTTGGTTTGAATAATGTGTTATTTAGAGCATCCCTTACATTAAAGGTTCGATGTATGTCAAATTCCTGCTAAAGTCTACTACCTGCGATCTAAATGATCTTTTTGAATTTCAATGCAATATAAGACATACGTTTTAAAAGCTATGTTTTGTTATTTCTGACGTCACAGAAAAAGGGTAATGTGTAGACTTTAACTTTTGTTCTGTACAAGTAATATCTATGAAACTTTCTTGTTACTACCTTGATACAAACTTGGATATGTTCCGGTGAATACGTGACCGACATGTGTCTAACATAAAACCAAGTTACTTACTTGACACATTTAAATTTATTAAAAATAAGCTTGGATATGTGCGCCGTATACGTCACCGATACGTGTCAAAAATAAAATCTACAAACTTATTTGATACATTTAAATGTAATAATATAATATTTTCTATTCTTAATATATAAACCCCAAAATTTGTTGGGTTTGTTAATTGAGACACAAATTATTTACCTACATTTTTTAAGCTCTTTATAAGTTATTGTAAAAACAAAAATTACTAAAAAGCAAATAATACCCTTATAATCTACATGTACAAAAGTCATATGAACATTTAAAAAACTGTTTTTTATTAGGTTAATTTTTATACATATACCGAGTGTAAATATATAGTCTAAGGAATTAATACTATATAATACTATTTATCACATTCTTTAATTACGATTTAAAATACGCGCCATTAACCACAAGTCTGGATAGTGCGGGTTTATGAGGATAGAGGGTATTTGTTTACTCTTTGTCTTTGTGCGTGTTTGATTATCCTTGGGGTGTTAATTTATTGCTTATGGTAAGTACTTATTAAAGAAAACAATAATTGTAAAACAGCTCATTCAAGTTGTGTGTGAATAACTCTCTGGAGCTACCAATTAGCTATGTAAAATACGTTATTAGATCACAACTTCAGTAAGTTGACTCTTGCCTAACATCACTTTTTTATTTGATTGTTTTGCCTTTTACCGCCTTTTTATAGTAGGTATAGCACAAATTTTATATTAAATTTTATTTACTATAGTTAACATTTTTAGCTAGCTTATACGTTGCAAGAAAATATGCTGCAGATAATACAACAACAGATAATGAAGAGAATAAAGGCCGTGGAAAACGTAAGAAGAAAAAGTCTGTGTTAGTACAAGACAACAGCAGTGAAGATGAACAATCAGATAGAAGTAAGTTTAATATTAAGAACAGTAAATCAAAGAGAATTGTTTATTTTATTCTAGGTTATTCTCCACCGCCAAAAATACCAAGGATTAAAAATACCCCAAAACTTCCATATAATGAAAAACCGCCTGAAATGCTCATTAATGATAATAACATTAATGAATCAGAAACTAATCCCCAGCAATTACAAGAAATTGTGGATTTATCATCTCAAAATGTTGATTTTGTTAATGCACTTATTGCTTCTGCTCCAGTGGTGTTCCTTGATGATAATCAAGTAAATATGCAAAATGAAGCTTCTTCGTCGTCGACAGCTATGGTATCCACTCCCACATCAAGTTCAAGTAAGTAGATTTTTACACTTCAAAAATGATTGTTGGATATTTTGTATGTCGTACATCAAATACTATCAGGTATGCAACTACATCGAATGAAGATAGTGTACTAAGTAAGTATATAGTAAATAATAATGATTCCTTAAGTTACATATAAATCAGTAACTTTTCATGTGTCATTTTTCAGCTAATAAATTTTTCCACCTGTGTTCATACATCAAATTAGCATTGCATAACATTGATGCAAGATTAAGAAAAATAGAAGAAAATAGTTGCAACTCAGCAAGAAATGAAATTTATGATTTCAGCAAGTTTGAAGACTTAATACCATTAATTCAAATGAAGAATTAAACAACTTTGGAGTATTTATAGAAGATGGGGCACATAAAAATTTGTTTGTGAGTAAATTTTTGTTTTATACACTCCCCTCCAGAAAACCGGATCAGTTTTTGATTTTTTGAATGAAATTCTAGTTTTTCATATTACATATCTTTTCATTTTCCTGATCTTTTTAATAAAAAAATTACTAATTTGTATTATTATGTTTACTGTCATTAAGCAATACTTACATAAATATAAAATGCATATTCAGACATTTAAAAATGATCTGTTGTATAAAAATAACATTTAAAAAAATGATCTGTTTTTTTGGAGGGTAGTGTATTAGAAAATATCATGTGATCTCTTAACTTTCCAATTAGAGAAGGCTATGTCGATTACAAAATTTTGGCCAGTACCTTAAACGTAGCTACGAAAGTGATGAATGAGGAAGTAACATTTATGTTATCGTAACCCAACCTCAATGTAACACATAAATGGTATAAACGGTCCTATGTAATTTTACGGTTATGGCCTACTCTATAACTGGAAATTTAAATGATCACATGTTATAATGAACTTATATTTATTTTAGAAAATATTTGTGAGTTCAATAAGTGGCAGAGACGGGAAGGATTTTTGTCAACGAATTTTTAAAAGAGTGTTTACTAATAAAATGGCTACTAAATGCAGCTGGCTTGACAGCGAAACAATATAAAAAAATGTGATTTGAAAATTACTACAATAATTAAACGTTAGTATTTTATAATACATTTATTTAATGAAATTATGCATTATCAAGTATATTTTAGGTGTAGTTATGTCCCAGTTCAAAGATTTCAAAGAAGCAAATTTTGACATTGTGAGTAGTGAATGGTTTAGGCAGGCTAAACTGCGATATTCAAGAGAAATTTCAAAACAAAAAGAATAAAATACAATATTTTTTCTTGTTATATATAATTTTGTTTTTGCTATATGTATCACTCTATAGGTATATAACTTGTTAAATAATATAGTTACAATGTATAGTGCATTTACCAAATTTGAGTTCTCTAAATAATCAATTCCAGTTTAAAAAGCCACATGAGATTGCAAACTTCTGTATCAACTATATCCTATTTGTGAATTTAATGATATTGAATATGTATTCGTGTTATAGGCCAACTGGCATTCTTTCAATAAGTTTATTTTTAATAATTCACTTGTATTTTATAATGTAATAAAATTATTGAATTTATTTTGGTTTTTGTTTGGATTTATCCAGTGTAAAATAAAAAGTGCTTCAAAATGGTCACAAGAGTAACATGTAGGAGATGTTACATGGTTAACATATCTGTATAATAAAGTAGTAACGTATCTGAGATGTTACACAGGTGACGTATCTGTAGAGTAAAATAGCAACGTATTTGAGATGTTACACAGGTGACGTATCTGTAGAGTAAAATAGCAACGTATTTGAGATGTAACGCTGGTGTGTACTTGATGAGGACATTGAACGTTTCATGAAACATACATGGAATTCACATGTTACGAGTCTGACATATTCTATAGATCAGATGTTTCATATCGGTTATGTCTATCTTACGTAACTGTGTTTACTGGGTTGTGTACCTTAGGCTTTGATTAAATTTGCCAGTTTTTAATAAATATTAGATAGTTGCTTTCAAAATATCCACTATTAATGCCCAATCAGCTACTGCCGATGTACTCTGAAATAAAATTTAAATAAAACACACAGTAATTCTAAAATACCAACAAATTACCTTGGCTGTGAACAGTCCTTTTAGCGTTGCTCATTATTCTACACTGTAGCCTTTCTTTTCTTTAACTTTTGGTAAGAATTTTTCTTGTAACCACTTGGAAAAATGCGTGTTATTCATATCGTCATGGTAGTCGCCAGTCTTAAGGCCCGATTTAAAAATAATTAGCCCATTCGGAACAAAACCTATTTTACCGCCAGCATGCACAATAATTAAGTGGTCTGTTTTCTGAATTAGCACTTGTCGTACAGCTCATTCTAACCTATAAACAATTTTCAATCTTAAACTTGGACACTTGTACTTAACAGTTGCAATAAAATGCTGTAGCTCTGTAGCGTTGAAAAAACTGTTTTATAATAAATAGAAATATAAGTAGATAAAGAACGCAAAAACTAACTTATAAGCACGAAAACACAAAAACGCAATGATATTTTCAGGTTGGTTTGTAGCCTTGCTTCTGACAAGTTGTAACCACCGTTCTTCTTAGAGGTAGTAAAGTCCACTTGCAAAAAGTTTATAACCATATTTTTGTACAAAGCTCCGAATTTAGGTTATTTGCAGATTTAATATTTATGTGTACATAGTACAAACATTCCTGTGTTGTGTAAAAAAATGTGTGTAGGCCCTAACAAGAGCATTAGTTGTTCTCTCCTTCCATATTACTGGCTCTTAGAAAATATCAAGACCACGCCCACAATCGTAACCACGCATAGACCAGGAGTTGAAATGTTTGACCTTGGGAATTGTTCTGCTTTATTATAGAGTTATGATTCACTGTATAGGAATACAATACGAATACCTACCTACTAAAATATTAAAAGATTCTATAAATATATTTCTTTATTCATTTTAGAAACATTATGTTATTCGGTTTAAAATTCGCACAATTAACATTTTCTGCAGTAAATTTAGATCTAATGCCACACATCGACTTTAAAGTATTTGCAGATAATTTGTTGGTTTTTTTTTGTTTTTATGTCATTAATCACTGAAAACGTTCTCTCGGCTTCTGCATTTAAATGTGGCAAACATAGAATAACAAGAGCGAGTTTTGATATGTTAGTAGACAAATAGTTGCCAGTAAAATCTTTAAAAAAATTTAATTCCAACCAAAATTCAACTGGATTTAATTCCAAAAGTTTTTTCTTTTTTCCCCATCAAATTGGAAGGATAAGTTTCTCCATTCAAAGCACATTAATATCAATTAAGTGTCGGTAGTTATCATAAATACGTTGTAAATTGTTCTTACGCCAATAAAGTATCGCCTATTGGTGGGCTATTTAATATTTCTTCGCACATTGTCACATAATGCTAATAAGATATTTAAGATTATTTGTTTTTTTATTTTCTTGCTGCAAAGCTTCTGATAACTTTTATAGTATTGTTGTTATGATTACAATGCTACAGTGAAGAGAAATATAATACTTCTAGAAAATGTAATAAATCTATTTGACGATCATTATTATGTACGATTGGCGAAGGTGCTTACAAATTTAGTAGGTATTTATATCTCAGTCTAATTTTTAAATGGAAAGTATTTTTGATAATTTCTCCCAACTTTTAAAAGTTCCACTTTTATAGCCATTTTTGAAGAAATATCCCTTTATCCCTTTTAAGGTAAAAAATCCATCTAAAAAGCGAATTTCCCTCCCAGTTCCCAACACTGCTTCTCAAACCCTAGGTGTGATGTATATTTAACCATTTGGATAATGTTTTAAGATGCTCTTTTAAAACATTACCACCAGCGTATACTCTAAAATTCAGCAAATCCGTCTTTCCTCTAATAGCCAAATCATGAGTTCCACAACCATCAAAATGTAATATTCCAAATAATTTTTTTCTGCTTAATCCTTTACCGTGGTTTATCGATTTTGAAGCAACACTGTTTAGTTGTTTAGCTTCTACCCTCTTTTCCATAACAGCATCTATAACAGTTTAGCCTGTGTCATTGATTCTCTGTGCCACTCAGTATGAAGTATTTAACTGATCGCCGACGCTTTTACAAAAATCATTCAATAGCCTAATTGTATAGGCGACCCAAAATACACGCCGGCATTCGAGATTTGCAAATCTACGGCAACTTTACTAGAGATTCAAATCGAATAGGATGTTGGGCGCCATAGGCGTAACTTGGGAGGGGCAAGGGGGGCAGCGCCGCAGCGGCCACCCCACATTTTGATTTTGAAGTGCAAGTGCAGCATTCTTTTCTAACGTAGGTTTAAACATTTTGTGGAAGCCGTTTTCAACAGTTCGTATTTTTGACTGACTAAAGTTTACCACCAATCCCCACCCCTCAGTGACGTCCCAACTTAGCCCATGATGGGAACGGTGCAAATTTGAGTTCGCAGGAAACCAAAACACCTGCAAGTTTCACGAGCATTGGGGGCATATGGAAGCAAGGGCATTATTTTGAAAAATAAAATTGCTTTCATTAACTTCGTGACGTCTTTGTTATCGATGAATTGAAAGTTCAGGTTGAATTTATACACCCGCCGTTTTCAGCAAATTTACAGAATATCTTCGGAAAGTTCCCAGTACATTTTTAACGATCTTATAAATATTTTTAGCAAATTTTCAATAAATACTTTTAGAAAATGTAAGTCATCACTCATCACACAGTTTGCACCTTATTGCATATCATCAAATAAACGGTGCGGTACGCACACACGGTCGGAAAAAATTGCAACACAAATGATTGTTTTTGCATTATACTCTGACAAGTGTGTATTTTAACATACTCAAAATCCACATTAATCCCGGCCCGGGAAATCAGTCAAAATCCAAGATGGCGGCTGAATTTTCCGATTTTTGCCTTTTTTTCTCTATTTTGCTGCATTTATTGCCGTAAAAAAGATAATGTGCACTTAAAATAGGTACTTATTATGTACTGAAGCATGCCATTTACATCATACTTTTGAATTACTTTCATACGTATCGTTATACAGTGTCCGCCAAAAAAATCGGCATATGGGAAATTTTTTTTTTATTTTTCAAAAAAACTTTTTACGTCAATAATTTGTGCTTCTCTAAAAACCTATTTAGCCTCTATCATATATACCGAGTGATTTTTACTTATTGAGAAAATGGAGTTTTTCGAAATTGTCAAAATCCAAAAATTGCCCTTTTTCATAAATTAAATAAGATTTCAATGAGATATTTTTAGAGTGTTTTATTTTTAGCTAACTGAGCAATCTCACGCCCAGAAAACACCTATTTTTTTTAACTTTAGCTAAAAATTCATTTTTCAATTTTTTAAATATTTTCAAAATTTCACATTTCTACCAAGACTTAATATTAAAATTCAATTTTTTTATGTGAAGACATTAAAGATTTATAATTGGAGTGGGAGCATCATGGTTCTCCACCTCCTCGAAAATTTAAGGTTTATTAATCAGCCGGAAAAGTAATGGCTTCTGTTTTTTTGGATGCCCAGGGAGTAATTCTAATTGATTTCTTACAAAAAGGAGCTACAATAACAGGCAACTATTATACAAATTTAATATCAAAATTGCGCGAAGCTATAAAGGAAAAACGTCGTGGCAAATTGAAACGTGGTGTTCTGTATCACCAGGATAATGCACCGAGCCACACTTCTTGTGTTGCTATGGCTCCCATAGCCAATGCAGACTTTGAACTACTTGAACATCAGCCATATTCTCCAGATCTCGTCCCTAGCGATTACAGAGTGTTCGCCAAACTCAGGGAATAGCTTCGGGAGAAGAAATTTTCATGCAATAATGAAGTAGCAGATGATGTAAATCAGTGGTTTGCAGAGATTGGACAATCCTTCTTCCAGGAAGCCGTTACAATGCTGGAGCATCGATGGGATAAATGCATTAGGCTTAAAGGAAATTACGTAGAAAAATAAAGTGATATAAATTTTAATTTTGTAACCGGAAGTTGGTCGGGGACCGAGGGAGCATAGGGATCGCCCCTCGTACATTGAAATTACGTTTTTCTACGGCCACCTTTAAAACTGACTATTAAGCGCTCACTGTCAATGCGAAAAGTTAGCGATTCACACATTTTTTCCTTAGTAACCATTTGAGCATCGCAACCACGTAAACAATGTCGTAATGAAATAATCGCGTCACTTCATTTTACTTTACGCATCACCATGGCTAACCTGATTATTAATTTAATTCGTCATTTTTCTGGAACTGGCTAAAATTATTGACAATTGCATCACGGTGCTTCCATCATCACGCAACAGATTTATTGAGTTTGTGAGTTTTTGTGAAGTTGAAGATGGTATCTGAAGGTAATTAAACCCCGCCTGAAGTATGTGAAGCAACCCAGACCGCAACCAATGAGTGTTGTTGCCGGCCAAATCGCGCGGCGTTTATGAACGGCGGTACAACGACTTCATCAAATGGTGTGTAGGAGTGTAGGTATCGAAATTTCAATTATTTAACAATTTTGTTATTTACTTAGGACCGTAGAAAAAAATTTCTATGTATTTCGAGTGTAAAGAGCCATTTTGGTATTTGGTTGCTTTTTCGCGCCTCGCTACCGCTCGGCACGAAACTCGCATCCTCATGCCAAAATGGCTCTCTTTACACACTAAATACATAAATATCTATTTCTATTTCTTGTCCCTGTAAGTCTGAGGTGTAATAAAAGTTCATGTGATGTGTAATACACATTGTGTAATACACAATACATGTAATCATTTTATTTATGTAAGAACTGCCTGTATATTAATGACGAACATGGCAGCTACCATCTACGATTTTGACTGATTTCCTGGGCCGGGATTAATGGGGATTTTGAGTTGATGTAAATGGCATGCTTCAGTACATAATAAGTACCTATTTTGAGTGCGCACTATATTTTTTACGGCAACAAATGCAGCAAAATAGAGAAAAAGGCAAATTCAGCCGCCATCTTGGATTTTGACTGATTTCCCGGGCCGGGATTAATGGGGATTTTGAGTATGTTAAAATACATACTTTTCACAGTATAATGCAAAAAAAAATCATTTGTGTTGCAATTTTTCCCAGGTCTTAAATTTATTTTGACTGGACTACTACTTGATCTTTATTTAAATTTGAAAATTAATTAATTAATTTTATTAATATTTTTGTGTAATACCTAAGCAAATTTGGCAACACTGTTGTATGTAATTTAAGTTGTATATTCCGAAAAACATAAAATATACACGGTGCTTCGTTTAAATAATCAAAGTTGGTGTCATTTCCGGTGAAACCGGAAGTCGGCCATTTTGAATACAATTGTGTATCAATCCGAAATTATGTCTAGTATCCTTGCATCAAATTTCATCCAAATTCATTCACAAGTAAGGAAAATAGAGGCATGGCCCTGGTCTCATTGTCACCCGGTATATCAATTCAAGGTAGAACATCAAAGAATATTTCTTTAAAAATGCAGCTCCATTTTATACAAGTAGAGACCTAGTAATGTGTTTCTTAATACTCCTCACTACACATTAATTGTTCAAGAGTTTTAACCCTTCGTTTGAGGGTTGGGTGGAAAATCACACCGTTCGAAGGTCTGGGTACCTTAGACCCTTATTTTTGGCTTTGCAGTATTTGCACCTTTTACGGATTGTGGATGATATCTAGGGCTATTCATTCAGCGGCAACCCCAGACAGTTCAGCTGCTAGTAGCCAAATTCCCCGCAGTAGCCAAATTCCCCGCAGTAGCCAAATTCCCCGCGGGAGATTGGGAATTTTTGCTCGAATTTCCATATTGTCTTGCACCAACGTAAGTCTTCTAAGAAGAAACGCCTGTGTTTTCAAGACTCCTCATCTTGATTCTATGCTTTTTTTATTATAAATGCATTAATTGCTCCTACGTTCCGCATACCGAAGAATATGACCCACGGCCATCGTCTTGTATTTCGAGCCAGATTGTAAGATGTAATCAGGCCATCAACTACATCAACCCCGCTCTTCGTTCCGTTATAAAATGTAATCATCTCTGGTTTGGTAGATCACCAGAATTGTTGTCTTGTCATTGTAATACATTGATGAGACAGCTACTACATTCTTTGATATTTTTTTTAACGTATGATGTTCTTATCATATATTTATTATATGCAAAAAATGATGACTTTACAGGCCTACATTAATTTAATATGTGTTACACTTCTGTCGGCAATCCTAGTAGGTTGGCTGGTATTGTACCAACAACTGTTCGTCGATATTCACGTAACAATCGGATTACAGCAGTGTTGCCGTTTGTACGATTTAAAATTATGGAATCGCCGAGACAAAATTATCAGATTTTGCTCTAAATTATGTTAACACCTATAGATGACAACGCAAGCAGTTTTTTCGGCTTATCCGCCATTTAATTGAAATTAACGTCGCGAAATTAAACATAAATTGTGCTTGTATGATAATAGATGCCGCCATACTAGATCAACACACTAAAGTGTATGGTACCGCCATTATTAATTTTTTATATCTATTCTTGTCGCACAAAAACTAACAAGAATTTGACTTTACAGCAGTGCCATTACACCAAAAAGAAAATCCCCAAAAACTAGTGTCTTCCTTATTGCAATTGGAAAATGTGTATTTGTTATCTTTATCTCAGAATTTTCTCACATTCTCACACAAGGAATGAAATGGCGGTACCTTACACTTAGGGCCGGTTGCAGAAAGCAATGTTAAGTCTGGTGTTAGCTAACATCGCGTCAAAGTGAACAAAATCGCATCAAATTTTGTTTACTAATGTATTAGTTACCATAAGCATTTGAGATTTGATTCGTTTTTGTTCACTTTGACGTCGCGTTAGCTAACACTAGACTTAACATTGCTTTCTGCAACCGGCCCTCAGTGTATTAATCTAGTGACCGTATACTTCCTAGCGTAACTGTATAATCTTATATACAGGTACTCGAGGAGGTCGTAGAGTCCCTGTATATAGGTTAGTAAACTATATACAGGATCTCTAGGAGGTCGCCGCTGCCTGGACCCTCTATTGTGAAGCAACCATAGGTTTCAAAATATTCACACAAAATTTGACAATGACGATACGAGATGGCGCATTTAAATATTAGAAATTGCAGAAAGCCGACGATACGATAATAAAGAATAAATCATCCATGACAACAAAATTATGTTAAAATTGATAATTATGTTACTTTATAATTTTTTACCAGAATGCCGAAAAAATATGTTAGAATCTGATAATTATGTGACGATCGGCAACACTGGATTACAGCTTCCACACTGGTTAACCATCGATCAATCGATCAATGGTTACATCTCTTCCAGTTCTCGAGATATGATTCGTCATTCTCTCAATGACAGCTGCGGCAGAATTATCTAATCGAAACGGGCCTTCATCCTTGCCCCCACCGTGGAAAATAGTTTTATGCCGTACTTGTTCGGCTTATTAGGAATGTATGTATGTATATTCGAATTTCGAAAGCTACATCTTCGCCGAAATCCTAACATTTCGTCTAGCGTCACATATTCACCAACACTGACTGTAATGTTTTCATACAGTTCCTTAAATTTATTAAACACGACTCTCACAGCAACAAAAGTATCAAATTCGTTTCGCTCGTCCCTGGAATCTGTATATTATCGAAACGTAAACACTTCATCAGAAATATAAATCTGCGCTGAGCCGTGCTAACAGGGAATGTTTGTAGTCCTAAAGCTGTTGAAAGCCACCTAGATATAGTTAACCAATTAATGCTTTCATATCTTCTTTATTAGTTCGCTTGATGGCGTATTCACTCGTGTATTTTGCGGATCTTTTCTTTAAACAGGGTGATTCAAAAATAGCGCATTTCCCCTGGAAGGGTTGTTGGGGGACTACTAGCTGAGTAGGTACGGGAAAAATAACAAAAAACATCTTGACAATCATTCCTCTGAAATATTAACAGCTGAAGATTCATTTTGAAATAAGCTATTTACCAATAATTATTAAAAATTCAACGTTTGAATCGAAGATTATTATTATTATTAATCATCCCAATTCAAAAACTGACAGTTTCATCAAACTTACCTAAAATTTTAGTTTTCAAAACTTCAGTTTTTGGTGCCTAGTTTTGAAAATTAAAATTTTTAGGTAAGTTTGATGAAACTGTCGGTTTTTTTGAATTCGGATGTTTAACCCTTAAGTAGGCGCGTGCCATTTCGTTGCATAAGTAGGCGCGTGGGGGTCATGCTGACCCCCACCCATCAAATGGGGTCAGTAAATCAGTTTGAACTTTTTTTTCTTCTAAGCTTTCGTTTTATGTAATATGGAAGTATATACTGACTGATTATATGTATTCTAATCGAAAAAAATTGATAAGAAAGAAATATATTAGCTTAAAAGTTTATATTGTGATTTTCACCTTTGAGGATGTAATGAGTTTTTGAAATCAATATAAAATACGGTTTTGTTACAAAAGCTAACATTTTATTTTTATTAATTGGTTATTAACATTACACTTTGGCTGAAATCAGCTACATTAAAAAAAAGTACATATATTAAGAAAAATTGGTATCTTATTTTAACACCCAAAAACTGTAACGTTAGTAGGCGCGTGGGGGTCAAGCCAGCCCAGCTGCAAAACAGATGTAATAATATCCAACAGTTTACGACTTTTTTCGTTTTATTTTCTAAGAAATGCATTGCTGAATGTGTTTTAGGAAGGTACTGAAACGTTCCTTGATTTAATGCAAAAAACCTCCAAGTTATCAGCAAATTTACATCAGTGGGGGTCAGCCTAACCCGCACGCGCCCACTTACGGGTTAATAACAATAATAATCTTCGATTCAAACAAAATATTAGTAATTAGCTTATTTCAAAATGCATCTTCAGCTGTTAATATTTCAGAGGAATGATTGTAAAGATCTTTGTTTGTTACTTTTCCCGTACTCCGCTAGTAGTCCCCAACAACCCCTTCTGAGGAAATACGCTATTTTTAAATAACCCTGTATACAAATGAGTTGTTTACCACAACTGTCTACAACTTCTTCAAAAATCAACATTCAACGCTCAGTTGAGGTACTGGCTTTCTTCTACTCCAGGCAGATGGGTAACGATATTTTGCTGTCTGGTGCGAACGTGCTTCTTCCACTTAGTCTGAACTGTCTGCAGAGCCATCATCATCAGATTTATCAGCTACATCTTCTTGCTTCGTGTCTGTTTCGTGTTCACCAACAATAAAATCTGCAGCTTCTTCGCCTTCTAATTCAGACTCTTCACAAATTTCTGGCGTTGGTACCTCTTCACATGGTGCTTGTCATTTTCTATTTTCTCGTTCTTAATCCCCCATTTTACCAAAGATTACAGAACAAATATAAGATGCGTCACTCGGCCAATCGGAGCGTTTTAAGACGGTTTTGCCGCCAGTGCTTATCGATCGCCCGGCATTATACGGGTGTTTCTCGAGTGGTAACGGTCGTTTTGTTCTTGTGCTATCACTTCGTATAAGTATTTTGTAATCAAAATGCCTAATTACTCTTCAGTGGAAGGTTGCATAATTTGTTTATTTTTTATTCCTTTATTCTTAAATTTTGATTTGTAACTGAATTAAATTATTAGTTTTATTAATTATTACCTATTTATGTTTCTAAAAACAAATACGACTATTATTACGTTTTTAGACCAACGCTGACGTAACTATAGCCAATGAGTACTAAACGTCTATATTCTTTTGACTTATCGCCTTACCCCGGTAAACACCCTATCTGCAGTAGTGAACGGCGAGTTGCGGGCGTTTGGTGTGCAATTTCGTTTGTAAATGCCGCGATTGACGCATCGTATATTCGTTCTGTAATCTTTGATTTTACAAGTACCAACTCAGAAATTACCACCGAAAACTCACTATTTATTATCAAATAAATAAAAAATTCGTTCGCAGTTTAGGTGAAGACTAAGCATAAAATCCCGCTTTTTAGCGTTTATATATCAATACTAAATACTACTGAAAAAGAAAATGTACTAAACAATTCTAAAGGGCCCTTACACCGTTGCCAACCACAGAAAGAAGAACTATAGTGCCAACCGCTCAAAACTATCGTATTCTTGTCAAAACTACACTAGTAGTTACGAGTTACAAGCTTTGGAATCATATATTCAAATAATATAATGTTAACTATTTTCGTTAATTGAAACACATGACATAGTGCGGAAAACACAGAAAACATCTAATGTCAACTTCGCTGTATGGTGTTATGGGGAAGTTCATATAAACACCCTGCCAAGTAATAAGCTGGGTAGAGTCTGAAGACATTTTTGACTACACAGGTCGTAAAACGGGCCTGGTTTCCACATTGAACTATTCATATAAGTACAAATTTTAGGATCATATAACGTCTTTTTAGTAAGTCTTGAAACTATCGTACATTTTAAGGAGGGTATATATAGTACACGAGGTATCGTAGATCGTACCGAGATCGGAATTATCGTACGGGTTGGCAACACTGGACCCTTAATGTAAGTAGTAATACAATTCCTTCGTTGTAAAAGCAATATAAGCATTTTTAGCAAAAGTTAGGGACTTTCCCCAACTAAAATGCACTCACGCTCGCCTTTTTAGGAACGAGGAGAATAACCTGCGAACGTTTTAGGTAGTATATGGATATGTAATAGCTCTTTTACTAAATTTGTTAAAAATAGACGTCCCAAAAAAGTTATATACGGGTTGGGTCTGATAGGCCGAATGCCCTTCCTTACTGTACTCAAACGGTAATTACTGGAAATTAAAAAATATTAGAAAACGTGTCTTTGTTAAAGTTAGGAAGGTACACGGAAGCTAAAAATTAAAATATATATATATGACGAAAAATAAAACAAAAAACGATTGACTTCATAGAAGGTTATTGATTTCTTATTAGGTTCACAAGGTTTAGATCGACATCTGTCCAGTCCTGAAAATTGTTCCTGTTAAATATTCCATTAGTTGTAAAGCAAGTGTTGCCCGTTCACAAGATTTTCTGATAGAATTCGTTATGGTTATTTTTACTTTTTAGCGTGCCATCACCCACAGGATCTTTGGCGACGTTCAGAATCATCCGCCTGTAATCTCTGCTTCAGATGGGCTTTATAGGGGTGATACTTTTTTAACACCTTAAATCACAGTTGATTCATACCAAGCTGTCATGAAATTTTTCTCGTAGAAGTGTTTGGGGCATAATTATGTATTGTATTTGTATTATTCATAACCTCATTTTACCTTGTGGTGTCGAGGCTGGTGCTTTATGCGCTTGTATCTGGCGGTACAAAGTTGGAGCGTGCATCTCTTAGGTCTGTGGTTCCGAGTAGAGCACAATTAATATAGTGCCCAATTGTGAATGGTCTCACCGAGCCCGATTCCAATCGCTAAGGTTTTTGCGGAAATATTCCGGCTCCCACGGGATTCGAACCGAGGACTTGCTTAATGCAAGCCTAACGCCTACCCAACTGCGCTAAGCGGCTTCGATAGAGCATAATTAACATACCCCAAAATATTCCCCCCAACTTCAGTATTTCTTCTACCTATAATCTTTGGGAAGGCTCAACCTTGTGCGCGTAATAAGTTTCATTCTAATTTTGAGAGAAGGTTCTGTGATAAGTTCATGATACGTTGTTAAAATACTGCAAGCACTGGAAGCGTTCGAACTTCGGTGTCATGTAAGTTCTGCAATATAACACAGTTGAAAATTAAACAAGAATATTGTGAAGTGGTGTTGATCTGCTAACTGATGAAAGTGGGAATTGGTGTAACATTGTGGATAATCTCTTAAAACCTTTTTGTGATATAATTCATGCTCTTTTTAGGTAAGGTGACCAACTCTTCTGAAATAAAACTAGAACGTCAAAAACAAATCAACAATTTTTTATATAATGTTTACGTTTATTCGATTTTTTAAAACTATATTTTTCTTGAGAGTGAATTGTTTTTATTAGTTCTTAATTTTTTTAGGTATGTTGTGAAATTCAATGCACGTGTGGTCAAAATTAATTTTGACAATTGATAATGATTTCAGTGTTTCAATATACCAGGTGCCCCAAAATCAATATACCAGGTGCCCCAAAAAGGAGTGGTAACTTTTCCGAATTGTCTCAACAGATGTCGCTTTATCTAAAGTACAGCGACCAAATACTTATAATTTTTAAATTGAGTTGGTATCACTTAATTTAAAAATTATTTGGTCGCTGTACTTTAGCTAAAGCGACATCTGTTGAGACAATTCGGAAGAGTTACCACTCCTTTTTGGGGTACCTTGTATAATAGTGATTGGTCCTTTGTTCATTTTGCTAAAAACTCTCTCTACAGGACTATTTGTCGCAGATAAGCACAATATTCGACTAAAATCCGAAGATTGTCCCAAGGAATATCATGATTACTGAAATAATCAAATATTTCGACCCACTTTGATTCTAGTGGTAGAGAGCTTTTTTCCAATTAACAATTTTTCCTTCAGTGAAAAAGTTTCTTAAAACTGCAACTCAACTGCGAAGTGCGAACTGCTGGTAGTACTCCTACTACCAGCAGTAGGGAAAGCAGGGTTGCACGATTGGCCAATAAATCTTGAAAATTAGAAAAATAATATAATTTTATGTATTAACTTCTTAATTATTATTGTAGGAATGTAGGTATAAAAACAGAAAAAAAACAGAACAGCCTTAAAAAACCAGAATTCTTACTGCCCTAGATTTACAATCAGAACCGAGTTCTCAAAAACAGTATAGTTCTGGTTAAATCGGAATGGTTGGTCACCTAATTTTTAGGTGAAATTCCCAAAAAAGAACATGAATTGTGTATACCTTCAATTTATTTTGAAATTTGTAAAGTTGTGGTAAACAGTCGTTATCGCCATTCTACTTATGTGTAGCCGTACCAATAGCTCAAATGTAATACATATTGAATTCAAGGCTGTGGGAACCAACAACCAATATTTTTATGTTTCTTTTCTTGGGCAGTACGTATCTCAGGAATACATTTTGGCACCATTAATTATATTTGCTGCTCTCCAAGGGCGGAGCGAACACAACCCACAAACAACAAACCGTTGATGATTGTTATGTCTGTTTACTCATGACATATATCAGCAAAATTTACGACCATTAAGTTATCAGCGAACCCGGTAAGTAATATTTATTAGCACTGTGTTGACACATGCTGCCGAACAAAATCTCTGGAATTAAATATTATCTCCCCCCCCCCTCCCCCCCTCCACCCCCTCCGGTAATTTGGTCCAGGCGTTTTATTTTCCCTGCTGTTTTCTGAATCGATGACATTGCAGTTGCAGCAGTTATTTAATGTTTGAAGTGCTATTCGTTTTTTAATTGTAATTGAATATTATTTTTCTTTATATCTAGATAGTGGTGCCAGGTGTGGTGATTGGTGAAAACTTTTTAAAAATTTAAAGAATTTGTCTATGTAGATGCTGCCGTTACTGTACAGTCTGCTCATAAAGTAATGTCTCAAACTGTATAATATTATCCACCCACCTATTTCTTACCGCCGATTGTAAGAATAAAGAGTATTGAAGCATCAATAATCTTTACTTAGTAACCTGCTTAGATAGCGCTTACTGCCTGAGTTCAGCGGTAGTAAATAGGAGAGTGCATAACACAATTATAAACTGAGACTTACTTTACGAGTTAACAGTACGGTCGTGTGCATATAGAAGTGGGACAAGTGATTTTGTAGGTGTAAACTAGTTAATTTTAATTAATATCAAACTGACTATTTGTGAGGGGGTTTCTGTTTAAATTTTATATATAGTTATTGCTACATAAAACCTGAATTGCTATTTGTCAAAATTCCTTAAAAAAATAAAATGGACGTATGTAGTTGAAAACAAAGTAAAACTGAACGTTGTCTCACTTTTATATGTATACGACGCTATGCTGTTCATGTAACGATGAATCCCATCTCATTTCAAATTTTTATTTTTTAATGTGAACACTTAATTTTTTGAAACAAATGGGTGAGGTATTTAGTAATAATATTAAGATAAATATACCCAGCACGGTCGGTATACGTTATATATTACTTTTATTAATAATTGGCTACTGTGTAAGTATGTTTCAATATAGTGTAGTTATCGTATTACATATACTAAAAACATTTACAAAAGATATTAAACACATGTTTGCCTTGTACCTCCCACCCCACACAGGAAATAGTAGATTTAAAATCCATACGAATAGTATGGTAGCAGTTACAACTACGCTGATAATTATATGCACTCAATTGTACGAAAATATGCGCACATATATGCATACATTTTGTTGACTATATGCACACAAAATTACAATGCCAACACCAACTTCACGTTGTAAGCCAACCCCGCCAGACTATTATTCACCCAACACTCGAAGTTCGACTCTTGAAATGGATTTTATGTTGGCTGATTCCTTATACTGCATCGCTTCTATGGGAAAAGTGGAGGTTGCAGGCAGTCCATGTTTATATAGGCAAAGCCTCTGCTTATTTCGATACATGCACTGCACTCCAGGGGCAGAAAATGAAAGTATATATCTGAGTCACACACACACATTTTATTAATAAATTTAATGAAATACTAAATTTTACAAAAAAATATCAAAACGTTCATACATTTCAAAATATTGCAAAATATAAACAAATATGCAAAATCTAGAAAGTATGCTCAAAAACGTAGAAATATGCAAAATGAAACTTTGTTTAAACAATTTGTTTTCACATAATTAGTATATATATGCAAAAAGTTTCGCCGGCATATCAATTATAGAAAATATGCATTTGCCATATAATACCAGCTTTAGTTATAACAGCTGGGAGAACATCAGAATTTATGATAGGTACTATAGGTGGTCATTCACGTATATTCCTATAAGCATTTGTATTATGTACTGTGCATGTATTTGAAGATTTATTTTGATTATACCATTCATAATGCACAAAATCCCTATTCAGGCCACGTATTAATAAGTGAAAACACCGTGGTGTTATCGTTTTGGTGTTTTCAATTTTGAGCTGTCAGCTGTCAATGTCATGCTATTTCCAATAAGTTTTTTAGGATACGCATTAAATACATTTTTAGTGTAATTCCCTTATTGGTATTCATGGTATAATCTAATTGAATACTCACTGGACGACTTTATTATCAAATACTTTTGCTTACAAACTCAACGGGTTGCTTTGTAGAAACACCACTCGCCTTCGGCTCGTGTTGTTTCTAAGCAACCCGTTTCGTGAGAAAGCAAAAGTATTTTTGATAATTCACAGTCGTCTCTTGGTATTATTACTGATTATAAAATAATTGAATATAGCATAATTTATTGTTCACATTTTCATAACGATTACCATTATATCCACGCAAATCATAAATAAATTTTTAAGTGGTGAACAATCACTGGCATGTGGCAACTTTTCAAAACTTACTGTGATTTTCAAATTTTTGACGTGGCAACACTGTATCTATATTCGACTGTGACTTGGCTGATTCTATGACATACATTCTATTATTCTACTTTGTGTGTAAAAATTTGTTTTTCTGATTACATTAATACAAATGAAATATAGAAATTGAAATAGAAAAAGAAGCGGTTGTATGTGTGTGCATAAACCAAAACAAATAATATAAACCAGTGCTTTTGTCGGAACTAAACGGGCCAATTTCCTAAATATGTATAAGAAGAAATGCTTTTTCAAGCTTGTGATTCATTAGCAAGTAATTTTAAGAACGAAATTTTATATTGTACCGAGTACTTCATGTATACATTGTGTGAATTATTATGTTCTGATTTATAGAGTATAAGAGGAACATATTCAATAGTATATACAGGGTGCCGAAAATAAATCGCTACAGAGAGGTAGGCAACACACCTTGACTTCAAAAAATAATTGTATTTGTCTAAGTAGATCAGTAATCTACTCGGTATTATGTTTACTAACAGTGGGAAAACCCATGATTTTGATATTGGGGGAAGCTCAAAGAAACGCTGATTTAGCAGTGCGGCTATACATACAGCGTTACCGGCTTAGGACCTTAGGAGAGTTCCAGCACATACAACTTTTATTCGCTTGAAAAATAATTTAAGGTAGTATGGGAACTTCAAAAACTAGAAGAAAAACCCGACAGGCTACAAATAAAGAGAATGGATTGGCGGTACTAGAACAAGTCACTGAAGATCTTCACACGAGCCAAAGATCGATCGCTAGAACTGTGGGAATCGGCAAGGGTTCTGTGTTCAACATTTTAAAAGCCAATAAGTTCCACCCGTACCACGTTATGCTAGTGCAGCACCTAACTGATGTAGATTACGGTCACCGAATAGATTTCTGCCAGTGTATGAGAAATAAGTTAGCTGATGATCCGAACTTCTTAAGATACGTGCTCTTCTGTGACAAAGCTACGTTTTCCACTAATGGATCAGTGTATAGACATAACTGCTATTATTATGCACAAGAGAATCCTCTCTGGATTAAAGAAACTCACTTCCAGCGAGTTTTTTCTTCACAGGTTGACTGCCATGTGTAATTTACTGGCTTTTTTTTTATTAGGCTTTGAGTACCAATTTGGGTACACAGGTAGACAACTTATATAGGCAGTGAGTACCTACTGTGGTACACGTTAGGCGATTATTTTAAACTTGTCGTGTACCACAGTGGGTGCACACTTGCTTAATTTTATATGTAAAATAAATACTCGTGGCCTCAGAGACCAACTTCGTACATTTGGTTTTTGGCCTAAACGACCCGTTTATTAACAAAAATGCAAATTATTATAAAAGTCTTCGAAAATACAAAAATAAAGTTAAATACGCTAAAACTACAGAAATGTGCATATCTTATGCTGATTTAGATGTGTGCTTTGAAAAAAAAAAAACTATCATTACAAAGGAACTTAGATAGTTCGCGCCCGGCCATTGTAGCGAACGGACGTGTTATTTAATAAGTGTTCTAAGTTACTTAGTGCTCTAACTAAACGATTAGTTTTATACAAAGTTTGTAAATTTACTTAAAACGCGAACTGTGCAGTGTCCGTAATCAACCTGTGAGTGCGGGCTTGACCTGCGGTATCGGATACCGCAGACCGCGGTGAGCGCTCAATGTCTTATCAAAGAACTTTAGCCAAAGAAATTCAAAAAAATCAACCACATGCTCGCACTCCCGAACTATTAAATAAAAATAACATGATGAACGCTAACTCCAATCTGCATTTAGATGTAGTAACTAAAGTTAACGAATACTGTGAACTTTCACCCTCTGATCGAAACATAAATCAACCAGATCAGCAGCAAACTTCTCAAATGGAAATTTGCGAATCTACATTGTCAACAAACACAAACTCAGCTAAAAGAAATATTACATCGCCTGAAATAAACGACAGAAACAAGCGGTTCACTTACTCACAAAACGCAACACAAAGATACACTTTTGATTTCCCACCTCTCCCAACTAAAAATAGATTTGATCCGCTTACACAAATTACAGAAGATGAAACCAATAACACAGACGCCATTACCACAACGCCAACAAAAATAAATACACCGCAGATTAAAGATACAACTGAAAAAATTCCTCCGATATTTTTACTCGGCTCTCCGAACTATCAAGCAGTTTTGAAAGATATAAAACAAAAAGCGTTAAGCGACTTTACAATAGCACACGCAAAAGATAAACTACGTATCAACGTTACTACAACCACCGATTTTCGAACATTAACCAAATTTTATGACTCTATTGGTGCTAAATACTTTACATTTAACAACCCTCAAGATGCCAAGTTAACCGTCGTAATACGCAATGTCCCTAACTCATTAACTTCCGCTGAAATAAAAGAAGAGCTACAACGACTCGACCTCCCCACAAGTAAAGTTACAAGACTATACAACAAAGCGAAGGCTCCTATTCCTATAGTCGTAGTAGAGCTAGAAAAACAAAACAAAAAAGAAAATAACATATTTAGTCTCACCACATTGTTTAACTGCATAGTAAAAGTGGAACCTAAACGGAAAAGTAAAGACATACCACAATGTACGAATTGTCAAAGATTTAATCATACCCGTAATTACTGTAGATTAGACCCACGATGTGTGAAGTGCTTAGGAAATCATCACTTTTCTCAATGCAAAAAAACAGTCACAGAAACACCACTATGTGTCAACTGCAAGGGCGAACACCCTGCAAACTACAGAGGTTGTAAATTTTATACCGAATTAAAGATTAAATCGCAACAAGCATCCTCAAGACTCACATCTACAAACAACAGAAATTCGGATATTACTAAACACCCAAGTTACGCCAAAGCTGTTCGAGGTACCAACACAGAGACGACAGAGAACGATGATAAAACACAAGAAGAAAACTCTTCTCTTTCAAATATTTTACAAAGTATTATCAAAATAATTTCACCTTACATGGCTCAAATTAAAACATTCCTACTGTCAATAATACCGTCACTTTTCCTAAATGGATCTTAAAAGCTACGAAAACTTAAATATTACAAACTGGAATGCCAACGGCGTTCTATCTCAACGAGCTACATTGATAGCTTTTATGGCTAGACATAACACAGATATACTATGCATTACTGAAACTCACTTAATTAAAAATCAGCCCTTAAAACTACCAGGCTACGTTGTTTTTCGTAGTGATCGAGACGCACCAATAGGCTCCGGAGGAGTGGCAATAGTAATTAAAAAATCCATATCAGCTGGTGAGATTGAATATAATACTACCAACAACATCGAAGTGGTTGCAGTTAAAATACAGTTAAATAACCAACAAAAACTAAACATAATATGCGCCTATAAACCACCCAACAGAAAACTTCAAGAAGCCGACCTATCAGCTATGTTCACGACCACCGAAGCCACAGTTGTTGTTGGGGATCTCAACAGCAAAAATACTCTCTGGGGCTGCAGATCTAACAACCCAGATGGAAAACGACTAAACGACTTCGCTACTCAACATGCAATACAAATTTCGGCACCATCGGCACCAACGCACTACCCTTACAGAAATGACCACACCCCAGACATACTAGACATCATATTATGTAAAAATTTCTCTCGCCCAATTTATCAAACGGTGTTGCCAGAACTTGATTCGGACCATCTCCCAGTAATAATAACCTTTAAGAACGCTCCTCAACGTATAATTAAACCACCACGATTAATCAACGGACTAATAAACTGGGAAATATTCAAAAGCCGCTTAGATAAAGCATTGACGTGCCCATCACAAATTAATACTACAAATGAAATAGACAAACTTATAGATAACTTAACGAAGGCTGTAAAAGGTTCAATTCAAGCAGCTACGACAGGACAACCTAAACGACCCACAAAAACTTATATGCAACCTCCACGAGAAATAATGAGATTAATACAAGAAAAGCACAGAACACGTAAACTTTGGCAGAACACTAGAGATTCGATGTATAAAACTCGTTTGAATCAGTTAATTCGAACTATAAAATGGGAATTGGAAAATCACAGAATCTCGACTTATCAAACATACATCTCTGAATTAGAGCCGAAAGATTGCACGTTATGGCAAGCAACAAAAAGAATCCTCAAACAACCTCCCATAATAACTACATTATACGCTGACCAAGAAACGTACACAACGGACGACGAGAAGTGTGAAGTTTTCGCCAAACATTTGCAAAATGTCTTCACAACCGAAATCGTTAACACGGAATTCGCTCAGGATGTTCAAAATTATATCCTTCACAACTTTCCAACAACTACAGATGAAATTATCCCCACTACACACACTGAAATTCAACATCATATTAAAAACCTAAAAATCAAAAAAGCGCCTGGCCATGATAACATACCTAATATAGTCTTAAAGAACTTTACTGACAAAACCGTTGCATTTCTAGCTAGCCTATTCAACGCATGTTTACGCCTAGGCTATTTCCCTAATGAATGGAAGCATGGCATAATCTTATTATTTCCTAAACCTGGAAAGAACTCAAAACATCTAGATAGTTACCGTCCAATAAGCCTCCTATCGACGATATCAAAAATACTCGAAAAGATTATTCATTCAAGACTTTCCAACTTCATTGAGGTAAATTCTATGCTCCCACATACCCAATTTGGATTCCGTCAAAAACATTCAACCACACATCAACTCGCAAGAATTTCAGAAACTATCGAACGTGGTTATGAAAATAAACAATATACAACGGCTATCTTTCTTGACGTAACTAAGGCTTTCGACAGAGTGTGGACAGATGGATTACTGTATAAATTATGTCAAACCAAAATACCTACTTACCTACAGATCATACTAAAATCATTCTTATCCAATAGAACTTACGCCGTAAGAGTAAATGCAACAGATTCAGCTACATATAGTATCAACGCCGGAGTACCACAAGGCTCAATTCTGGGACCAACTTTGTACAACATCTTTGTTCATGACATACCCGAGCCTGCTGATGCCACCCTCGCACTCTATGCGGATGATACAGTATTAATGACCCAACACGATAATATAGTAGTAGCAATTGACAGACTGCAAAATCAAGTTAACATGTTATATAAATGGTTCAACAGATGGAGCATTCAGCTAAATCCGCAAAAATGCGAATCCAAAATTTTTTCATTGCGCAGAATTAAATCACCACCAAAAATCCGAATAGGAAACCGAGAAGTACAATGGAACCCGACAGACCAAGCTGTAAAATATCTCGGAGTCCACCTCGATACCCGACTAACCTGGGGTATACACATAAACACCAAACTGACCCAAAGTTACGCTCGACTTGCAATGTTATACCCAATTATTAATAGAAAAACAACATTAAAACTGAAATGCTCGTTATTGTTGTACAAATCAATTAATTATTAGGCCTATCATAACCTACGGTTGTCCTGTGTGGGGAGCAGCAAGCAAGACGCACATTGATAAATTACAACGCTTCCAAAATAAAATTCTGCGTATAGCACTGAATGCTCCATGGTATATGAGGAACACTCAAATCCACCGCGAAACAGAAGTACCAACAATACGCGACTTCATAGGAAAAACTGTTAAAAAGTACTTTTCTAACATAAACGAGTGCTCAGGAGCGATCCATTACTCTCTGGGAAGCAGGTGCATTCACAAACGACTCAGTAGGAAGTTACCACAAGACCTATATGTGCCAGACTAAGTGATATCAGTGAAAATAGTGATGTACAAACAAATCAAACGTAAGTTAGAGTGCTGTTATTTAATTTTGATTATCACATACCAAAAGACAGTAAACAATAGACAATAGCTAAATAGTGCCTATTAGATGCCCTAATTAATTACAAACCAGCCTGTATAGTATTTTGTATACTGGTCTCGCTAATATATATTAAAAAAAAAAAAAAAAAAAAGAATAAAGTCTTTAAGAATCAGTTAATTGTCATTAATGGGTAACACACACAGTTTAGCTACCGCACGTTTTTGTACGCCACCAACACTTTTCACAGTTACCACTCGGATTATGCCATCAGAGCCGGATGCACCTCCACAATTCTGCCAAGGTGCCATTTCAGGGGAGGCACATTGTCCTCGCGAATGACGACCATTGCGTTGGGCGCAATTAAATTTGCGCTGTTGGATCGTCATTTAGTTCGCACTTGTAGTTGGCTAATATACTCCTTGGACCACCTAGCCCAAAAGTGCTGAGCTATCTGCTGCACCCTCTGAAAGTGAGATAGTCTTGCTGGCTTAGTGTCAACAACATCTTGATCTGGAACGCTGAATAAGCTTCTCCCTATCAGAAAGTGAGCTGGAGTGAGAGGATTTAGGTCAGAAGGGTCATTTGACAATGGGGAGAGAGGTCTAGAATTTACCACTGCTTCAATTTGAACTAAAACTGTATTTAATTCTTCATACGTTAGTAGTGCAGTACCAATAACGCGTTTTAAATGATATTTTATTGTTTTTACACCTGCTTCCCAGAGACCTCCGAAATGCGGAGAGCGTGGTGGTATAAAGGACCAGGAAATACCCTCTGAGGCTATTGCATTATCAAATCCTTACTAGTGCATTCAGAATTTAAATCTCTTAAAAATGATTTTAAACAAGCATTTGCCCCAACGAAATTGCTGCCATTATCAGAATATATTTTAGAAGGCTTACCCCTCCTTCCAACAAATCGTCTTAAGGTAGCTACGAAGGCTTCTGTGGTAAGCTCCGATACAACTTCCACATGAATTGCCTTTGTCGAAAAACAAATGAAAATGCATATATATGCTTTGATCGTCTTGCAACCTCGCCCCTTGCGGTCTTTCGTTAAAATAGGGCCACAATAATCTACGCCACATGTTTGAAAGGGAAAGGCAGCTGTTACTCGCTCTTTAGGCAAAGATCCCATTAAATATTTAGCACGATTGGAATTTGCACGAAAACATCTTACGCAGTTATGAACAATTTTTCGCACTAAGTTGCGTCCCGAAATTGGCCAATATGTGTCCCTAAGAACTGACAAAAGTAATTGCGGACCCGAATGTAGCGTACGTTCGTGCAGGTCTTGCGCAATTAGCAATGTAAGCCGATGCTTGGACGGGAGAATAATGGGGTGTTTCTTATTTTCAGAAAAATTGGAATTTTGTAATCTACCGCCTACCCGCAAAATTCCTCTTTCATCAAGGAAAGGATGTAGGGCGAGTAAATTACCTTTGGAATTAATATCCCGTAATTTCGACGGTTCCTTGATTTCTTGCTTAAATTCGTCGTGCTGGGCAATTTTTATCATAATTTCCAAAGCATGGTTTAATTCAGTCACTGTAAGGCAACCGATGGTTCTATCACGTTTCAGCTTTAATGAATTGTTTTTAAATCTCACACAATATGCTATACATCGCTGCAACCGCTTTAGAGAAGAAAAACGCGCAAATAAATCGTTTTCAATTCTTGCCATCAATTCAATTGTAGTTGCAACGCGGCATTCAGACAAATACTCGGTGAAGTCTGATAATTTTCAATTGCCCCACCGGGCCAGTAGGTAGGTAACTGCCTTAGCCAACCTGGGCCGTGCCACCAAAGTTTTGAGTCAATTAATTTATTTGGTCTAATACCGCGTGATAGGAGGTCAGCAGGATTTTCACCAGAGCTAATATGCCGCCAGTCAGACTGGCCTACCAAATTTTGGATTTCCGAAACCCGATTGGCCACAAAGGTTTTTAGGGTATTTGGAGCAGACTTAATCCATGCTAGCGTAACTGTCGAATCGCACCAATACACCGTAGCGTCAAACTGCATTTTTATGGCTGCCTTGAACTTATCAACAAGCCTAGCAAGTAAAAGAGCTCCGCACAGTTCTAAGCGCGGTATGGAAATGGTTTTTAACGGTGCTACTCTAGATTTAGCACAAGCTAATTTAACATGTACGTTTCCTAACGCGTCCATACTCCGAACGTAAATACAAGCGCCATAAGCGACCTCAGACGCATCTGAAAAACAATGAATCTCAATGCTCGTTGCGTCGTGGATGATTACTTGACGCGGTATCTCTATTTGCTGCAAAGCTTTTAGTTCATCTTGAAACTGTAGCCACTGAGAATGCAAATCCATAGGAACAGATTCGTCCCATGATAAATTATATTGCCATAATTTTTGCAGCAAGATTTTTGGTATTATGACAGCAGGACCTAGGAGCCCTAAAGGATCAAATATTTTAGCTGTAGCGGATAAAATATACCTTTTGGTCACGGAAGTTTGCAATTCATTTGCCTTGATGCTATAATTTAGTGTGTCTGATTGCGGTAGCCATAATAAGCCAGAGTTTTTGTGTTTTGATCGGGACACAACTTCAGGGCGCTAGAATCTCCAGCATTGGAGGCAGGTATATCATGTAAAACTGAAGGTTCGTTTGATATCCATTTTCTGAGATCGAAACAACCACGTTGGAGTATCAAAATGATTTCATTTCGAATAGCAATTGTTTCTTCGATGGAATCTGCACCCGTAAGCAGATCATCGACATAGAAATCATTTAAAATTATGTTAGATGCTCGAGGAAATTCGCTTATGCTTTTATGCCCTAACTCTTGAAGACACCTAATTGCCAAGAATGAAGCCGCGGCAGTGCCGTACGTAACCGTGTTCAAACAGTAGTCCGCCAATGGGTCAGTAGGGCTTGATCGCCATACAATGCGTTGCAAGTCTCTTTGTTCGGGCTGAATAAACACTTGCCTGTACATTTTTGCTATGTCAGCCGATAGAGCATATCTATATTTGCGAAATCTGATTAAAATGGAAAAAAGGTCATCCTGAATGACCGGACCTACAGCTTGAAGATCGTTCAAAGAGATGCCTGTGGTTGATTTCGCGGACCCATTAAACGCGACCCTTAACTGGGTTGTTAGGCTTTCTTCTTTTATCACGCCATGATGGGGCAAGTAATACGAAACGACACTATTTTCTACATTTTCTATCTTGCTCATGTGACCCATCATCTCGTATTCACTCATGAATTTGACATATAATTCCTTAAGTTTAGGATTTCTCTCCAATTTTCGTTCAAGGGCGTAAAATCTCTTAACAGCTAGTAATTTTGAATCTCCTAATTTATTCGATGTTTCCTTTAGCGGAATGGAGATATAGAATCTACCATTCTCGTCGCGAGCAGTAGTGCTGGTGAAATTCCTTTCACAAAAACGCTCTTCGCTTGAAAGCGCCTTGGTTACGCAAAATTCCTCTAGTTCCCAGAATTTTGCTAATTGTGCTTGCACATCTAGACTACTACTTGCTATATTTAAACTGCAATAAACATTGTTACGATTATTAGGCTGACAATTTAAAGGACCGGCTAATATCCATCCTAGCCTCGTTTTTTGCAACGTTATCCGATTTCCACCTAGCTTAATTTTCCCCACACAGATTAATTGCCAAAAGATCTCGGCACCTATCAGAATTTCAATTTCACTTGATATATTAAATGTATTGTCAGCTAATTTAATATTCGGCGGAATTTGCAATGAGGCTGAGTCGAACGAGTAGCTTGGAATATTTCCAGTTATTTTTGGGACTACTATACAAGAGATGGTGGTTTTAAAATTGCCATAGCTTGAGTGCATACTGAGTTCCGCTTTGTGTCGAATTTGGGTGGACAACTGGTTTATACCCGTTACCGCTAAATCAATATTAGTTTTTTGTAAACCTAATCGCTCACACAAATTTTCAGTTATAATATTTGACTGGCTACCCGAATCTAATAATGCACGACAATTATAAAGAGAGCCAGATTTGCACTCAACACGAATGATCGCCGTTGATAGTAACACTTGCTGCTCGTAGCCATTCATAATATGACTTGTCATCGACGAAACTGCATTAGATTCTTCCTGACTTATCTGCGCTGTTTGCGAATGACTGGAGCTTGACGCTTCTACACTCTTTTGAATGACTCCGGAGGGAAAACTTTGATTTTCTGAATTTTGAGTATTTAAATGTAGGAGTGTATGGTGCTTTTTCCTACAATATCTGCAGCTTGATGCCCTACAAAAATTACTGGAATGGAAGCCCTTTAAGCAGTTAAAACAAAGTCTTTTGTTTTTTGCCTCTTGTATTCGAGACGCTATCGGAAGTGCTTTAAACTGTTCGCAATTATAAATGCTGTGCGAGTCTTTGCAAATGACGCATTTAGGCTGCTTAACTGCATTTTCATTAGTGGCCAAAAATGAACTTGCTGTAGAATTGTTAAATTTGGTTTTAAATTTGTTAACTTTCAGTTCACTGGCCTGAGTAACATTAAGAGTTTCTAACAGTTCGCATTTCGACTTCAGAAACGTTTTTAAATGCTCCATAGTTGGAAAATCACCTTCAATTTTCTGAGCCTCCCATTCACGTTTAGTGGCGGAATCAAATTTAGCACTAATTAAATAAATCAATATGGTATCCCACGCTTCTACTGGTTGACCTAACACCTTTAATGCCCTTAAATGTTTAGAAATATTGTCAAGGAGCTGCCGTAACAAAATATGGGATTCCTTTGCTATAGATGGTAAATTAAACAATAGCTTAATATGGTTATTTACAATTGGCCGCTTATTGTCGTACCTTTCAAGCAATAAATTCCACGCAATGGGATAGTTAATATCGCACACTTGTAAGGATTGAATTATTTCGCTTGCCTTTCCCTTCACGGAGCCCTTTAAGTATAGAAATTTTTGAACATTTGTAATAGTTTCGTTATCATGTATTAATGATTTGTATAAATCTCTATACTCTAACCAATGCCCGATATCGCCATCAAATTCAGGCAAATTTACTGTTGGAAGACGAACTTGATTTATAATGCCGGAATGGTCGAGGTTGCTACGATTTGAATTATTTGTTTGTTGCTGCAAGGGGGTGCTTTGACTGTGTTGCTTTAGAAATGTTTGTGCCAAAGATAAATTTGTGTAATACAAACATTCAAAGCTTTCTCTTTCATCTGAACTAGCAACAACTTCTTCAGACTGAAGCGATTCAATTTCATCTTGCACTATATTAAAATCAGCTATAATGGGTTTTATTCCCGAAATTCTCATTTCTAATTGGGAAAGAAATGCTTCATCTGGATTCGTACTGCATAAGGCTGAATTAATATAAGTTTGAAACCTCGTGAGTTGGGCTTTAATAACACCACGTTTTCGTATTAAGTTCGCTAAATCTTCCATAATTTCAAAGTAATTGCAGCAATGGTAATGAGGAATAAAGAAAAGTAGGATAAATACGATAAGGAAGCTCACTTACTTCTTAGCCTCTTTGTTCTCAGCGCAGGGTTGCTACCTGCGGGCGGGCTTCTTTGTTGTCGATTTGCACCCGGAAGCTGATTCACGCTGCTAACTGCAAGTACAGGCTGGTGCCAGATGCTCCAAGATGCTGCTTGCTGGGCACAAAGGGAATGCTAACTGGACGTTGACCCAAGGGCTATGGACAAAGGAATGATGCTCCGGCGTCGCCTTTTGATTACGTATTAATTTAATACTACTTGGGGATGAATCGCTGATGCTTCCACGTAGTCGCTCGAAAGATGAATTTAGAAATCGACGCGCTGGTATTCGTACAGGCCACGGATTTCAAACACTTGGCGAATTTGGTTTATCGACGGTAAATTTAATTAATTGGTTACCGGATAAACTCTTACACACACACTACACATAGCTCTTATTTATTCGACTGCGAAGGACCAAAATATGTTAATAAATACAACTTTTCTGAGTAACCACTTTATTTTCAACTTATCATTTGCGTGTCAGTGGTTGAACTGACCACCGAAGAATTTAAAATGACGCACCAGCAACCCTCCGAAAATGAGCGAGTGCGCCCGAAATACAAAACTGGCAACGAAAATACACAAACTTAATATTAACAAGGAAATAGAAATATGTTACATTAACTAGTCTAAACAACACCTACTTCCGGTTATGCGATTTTCTTCAAAAGCTTGCTGTCTCATCACCATAGTACACAACACTTATATATGAAATGTCACCGTCATACCTCTTTTCGTTTTTGAGATATTCTGTTCACAGGCACACAGACAGACACAAACACAGACCGACCAATGAACAAAAACATGTTTTTTGGGTTCAGGGGAGTCGAAAACGTGAAGATCTGTTGAAAACTCAATTTAGAATTTTTGGGGCGAATCCAATACTTCCTTTATAGTAAAAGGAAGTAAAAAGTTAAAGGTTTTAGAAAAAGTTTCCCACTGATTGAGTACTGCTGACATTAAATTGTTTTCCAGAGATTTTTTCCAAAGAAACAAATTTTCTTAGTTTCTCTGGAAACGATATAATTTCAAACATAGAGAAAAAAGACAGAGTGCTCACTCCATTGCTAAATTCTAAAACTAATTTCTATTTCAATGTCATTATTAATTTTTTATAATTACTTATTATTGTCTTATAATTAAAAACGAACAAATTTGAATCACAGATATTAAGATATACCATTGTTATATTTCATCTCATATTACTGGTGTGTGTGTATTTCCAGTTATTTGTAATGTCTAGTGAATTTTATACTGAATGGCTTTTTAGTATTTTTTTTGCTTTTATTACTTTTTTACAACTTTAGTTGCAGGCTGTGCATATAATTGTGCATATTTTAAGAAAATACGGCATATATTATAAATTTTATGTGCATATAAATGCAGAAAATTACAAACAAACAAACGACAAATTTGCCATAGCACAAGACGCATTCTAAATGGAGATTACAAATGTATATAAACAAGACAAAATATATGTCATTAGGCAAATGACGAAATACTACTGAACACAGAAGAAATCATCAAAATATGTGAAAGAAACACGTACCTTGGGACTAAAATAACAAAAGAAGAAACATATAAAGGAGATAGAAAATAGAATAAAAAACATAATATGAATAATCAACGAAATCTTGTGATACAGAACCATACTGAAAGAAACGAAAAATCAGATCAGCAAAACTATGATCCAATATACAGTATTGTACGGTAGTCAGGTATTGCAGATGACGGAGAAAAATAAGAACCGCTAAAAGTCCTGGAAATGGAGGCCTTGAGAGTATCGGTGAGAATTTCTAGAATCGAAAGGATACGAGGTATAATGAACAAAGACTAAAGTATTGCAGAGAAAATATAATAAAAGCAGCTAGAATGGTATGCACACGTAAAGAGGGTGGAAGAAGATAGAATTCCGAATAGTGATGGAGTTCGATTGAACAACGAACGCTATTAAATTAAGGAACATGCATAGATGGATAGAGGACAATGGCTTGGAAGCCGGAAGGGGTCGCCAGACACCATAATACCGGAAATGATCATGATGAAAACCAAGCCTTGGATTAGTTGTTATGGTAACCAACCTATAATAATTATACCGCCGTGACCTTTCTATTTTTCTCTCACTAGTGACTAATGATGGACTCTTTATTTGGAATGGCCATAGTAATATGTTATTACGAGTAGGTATTGGATAACCTGTAACGATTATTTTTGCTAAAAAAATTTTTAATGGAAGCTTCTTAATCAGACAAAATGTCTTATGAACTATTATCACTATTATCAATAATATTTATCACAAACGAATGGAGTATACTTTTTTAAATTTTGCTTAGGGGCGACTTTTCTCGCATTTTCTACGGAACGATTTTACTCTCTGATCCTAATCAACAAAGTTCATTGAGCTAGACATCCACGATTTTACAATTTCAAATTTTGTAAAAACAGTTGTTAAATTTTTCAAAAAAATATAACCTATATATTACACATACATTCTATAATCTAACATTGAATATAATAGTATTAGTAATCAACTTACTGTTGATATTTCTAATTCGATATGGAGAAAATACGTAGTATAGGTGATAAGTGATAAACTGATAACATTGCGATCAACTAGCATTTTTTTTATTGCACTAATAACAATTTGTAATTTATGTGTAATCTACATCAACCCACTCGATTTATCTAGTCTTTTTTTTTTCTCATTTGCATGCAGGTCATTGTAATAATTTATAAAATTATTTGTCCTTCACAATAATATTTATTTGAGTGAGTGAAGAGCGTTATTGCCGTACTACATTTCATTACCTCACTCTTTAAAAATGAAATAACAACAATTGTATTTTAAAATTTCTCAAAACTTTAACTTCAAGACATAAACAAAATATTTGTTGTACATATTAATCCCACTACATTATTTTTATATAAATTCCTGATCAAGACGAAAGTATAAATTTTCTACTTGTCCAAAAAATAATGAGAAAAGTAAAATTATTTTTAGTTTTAGGCGGACATAGATAAAACATACTAGAGACCCTGTATATAGTTTTATACAGGACCTCTAAAACATACAATACACGCGAGATAATGCACTATTAACACACTTGTGTGCTTATGATTCCACACGCGTATGATAATTAATATTACAATTTATCTGATATAAAATCTAAAGCAAGTGTTGAAGACTACTTCACTTTCCTCTGTTAAGCCCTTTTCTTAGCGTACAATTGCAATCCCGACTATGTTCACTCTGTTGATCATCTTTTACTTTAAAATCGCATGTTTTTAGCAGCATTCTCCTCTTCCATGTCTCTAAAACAAGTGTTTGCTTGATGCTCTTCATATTATCGTCCGTTTTAGACACATCACAAATAATGCCTTCAACAGGTTTCTTCATCAAAATCATTGATTATAGCTTCAAAAACATCTCTTTCCGTTAGAGGCCTATTTGAATCCATATTTGGCAAATTACTGATGATAAAAAAGGGAATCAGCTGCTTAGCACGTCTACCTAAGCGCAGGCGTTTACTTAACATAACAATACCGCGAAATCCAAAACCGGATCAGTAGTTACCCGTTGATATTAATTGTAAATGTCTAAAACAAGAAAAAATATTACGAGTGCAGCATGTGTAAAATAACGTCCCCTAACAAAATAAGAGAGCTCGCTGAAGCAGAACCATTTTTTTCTAGAAATAAGGAAAACCCAATAACTCTACGTTTGCATAGAAATACTAATGACATGATATTTCCTTGCTAATGTATAGTTCTGCGTACTTTCGGTCTTTTTTACTTCCCTCGCCTGAAAGACGAAGGAAGTATTGTAATCACGAAAAAATCTCCTTCCGAGATTTCTTAAGATCTTCACGTTTCAAGGTCCCTGGATGACGAAAAAGAGGTTTTTCTTAATTTCGTCTGTCTGTCTGTCTGTTGGCAGTATAGCTCAAAAACTATTTGTCGGAGGAAGACGATATTTTGCATACATATTATATATCTACCTCGCATGAAACCGGTACAATTTCATACGAATATATACAGATTGAGCACCTTAAAAAAATAAAATTTAGTTTATCTTTGGGTTAATGTTGAAATAGAAGGAAGTAATAACTTGCACATAGGTCAGGCTTTACATTTTTCGAAAATAAGACTCAACCGATACAGGATAATGTCACAGACGAGTAAAAACGTTTCTACAATAAGACCGTTCTGTTCAAGTGAGGCGCGCGCCGGACTGATTTCAATGAGCCTCGACGGCGCAGTTCGACTTCGATCGGTACACAGATGCGGTTACGATCGCTCTGCGGAATACATTTTTTTTAATTTGCAAATTGATCTAATTCGGGCGAGGGAAGTTCTGGGTAAAACCTTTTACAAAGTACTATTACAGTTGCATCTCGCCCGCTCGTCGCTGGTTTTCGATGCAGTCGGTAGCGTATTCCAAATAGGAACCAATGATTGAATGCCTCCATTGAGCGTCCAATTTCATCCTTCTGCACTAAGTGAATGTTGTTCACTCTTGTGTGCACCATATTCCAGTGCGATATAGTTGTTGTTCTTCGGGTTTTTGTTTTTTCACTTCGGGTTTTTGTTTTTTCACAAGTTCGATAGCATGCTTCATCCAAATATTTTCCTTCTCTTGCTCAGGATGTAGTTGTCTTGTTCTAAAATTGTGATGGATTTGGAAAATCGAGGATAGATACTTTAAGCGTTTGCAAAATCACGGCAGTAGTAGTAGTTGCCAACCCCAAGCCATCCTCTCAACCACCTTCATTATCATCCTCTTCGATGGGCTCTTCTCCCAGCAAACTTTCCTGATTTTCTAACGAAAATCAGAATATCGGCCCAGGATCGAGAGTTTAACTCTTCAATTTGAAGCGTGGCTGCTCCAAAGATTCTATACCTCAGTCGCTAATACGCCTGGCATTCCCCCAAGCAGTGATAGGATGTTTCCTCACCCTCCCATATCTCAGTCAAATGGGATCTTCCTCTACTCGTATTAGTGCTAGGTGTCTCTTTAGTTTATAAGGGCCTGTCAAGATTCCTATAAAAGATTTATGGTTCTCCCGATTTCTTTGAATCAAATCCTGCTATATGGTACTTTGCCTGTCGACACCCCAGGTACCCTTTCCACTTTCTTCACTAGTCTTTAGACCCACTGGGTTAGGGCTGCTGAGATCTACCGCCTTGTTATACCCAAAATCACAGCAAGAGCAGCGGTAAAATAAACCGGGAAGTGATGATTTTTGTCTATGTCAACAACAGAAATACAGACGTCACACTGCTTTTCTCCCGAGAAAGATGTGGGAGATTAAGAAAAGCCAGTACCATGAAATGATCCCGTAGCTGTAGTGCTTGAAGAATTATGATCAGAGTTGACTAAAGCACCAATAGTACAAATTCCACGACGTAGTTAAACCTAGTTGAAGTTTTCACAGACCAACGTTGCAAATTGGCTCTCAACCAGAAGAACTCTATCAGAACTTATATAAGAATACCATTCTTGTTGTAATGGTAATTTACTATTTTTCTAATGCCGCGAGGCAGAATATGACGCCACATGCTTCTTGAAATTAAATAGCATTAACTCTGATATTATTAATATAGCTTCCAAATCTTTTAAATCTTGGTGTAATAAATCAGAACCACATACTGATAAAAGTTTTGAAATTTTGTGAAGGTGAGGTTTACAACCAGAAGGAAAATTGCAACAAATATGAAACCCCTCTTTATGCACATTTTGTACGACTTTATCGAACGCCAATGCTTCATTTTGATAATCACAGGTCTTGCTGTGCTGCACGATTTTCTGTATATCTAGCTGGAACACGATAGTTTTTACCATCATTTGCCTCTTGTGGTGCAACTATCTAATAGTGTAAAATTATCTCCTTAAATCGAGTTCTGTTAATCTCAAATCCCCAATCCTTTAAACGGTTTTCATACAGTCTATGCTTCTAATTTCTTCTATAGCGACTCTTGAGTGATGGTAAGCACTGCAAAATATATTTAACATCGTTCACCAAACTTATTAAATTTGCTTAATTTAACTTTATGGCAATTTATACACTACTTAACATGCATACTGACAAAAAACGAATCAAATCAAACACACCACTCGTTGTCGTCTTGTGCTTTTTACAACTTAAAAATGCAACGTCTAGATTTGGTCACACTCCTGTTTGCCACAAACAAGAGCAGATGTTTGCCCGAAACTGCACATTTGGAAATCGGTTGTTTTTATGCGTTTTCTTCGCACCCATTCGTTCCATAATTTCGACCACACATGATCGAAGCCGACAACACCCTCTTAACCAAAATAAACTGACAGCTGGCAGAGCCTATAAATAGCTGGCACATTATGTGACGTTTTCTTACCCCTGCGGCGACTGATTTAAGTTGAGGGTTAAAAGTCCTGGTGCTACCTATGTATTTGTAACATATTTACTACCTTCGTTGTTTGTGGGAATTTGTTTCTGTTTTACGCCACAAAAATACTTTCGGAATATAAACGAGTCAGTTTTTTTTTCCTTGAAATATGATTTAATAGTATCGCTCCAGTTAAAGAACGAGCATAAGTATCTACGAGAAGAGTAAGGGGAACTGTTAAAAACTGCTTTTTTTAACTAGATATCCTATTCCATCCCTCCATTTTAAGTCGTGTGTACGAAGACAAAGAAAAATCAATGAAATAATGGGTAGCCGTGGGTAGCTATCGATTATAAGTAACAGCAGTTTTTAACAGCTTCATAATTGGAAAATTATTGTTCAAAACTAACTTCGTCAATTTGATGTTTTCAACAAATAATCTCGAATAAATAAATGCAAAAAATCCAACCGAATATTCCTCGACCATTGATGAATAACGTCATTCAACTTACATTAAATAATATGTACTCGTACAATGTTGATAGGTTTTTAACTGAAAACGTTTACAATTATTCCAGCAATGGAATTTATTACTCAACTGTTGTCAGAAATGCCTCTGTGAATCTGTATTTTTAGTGAAAGTGATATCAAAGAGTTTTCTGTTCTGTGTCTCAATAACTATTCAAAACCTAAGAAAACTTCCTGACTACTTTATATTGTAATAGTAGCCTCGCTTTATAAATAATAATAGGGTTTATAAAATATAAAATTTCTAATTATTAGCAAGGGGTACCACACTTTCTACACTTTATAAATTGTTAAGTTTCAATTAAGAACTGCCTGTCCAACCCAGGGCAAATTAAAAGAATGTAATATTTATTACCAAAAATAAATGGTTTATTGCTCTTTCCTTATTTTATTTATTTGCAATAACTTAGGGCTCAGCTCCAGCGAACATGAAACAATTCTTAACTCAGGGGTCGGTTCTTAAAATAAGTAGAATAATTTGTATGACAAATAATTTGTTGTATGGCAATTACTTTCGGATATTAGGGTAAATGCACTGTTCCCAACTGACAGTTAAATAACCTCTAAATTTAGTGCCGTAAACAAGACGATCTGCCAGTTCAAACATAGCGTAAAATTGCATTTTAAACACCAAAATGGCAAGAATGCATACGGTAAATAAGATTAATTCTGTGACGTAGCAACGGCTAACCTCGTATTGTTTCTAGTGTGACGTAAACCCACGCGTGATTCGCTATTGTTCAATTTCCGGTAAAAACTGCAAATTCTGCGTTAACTCGCACTTTCTAGTGACGTTCTCTAAATTATTCGAAGCTGGATGGACCTAGGATTCTAGAAACACGTTGAACTTTTCGGGAAAGGTCTATTTTTGACGAACTTGGGGTAAAATTTTTCAGCTTGTTTTATTAGCTATGACAATTGACTGTCTCATAACTAAGCAACTAGATTTGCAATTGTTTTAAAGGAAATTAGGTTTGATTACATGTTTTAACTTATGGACTACATTTTTGATGTCATGTCTTTGCCTAATTACTAAAATTGTCCTTTTCTTGGGTTAATCTCATCACACATTGCTCTGCTTTTCATTTTCACTTGGGTTTATAATGCACTGATACAGTTGAGTTCATTTAGCATCTCACTATTTGCCTTTCGATCAGTTGCCTTAATCTTTCCATTGCTCTTTGCAATAATTATTTTGCTCGCTGTGTTTTTCGCTTACTTTTCAGTCAACTTGCCGTTTGCTGGCTTATAAACTCTTAAGACATAACGCTCATACAATTTCTGCACTTAACAAATCATTCTGTATCATTTTACTCACATTGTGTTTGACGTTACTAAGCTCAAATCCGTCAGTTACAAATTAAATTGCATTGGCCCTTCCAAACATTTATTATATCTGCAACTCTGAACGTAATCCTTCTGAAACCCGCCCTATCTCATGCTAACTTTTATTTCTCAAATTATTAGTTACTGCTGCTTCGTTCTGTTACTTAGGCAATCATAATTGCTGTGGGCAGTAAGTAAACCATTACAATATACAGGCAATCTGTCGATAGGAAGAAAAGAGACACCATTACATGTTCGGAACTTTTCTATTTTGCATGTGTCAAATTATCTCCTTATATTTTATCAAACACTGGTATTTCTTGGAAATGCAAATGTTGCAGCCAAACAAATGTTTGATATGCTACCAAACACGGGCTCTCCAAGCCAATCAGCAACGCTCAGTGATGCAATGAGTGCAGTAAAACAGGTACATCTCGAACTAGCAGTCGTAAGACAACATTAGTCGGATCTCTTTGATTCAGTCAACTTTTCTTCCAACAAAATTGACGAATCCCTCGCCCTAAGGAATTTCCCAATAAAATTAAACTTGTTGATGACTGCCCACAAAACAGTAACATGAAAACCGATGTGTCTGAAATTATGGATAGGCTTAATCACCTAGAGCAACGCTCCCGACTAAACAATTTGGAATTGCAAGGAGTTCCCAAACCTCAAACGAAAATATTTCAAATCTAATTTTTCAAATCTCCTCCGGTTTGGAATGTTGTAGAATTTTCCATCGTGGTGTGTACCTACTATAGAAATATGATCTGGGGTTTGGCGATTTTTACTAGTACAGAGGACAAGCAGATGATGAGATGACTCTGTAGCTACCCTATAGTTGTGCTTCCCTTTTTTATTCATTGGATGTTTAATAGTATTTTATTTAACAAGCATATAATGTAGGCTATATTACACGAGAATGAAGTTTACACACGAGCCGAAGGCGAGTGTTGTAATCATCCAAGTGTAATACAGCCATTATATTATGCGTGTGAAATACAATATTTTCTCTACAACTATGTATATAGTTGGTGACACTGTAAGTCTATGTCAAATTCGAGGTTAGCAGGTTAGGTTTTCCGTCAGTCTGTGTCAAAACTAACGCAAAACCTTACCTGCTAACCTCGATGTTAATGTAATTTATTGACAATGTAGCCCGCTAATTTAAAAAAAACACTGTGGAATATGAAATTTCATATTCCACTACTGTATTATGAGCCGCTTTTTGTATTTAGAGTTGGATATATAATGCACTTATTGTTTGACATGTGTAGATAAACAAATTATTTAATACAAGTATTTTCGATTATAGTATACTAATTATTTAGAAGGAAAAAGGGATTTATAATATATAAATGTAATGTTTTAAATCACTTCAATATCTGTAAATGAGAAATGGTACACGGTTTAGAATTCCCTTTCGTACGAACATAAAACTGGCAGTCACTGCAACTGCATATCTTCATGAAGGCTATTACATTCAGGATGGATTTAGCAGATAACAGGTGTTGCGTTACCAGCAATTGGAGGCAGCATCTGCATTTAAATTGCCGCAATTTTTAATGCATTAGTATTTCGGCCTTGTAGCTGCGATGCAATTTTAAGGTTATGATATATGCAGACGACGTAATGTAGTTGTCTCGCCTGCGTCTAGCGATAATGTAATTTAAAATCCATTAGATCGTGGACGATAGCTGCTGATTATTCGGAATTGCCGTCTTGCGTTAACGAGCTGAATCGAGTTAGTCGTGGACGGCGAGTAGCAACAAAATTAAATTGAGTTTTCTCATAAATAACGCCCTGCCACGAGCCATGTTCCTAAGATTGTGCGATGACATCTTATATAAACGATTAATTATGGGCTCGTTAGAAACGCCGCCGGTTTCGTAATTCCCCGAAAGCTAATTGCTCTCTATTTGTTTACTTGGCTAAACAAACTGCTTGTGTTGCCGAATGATAAGTCGAGGATATCCTACGGTTTACGATTTGGTGAGTGACAAATTATATCTTTTTTATAACTCTTATCAGCGACTTTTTACATCATTTGTCACTAATAATGCCGTCACGCAACTAAAATCTGTCTTCAAGTTGTAAATAATTTCAGTTTTAGTTCGTAACTGTTTCTTGTCACAATTGTCGTCAACCTAAATTTTAATTTTTTACATAATCCCTTTAAAAGTTGACGAAAAGGCAACTTCGGACCAGTGGCGTATTAGGACAGAAGCCTGAAAAGCCCGAACTTCAGGCGCAAAATTTCGGGGGGTGCCAAAATGAAATGCTCGATAAAACACGTGTTTCACATTTGTCAAAAAATAATAATTCCCAGGCATGGATCTACTGAAAATATCCACCTAAAATAATCACAGCCGATAATTTTTGGATTTTTCAAATAAAAGTAAAATTTGGGGGGCGCAAAACGTTAAGGGGCTTCTGGCGTCAAGCGTGGTTAATACGCCACTGCTTTGGACCAAGGCTCTGACGTGGAGTAGGTTTGATAAAAAAATTGACCAATCAATTCGATTTGGTAGGAAAAGTGAAATCGCTTAATCGAGTAGTATGTAGAATTTAGCGCTTCAAATCCATTGTTGGTTTTCATTTAGGGCACTCGTTTCGTAAGAGTATACACTTTGCCCTTCCTACCTGCTGTAAAATTCCTTTGTTTCGTTACCCCCCAAACCCTCCCACATACTCTTTTTTTTTAGAACATTCTTGTCATCGTTTCGCACAGTAAAGACATTTTGTTAATCGTCTCGAATCGTACAACACCTAACAAAATTGTACTTATTGTTTCAGTCTGAAAAAGACTCTTAAGCATTTGGGTAGAAGTGAAATCGAGATTATTTCGTTCTGGTAAGTTACTTTTTATACAGTCCACAATATTATTAATTTTACATTTAGTTGTAATTGAATTTATCGGTTTCAGGATATTAAGCCTTTGTTTACATATACAAAAGTAGGCTGGTAACTAGGTCATAATTTATCTGTAGGGTAAAGGAATATTACCCTACATGGCAACCATAACCACACAGCAACCGATAAACTATTCAACAAATCACGGATGTTATGAATCAACAGCCTTAGATGTTTTAAAAGCCTCGCTCTACGAGCTCGGATTTCAAACCATCTGCGGCAGTTATGATACTCATAACATTCCTAGATTTGTTAATAGCTATAACAGCACTGTTACATTTTAATTTTTGTATTAAAATGATCAAATTCCGAAACTAATTTTTCACCTGAAGATCTATTGGTCTGGTTCTGTCTTATTTAAAAATTACCGATCCCGGTTAAATTCTGATGTTCGAAACAGCGTCTGTGTTAATTACAATCTATTCACGATTCAATTCGTGACAAATCGATTTGCTATTAAAACATACTCATGATTGGAAAAATTTCGCGACTTAATGTCATTAATTACGAAAAATCAATTTCCTATTGAACGACAACCATCGACTGTTTCAGTAAATTGATTGCTTTGACGCTGTAGTATTATCTACTGAATAATTTTGAATTAAGTTAATTTACATTTACCCAGAAGTCTCTGCAAATTTCATCAGAATTTTGAATACCCGCTGCGACAACACTATGGGCAAAGTGTCACTTGTAATGTTGTAATATCCCTAAAGGGCCTAAAGCACTAAAAATTATCTGGGAATATTTCGTGTATGGAAAATATTCGGTAAGAATATTGCCCTCCATACTATTTGCACACAAAATAAAGATTTTGTAACGTTGAACTTGTGCAAATTACCGCTGATTGTACTAATGCAAAATTACCACTTGAATTCTATTATGTCCATCGAAACTGGGATAAATAATTTCAGGTTTGAATATGTAGGGCAATATTCTATGAAGTCATACCTAGTAGTAGAAGGATTTAGCTATTTGTCGCCCCAAGCTGATTTTTTTGCCACCCTTCTTGGTAATTATGCAAATACAAGCTTTTGATCCTAGCACATCGAGTGATTTATTCTAAATAAAATAATTTCTGTATTCTCCAAATTTAATTGTAAATAAAAAAGTTACAGAAGAAAGAAAATGCTTTGACGTCTTCAATAAAGAAACACCACCGCTGAAGTGTTCAAAATTATGTACAAAATAAGTGAAAATATCTTAACGTTGCTAATGATACTGAAAAACTAAAAGCAAACGCTTAGTAATGCGAATTACATCAATTTGCAAAGAAAAAACACAGCCGATTGCTAATGGCTACGTTCTAAAGGACGGAAAATCTGCTGTGTTTGTAAGTGATTCAATTGAAATAAAGTAGTGAAAAGTGCCAGTTTCTAAACAGGCGATACCGACATCACTGCTGGGGCCATATCGAAACCGGGTGGCAATATTTTACTGTGTTATCTATACCTGTCATCACCTTTAATGTTTTTAAGAAAAAATTTTGGAGGGTAAAATTATTTTCTCATCTATATTATTTTTTTATTCATAGTATTTATTTTTTTAAATTTTTTGTATCATAAAAAATTTGCCGCCCTAGGTTTCAGCGTAGTGCCTAAATCCGCCTCCCGCTATACAGTTTTAATATTCACTATCCGGCATGGTAAATAGTAAAAAATTTATTAAAAATGCCGAAAACGACATAAAATTAAAACAAAGAAAAACGAATAATCTAAAGGTAACGATTACATACAGTCAACTATTATGTAACGAACGACTCCCAAAATAGGACCGTGTCATTGTTGAGAGAGAAGAACACAACGTTTCGCCCACTTTCATAAGGGGTTTCATCAAGAGACAAGCAAGAGATCACGGTAACTCAACGCCAGAAGCGAAACTCTTCTACCGATTGTAAGAAAGAAGAGGAAATCTTTAGTCAAGAGTCATCGCGGGGAGTGAAGAGGGTGAAGATTAAAACTGAGAGCTTTCCACATGGAAGGAAGAGGGTAAGTCTCGATTGAGAGAGGTGTTTGTAAATATCAATGGCTTTGCGAATCTTTCTGACTAAGGAGAAGAGGGATTTTCAGATACGTTGGTATTCAGATAGCGGTTTTCACTGAACTTCGTGTTTCACCAATGTATATAGCATTACAGGAGCAAGGGAGTCTGTAGACACTTTCTGATGACAAAGTGTTCAATCTACGCTTGGGTCAAGCAAGAATCAGTGAGAGCTTGCTCGTAGGTTTGATCAATGTTTTGATGTTTTCGGATAAACTTCCCTTCGCGATCAATGATAGGGATGTGCAACAGTTGTTTCTAAAAGCTTTCCGAATATGATTCAATTCAGCGCGGATATTCTCGGGTTGATACACTGAAATAGCATGGTGTACAAGCTAATTGACGACGAAAAGTGTTGTGTGTTAGATGATGATGCGTTTGTCATTAGGTTGACGAGAAACATGTACTTATATCCAAGAAAGAAAGAGAAGCATTTCTTTTTATCTCCGTGACAAAGTTGATGTCTAGAGGTTGACCGTTCAAATAGTTTAAGAAGACGCGTAAAGTGTCTTTACCACGTGCCCAAATGAAAAGGTATCGTCGACATTTCGAAACCATCTTGAGTTAATTCTGAAAATGCGAGACCCCCAGCTTCAAAAGCTCCCGTGAAGCTACTGTAAACAACAACTCAGGGCTGAACTTAGGTCTAGACAAAAAATAAATTTTCTAGGGCCCGTATTTTGACAGCGGCCGGTCCAAGCTGGGCCCGCATTTTTCCAATTCTCATTTAAAATTTAAAACGTGCCATGTACAAAACAACAAATTATACATACATATAGCAATATTTTGCTGGGATTTGGAAGTGGAAAATTTTGTCTGGGCCAAATACACCTCTGTCGAGTATGGGTAGGTACAGTTTACACATTACCCTTTTCTCCGTGGCGTTATAATAGTTATTTACGTATATAAACTTTTGAGTCCCGATGGAGGAGGGCTTTTATTTGGCTAAGGGCGTAATCTACTTCCGGCCTGAGGTACGTACAACGCTTTACGCACAACTGCATGGAACAAACACTTAGAATAATTTTAGGTTTTTTAATGCCAAAAATTGTTACCACAGTTAAAGTGCCGCGCGGTAAGTAATTTGTGGGTAGCAAAGTTCCTTTATCGCCCGCGTTTTTATTTTACCGCCCGCAAATTACGTTACCGCCCGCCGGGAGTAAAGTTGTACTTGCGGTCGTGATAACTAAGATGTAAACTTTCATTTTCGTAATGTGCGTAAATAACAAAACAGTGTTGAAAACGTATGTCTTATATTGAAATGAAATTTTAAAAAAAATCATAACTCGATCACAGATATGGATATTAGAAAGAATTGGACATATATACCTAACCCTTAATGAAAGGGATACTCTAAATAGCACATTAATCATACCAAGCTTTTCTTGACTAATGCCAATCCGACATTGCTTCTCTTCTAAGAAGTCTGTAACGGATAAAATAATATTTTGGACTTGCTCACTGGCTCATTAGAGCGCGGCATTTTTGTGTGTAATTTTGGACAAATGTCACAAGAGATAGAGAAAAAAGTTATTAAAGTTATATGTTTGGAATGGTCATGTCAGGTCAGGAACCGAATTTCAGTCTCTAACACTAATTATTATCTTAATTATAATCCTAACTTTTTAGGTTACATTCTAGGCAAATTTTATCAAGGCGAATGCTACTGGTAGTTTACTACCAACAATGACGTCATATACGTACGTGTGGTGAATACGCGTTCTATTTGCAAAACGGTCTTTTTTGTTTTATTAAATGAGACATTTGTCTCACTGGACTGCTAGTTATCTTTACTAATAAGGACTGCCATTTTTATGACGAGACGGAAACGGAAGAATAGTGAAGATATTAAATTTCATAAGAAAAATATTATTTCTAACTTTTCGCAATATAGAATCCTTCTAACAATATCGATTATACATGCTTCTAGAGGCAGATCTGTCTCAGTTTTAAAACGTATTAAAAAGTATATATGTATGTATATAAGAAACTGTATGGTTCACTTGGACAGATCAAATTATCAGCTTTATCTACACTTTAAATGGAAGCAGAAGTAATGCAGTTTTTAAATTATAACGAAATAAAAATAGACGAATCTCTGGATTAAAGTAAGACATATTTTTAACCAATTATTGTTTATTACCTGCGATTTATTTTTGTTTTGTGACTACTTTTTGTATTATTCCTATGAAAACATTTTTTTTAATAATTACATAAATAGGTAGGTATATGTTTTCCTTCAGACAATGTCTCAGAAGGCTCTGTATAATATGGTTATAATCCCTATAATTTAATTGTAGTCGTGTGAGTATTAACGGAAACTTAAAATCTGTATAAAATTATCCCCAGGAATTTACGCGAAACATATAGAGTTGTTATATTTAAGCCCCCACCGATAAACGATAAAAATAGGAGCTTCAAACGATTGGAATGTTATTTTAGCTGACACTTAAATAATATAACATCGTTACTAGAATGCCGAGAAAAACCATCCACTCATCTCATTGGAACTTATGTATTTCTAAAATCATTTAAAAAACACAAAGCCGATGTTAAATAAATCAAGGGCTGTTAAGTACATAAGCACACATCCTGTCTGGAGGGTGACTAACCACTAGTAAAATTGTCGTGCCTGCATTTATGAAGTTCAAATGAAATTATGAGGACGTGGATAAGGATACAATTGTTAAAATTACAGTGAAATGCTATGTTAATTTGTCGTATTATTAATTATTATTCGTTTGTATTACGATAAAATTGGTGGTATAATAATTACAGCTTTACTGTGAAAATATGTTAAACTCCGTGAAACCGCCAGTTACTACTATCTTCGAATTGTACATAATTACTGCAACTCAGAATGTAATTTTCATATGTATGTCACGAATAGCAGATAATCCTGGTTAACTATTTTTATAGCAAATACTGATTAATATTGCAATTTGCCATGTATAACCACTCAGTGTCATTATATCGGGCCATCTGGGAAGTAACACCTATTTTGGAGAATGGGTTCGTTATGGAGATATTAGTTATGCGCACTATAAATATTATAGGATTTGGAACT
>OW679197.1:50053521-50353095 GCA_940337035.1 Agriotes lineatus
GGTCTTCCTCTACTTCTCTTATCAGCTCTGGGTCTCCATTCCATCACTCTCTTTGTCCATCTGTTGTCCATCATTCGAGCTATGTGGCCAGCCCATCTCCATTTACTTTGTGTTATATGTTGAATAATGTCAGTAACTTTTGTTCTTTCTCTAATCGTTTTACTATGAACTTTATCCATTATCCTGATCCCCAACATAGCCCTTTCCATTTTTTCGCTGTGCTACTCTCAATTTGTTTGCAGACTGTTTTGTTAGTGTGAGCGTTTCAGCGCCATATGTGACCACGGGCAAGATACACTGTTCGTAGACCTTCCTCTTCAAACACATTGGCAGATTACCTTTTAGGGTGTCTCCCATTTTACCGAAGGCTGCCCATCCTAGTCCTATGCGATTATTAATTTCGCAAGTTTGATTGTCCTTGCCGATTCTTATTTCATGTCCCATATATTTGAATTTATGAACTTGTTGTATTTGATTCTCGTTAATTTCCATGTTGTTACTGGTAACTAGGTTCGTCATAAATTCGGTCTTCTGCAAGTTAATGTCCAAACCAATATCTGTCGACACTTGTTGTAATTCTTTCAGCATTTGTTGGGCATCGCCTAGGTTGCCTGCGATAATAATGATATCATCGGCGAAGCGTAGATGATTTAAGAATTCGCCGTCTATGTTTACACCCTTTCCTTCCCAATTGAGTTTTTTAAAAGCATATTCTAACACCATCGTAAAAAGCTTTGGAGATATTGTATCTCCTTGCCTAATTCCGCGCTCTACATGATACTGATTTGTGGATTCATGGAGCTTGATGTTGGCTGTTGCATTATTGTATATGTGTTTTATTAGTTCCGCGTATCGGTAATCTACTCTGCATTGTTTTAGTGCTGATAGTATTGCTGGCAGTTCCACAGTATCGAACGCTTTTCTAAAATCAACAAATATCAGTACAAAAAAGAGTCCTTGGGAGGCAGCATTTCAGCAGTGTCGATGAAGTGGAGCAGGTTGTTCGAAAATGCTTCCGGTGTACTTACAAATCTTTCGACGCTGATACTACTCTAGCCACTAGTTAAACGCTGGGATAAGCGTATATGTCTAGCTGCTCTTTTAATCCGTAACCCAAACATTCCGGTTTGGCTTGAACGCCCCTCATACAATTCTACGAATTGCAATTGCAATTGCATCTCGAATTAATATTAATTAAATCTATAAATCAAGCAAAACTTCACCATTTTCATGTATTAGGTACTTCTACAGCCAATTTTATAACAAACATTACAAACCTAATATGGTATTAACTGTAATTCGCATTAAAGATTTGTTTACTAATGACCATGATGTCATACCCACTAACATTTTGAATACTTTAAGAAAGAATGAAAGTTAATTGCAAATTAACAGTCTTTATAATACCAGCCCTAAGACATTTATTAATTATTAGGGCATTCAAATACTTTTTCTAGTTAAAAATATAAATATGTGTTGTAAATTGAATTACAAATAAAAAAGATACAGAATAAACTTTTTAAATCGTTTTTCATAAAGAAAAACAATGTTTAGTACATCGACTAACGGTTAACAAAATTCAAAATTATGTAAAAACAGGGAAAATATCGTAACGTTTCTTAATAATGCTGAAACACTAGAGGTAAAATTTGCAAATAAAACACATTAATCGGCGGGATTCTAACCTACTGGCAATCCGATTGCTAGCCCGAAGCTTTATCTGGTCGGCCAAAAACACAAGTTGACGCAGTTGCTTATCGTTGAAGTATGAAGGGAAAAGTGACGATGAACTGCACCCGATCGGTGACGGGTGGACCATGAGGATTATTAATAGCCGATTTACACTCTGATTATAGCAATACATCGCTTTAGATGAATTCGAAGAACTTGAGCAAAGTAACTAGTTAACCACATGTACCTGGCATTGGAAGGGTTGACTTTTTTTACACCAATTCCTACAACAGATTTTTGTATTGTTTTACTATGCTGTTTCATATAAGGTAAACACAATACAAAATATGCAAATTTTTACAAAAATGTATGTCACATACCTTGCTTAATCCATAGGTTGTATGGAATAGGGGAGGAGATTAAGGTCAGTTTTTACTTGTGAAGAATGCCATCAGTAAAGTATGAAAATACATTCATTAAAGCACTTCCCAGCTTCTTCCAGTAATCACTTGGTTGGGTACGTGGTCACTTCTTTTTTATTTGTTGCACAATTAGCAGATAATAAATACTTCTAGAATATTCCGATGGATCTCCATCGATCAGTAAAAGATATACTAAGAAAACACAACATCGGATACTCCTAAGAGCCTCTTCAATTATTTCTGGAGAGTTCATGAAATTACAAATGAATAGACATATTTATCTTTAGCTGGAACCATTCCGATTACATTTGTAGATCTTTACTATAACTTTTTAAACTATAAATGTACATGGTGTTTTCAAATTGCACAGAACTGACTGAAACTGAATCAAACCTTATGTCATTTTAATGAAACATAACTCATAAATGATCGTAACAAAATAGTTTCTCCTAAAAGTTTTAGTTGCTGTAGTTTTTCATTCATCAATAATTATAATCTTTGTGTTCCTTTAACTATAGGAAAAGTAGAGTGAAGTAAATATTTAGAACAAGCAATACTTAAGAAAACAGAGAATTGTTTGCTAAGTGACGCAAGTTCAAGAACGCCCGCAGAAATATTATACATATAGCCTGATGTATAGTATTTCTGTGGGCAAGAATAGTATATTATGGGACAAGTGGTTGAAATAAAATTTCAACGTTGAGAGTGGTTTTTTTCAACGAGCGAAGCGAGTTGAAAAAAGTAACTCGAGACGTTGAAATTTTATCAGCCACGAGTTAGATATACTATTTTTTCTACGAATTTTCACTCATTTTAACAAATTAATGCACTTTAGAAAAAATTAAACATAAAGTGACATTTCTCTTGTCATCAATTGAATGTCAAACAGTTTGAAATCCCGGTAGTCCGAGCATTTCAATCTCTAGTGGTTGAAATGCAACTTCAACCACCGGAATCAATGTCAAAATGACTGATTTCACTGTCATGAGTAGAAAAACAATTTTTTTTTACAAAAAACCGAAAATAGTGACGTGTTTGCTATTAAAACTCTTACCAATTTCAACGACATCCAATAATAAACGCGAAAATAATTTAAATAATTTTACCTATTAAATTGTTGGGGTTTAAAAACTAATTTTAAAGAAACTAATTATGTGCCAATATGATACATGGCTTAATTAATTATAGCATAATAGTGTTTGGAAATACAGAATTATTCAGTTGCAATAACACGGTTTATCGGAAGAACACAAGCTCAACTGCAGAAGAATTTCAAGGTGGAAATGTTTTACTTGCAGTTAATAGTTATTTATACGAGTAGCTAAAGTGCCACTTTTTTGCACTCGTGAGAAAGTTCAAAGAATGCTTTAAATACAAGTTGTATAAATATATTTCGACTACCACATATTTATGCTAAAAGAGATTAAAGAACATCAACGTCAATTCAAATTGAAAACTCATTAAAAAGTATGTTAGGTACCCTTTCATTGTTTTAATTATAAAACTCACGAAATTTAATAAATAGTTTTGACAGATGTGTGCAATAAAGTGGCAGAAGTGTACAATAACATTTACTCACAGTCGGTTAATAATAGGTACGTTTCTAACTTTCAAAACAGTAGGAAAGCGAGTCATTGTTTACTTTACTTTGCCGGCTAGCCGGGAAAGATTTGCCCGGCTAGCTAATCGTCACTTTCAATGAACTTGTCATGTCAGCGTCGCAGTTTCCTTTGTTAAAGTGACTTATTAAACTGCGATAAAAATACGTAATATTTGAAACTTACCTAATTAAATAAATAATGAGAAAAACCGATTGTGAGTAAAATAGTATATACGGCTGATTTTTTTATCATGTAACAACTTGTAGGCAACTCATTATGCAGAAGCATGCATACACTCACACAACTTTCCTTTACAGTGTTCTTATAATTAGTCAAAAATTTCATTTTTAATTTTTAACTATTTGTCAAAAATTTTCAAAAATTACAAGTTCTACAAAAACGGTACAAAATAGAGCGTTAGTTGAAGAGATAAATTTAGAATTTTAAGGTGAATTCAAAAATGTATTAATATACCGGGTGTTTTATTTAAAATAGGAGCTAATAAAAAAAATAGAAAAAAAACAAAAGAAACCCACTTTAGAAGTATTCAACTGGAAAATCACCTATTTCACATCAATACACATTAAAAATGTAGTAAAAATGTAAAGTTTAAAAAAATCGTTAGAGCCATTTTTGAAAAAATCGAAAAAAACTGAAAAATCACAAGAGTAAACACCTACTTCCGGTTAGGCGATTTTCTTCAAAAGCTTGCTGTCTCATCTACATAGTACACAAAACTTATATATGAAGTTTCAACGCCATACCTCTTTTCGTTTTTGAGATATTCTGTTCACAGGCAGACAGACAGACACACACACAGACAGACACACAGACCAATGAAAAAAATATGTGTTTTGGGATCAGGGGACTCTAAAACGCGAAGATCTGTTGAAAACTCAATTTCGAATTTTTGGGGTGAATCCAATACTTCCTTTATTGTAAAAGGAAGTAAAAAATCAGCCTGTATACCACGGTGAAAAGTTTCATTCCTGTCTCGAGACTTTCCATCTCGGTATGTAATATACTATTGTGTTGCATAGTATGCAATAGCAAGTTGCTTTTGACGTATGGAAAGTGTTAAATGATAGCCTCCATTAAGAAATGGTAGTCGAAAAAAATAACCACAGCTGCAAACGTATGATGAAATTGCAAACAGGTTGCGAAGACCTCTAGGTACTCATTTTAGTTAATAATTGACATCAGCACATGTGATCATTTTATTTCGTACTGTTGCTGCGTAGCTAGGGTCTAAAGATAGGTATTTAATGATAACACAATAAATTCACAAAACTGCAATAGTTGTCCAAACCAAACTTTAAATTAGAAAGCATAAAACATGTATAAACTTAGAAGAGTTTTATAAAATTTGAATATTCCTAGAGATAACTATAAAATTTTTTTTTTTTTTTTTTTTTTATTATTAAGTAAATTAGCAATCAGAATACAATACGATCCTATAAGCTAATATTTTAAATGTGATACTGGCGTTGTGAGGGCCCGTCCAGTGAGAGGTCCTCTTCATGGGGAGCATTGTTAAGGTGATGAGGGCCCATCTAGGGAGGGGTCCTCTTCAATGGAGATCAGTGGGCCAACGGCGTTTGAGTCTTCTGATGACTTGGTGGTGCGGAAGTTCATGCAAGAGAGGATTGTCATGAATGACGAGTTTGTCTAGATGTTTCGTAGTTCTGTCATGTATTACTGTATTGAGGAGCGGGATGCCGAGGTCGTCATGTATCATCTGGTTAGTGATGTACCATGGTGCGTCGGCGATTGATCGCAGGATTTTAGATTGGCATCGTTGCATGATAGCAAGGTTTGACTTGCAAGCACAGCCCCAAAGTTCAATTCCATAAGACCATATGGGTTTGATGATGGTCTTATAAATCAGGAGTTTGTTGTTTAAAGATAATGGTGAATGGCGGCCTAGTAACCAGTGAAGGGTTTTGATTCGAAGCTCGATGTGTTTCTTTTTTTTAGTAATGTGTTCCCTCCAGGTGAGCTTGTTGTCGAGGTGAAGACCCAAGTACTTCATTGTTGAAGATTGTGGTATCTCAGTGTTGTTCAAATAGAGTGGAGGGCATAGCCCTTTGCGTAAAGTGAAAGTTACATGGGTAGATTTAGACTCATTAACCTCTATTTTCCAGCTCTTGAGCCATTCTTCAAGTTTATTAAGATGGGTTTGGACGTGTTCGAATGCGGTGTTTAGATCTGTATGACTCGCAAGGATGATTGTGTCGTCAGCGTATGCGCCTACAGTTGTGGTTGGAGTGGTTGGGAGGTCGGAAGTGAATAACGTGTAGAGAAATGGTCCCAAGACACTTCCCTGTGGAACGCCAGATTGAATTGGATACACTGTTGAGACTACATCGTTAACGCGTGTTCGAAATTGCCTGTCTGTTAAGTAGGATTCCAGGAGCTTGTGAAATTGAGGAGGTAAGATTTTTTGAATTTTATGTTTGAGTCCTCTGTGCCAAACTCTGTCGAACGCCTGACGAATATCCAGAAGGACGGCTATGCAGTAGGCTGATTGCTCGAACGCCGCATTAATCTCGTGTGTGATGCGGTGGCACTGTTGTATAGTTGAGTGAAATCGACGGAAGCCAAATTGGTAATCTGGGATCCAGTTAGTCGCCGTGAATTCAGGGTCAAGGATTCGTAACACAAGCTTCTCAAGGAGCTTGGAAGTCACCGGTAGTAAACTTATAGGGCGGTAGGCTGCTGCATAGCTGGGATCTTTGCCGGGCTTAGGGATGAGTATTATCTCCGCTTTCTTGAATTCCTTTGGCCAATACTGAAGTCGGAGTATAGCGTTAAATATGTATGTTAGAAGCACTATTCCTTTTCTTGGGAGCTCGCGGAGCAGTTTAGGTGTAATTTGGTCCGACCCCGGTGCTTTCTTGAGACTTAATCGCTGAATCTCGGATTTAATAGTCTTTGGTGTAAGTAGTGGTATGGGAGGAGGGGGTATTTCAGGTGGTGGTTGAAGGTCAGGGAGTGTCTTATCGGGTAGATCATCGTGTGGTTGAAATACTCCGGATAGGTGGAGTGCGAACAATTCTGCCTTTTCTTTATCACTCTTGGCCCACCCAAGTGCTGGAGGGAGTTTCCGTAGTGGTGGGGATGGGGTTTGGGGTTTTAGAGAGGATTTGATTGGTCTCCATATTGAATTGTCGTATCTGTTTAAGGTTGAGATGTAGCTATTGAATGAGTCATCCCTTAGGGTTTTGAGTTTTGCCTTCAGTTGATTACCAATGTTGTTGAGTTTCGTTTTATCTGATGGATGATGGCTCTTTTGCCATTGAGCTCTGGCTTTCCTCTTTTGAGCAACTAGGAGTTTAACTTCTAGGGGGACATTGGTGGAGGTTCCGAGTTTTCTCTGTACCTTGGAGGGGGTAGCTTGCTGTGCTGCTGTTGTTAGCAGAATATTAAATTTGTTAACGGCAGCTTCTACTTCGAGTGGATGTTTTAGACTAACTTTCAGGTCGATGCTTTCATGGAGAATTTGGCGATATATGTCCCAGTCTGTTGTAGCGTTGTGAATCCGTTTGGGGAAGTCTTTGAGTAGGACACTTGCGCTGATAGTTCCTATGACTGGGGAGTGATCCGATGATAAGTCATAGCTTGCAGAAATGTCTGCGTAGTTTGGTGATATGCCATTAAGGATAAAGAAGTCTAGCAAGTCGGGGGTTTTCTTTGGGTCAGCTGGCCAGTATGTCGGGGTCCCCGTTGATAGGTAGACGTATTTGTTGTCTTGAATAACTTTGAACAGCTCTCTGCCTTTTGTGGTGACTAAGCGGGAGCCCCACGTAGTGTGCTTGCTATTGTAGTCGCCACCTGATATGAATTTGGGACCCAGGGTGCGAAAGAATTGTTCAAAGTCTTCTTTTTTGATGTTGTGTTTCGGGGGGCAGTAGACAGCCGCGACAGTTAGTTCGTAAGGGAGGGTGAGCACCTTGATGGAGGTGGCCTGAAGTGATTCCTCCTCGTATTTGGGGAGAGCATAGTGTTTTATGCTTTGTTTTATTAATATAGCGGTCCCTGCATGTCCTGTTTTATCTGGATGGTTGGTGTTGTACAGTTGGTAGTTTGGAATTTTGAGGTAAGATTTTTCCGTGAAATGTGTTTCGCTGATTAGCAGTATGTCTATAAAGTTGTGTTTTAGGAATAGTATGACTTCGTCTCGATGGTTTAAGAGGCCGTTGGCGTTCCACTGTGCGATGCGGAGGAATTTATCCATTATTTTGTTTGCTAATTAGCATTGTCAACATGTTGAGAACCATGCTGTTTTGTTGGATGAGTTGGGAGAACATGGATTTGAATTCTTCTAGGAATTTGTTAAGAGTAAGGCTAAGGGAATGTTCAGAGGAGTGATCAGGGAGGGGTTCACGGTGACGGGTAATACTGGCGTAGGTAGGTGAATGCGGAAGATTGGATACATGAGTTTGTCTGTTTACGGGTGGGATGTGGAGAGTAGATGGTCTAGTAGTGGAATTTCTGATTTTGTATAAGTTGTGGTAGTGTGTGCATCCTCGATAGTTGGCCGGGTGGTTACCTCCACATAGTGCACAAGTTGCTGGCGTGTCTTTGCTCTTCTTGCAGCTGGCTGTGCTGTGTTCGCCGCTGCATTTGACGCATACGAATGGGCGGGAACAATATGCTTTGGTGTGTCCATACATTTGGCAGCGCATGCACTGTACTATATTTCTGCTTGTTCTTGGCGGCTCTATTGTTATGCGATTGTGGAGTATGTGTTGAATGGTATATATGTCTTTATTGTTATCAGCTGGTTCCAGATCTACGAAGAAGAGGTTCATTGGCTCCTTTGTGGTTCTGTGTTTTGCGTTGATGATATTTCTAATTTTGTGTCCGTGTTTGGTAATTTCTGCTGTTATGTCCTCGAGTGGAATTGAGTGGTGGAGATTTTTAATGACGACTCTAAACGCCCGTTCATCTTTTAGTTGATAAGTGTGATGTATAATGTTGTTATCTCGCATAAAACGCGCTAGTTTCCTGTACGTATCTGGAGTATTAGCTGTGATTTTAATTGTGTTGTTTACCAAACTTTTGGTGACATAAAGCTCCTCTTCTGCTACATCGGCGAGTTTTTTCTTCATTTCTAGTAGGTTTTGGACTCCGTAAACAAATATGGGAGGAGGTTTGGGTGATTTATCGGGTACTGGTGTTTTGTTATTGGAGGTTGGATCTTGGGAATTATCTAATACGGTGTATTGGTTGGTAAGTGGTATGGTATCTGAGGATTCATTGTCTAGTGTTTTTCTAATTTTCCTTCGTTTCGTGGTCTTAAAAACTTGCCAGGGGTTCTCTTTAGAAGGGACATTGTCTTCCATTTCATCATCAGTCGTTGAGACCAATCTAAGTAAATGCTGGGAATTGTGAGGCGGGTGGACCCCTGAAGACTGCATTGTCATGAATTGTTCCTGATTTGGGGGAAAGTAATTGATTGGGCCTGATAGAGGTTGACTTGCTTGTGTGGTGTAAGATAATGGAATTTGACTATTTATAAAAGGTTGGTTTTGAAAGTTGTTTGGAAATTGTGTGAGTTGGACATTTGTTTGAGGTTGGCCCTGTATATTATGAAACATGGGCTGGCTTAAAGAGTAGTTAAAGCCAGGTACATTTCCTGATGGAAACATTGTGGTAATTTTAGCTAAAATTACCTGTTAGGTGTGTTTCTTTCTTGCTGAAGATAACTTTTAGTAAACCGTGGTTCGCAATACGGGATAAGGCGGCCGCAGCCGCGTTATCGAACAGAGCACTTAAACTTGAACTCGCAGCGCTTGTATCGTCGATGTTTACGCTTCGGAATTCAAACGCGCACTTAACTATAAAAATTTGCGGAAGCATTTCTACTTGTGCAGTTGGCCAGGTGAAGGGTGACTATCATTGTATAGTATACTATTAGAGCACCCAAGCCATACTTATGCGCTGCAGTATATGTAGTTATGTCGGGTATTTAAACTAAGATAATAAATTGGAGGCGTGCAAGTGGGGTTTTATTATTCATAAGGGTCACAGAAATAAATATAAATAAGAATACAGTGAGAGAAGAATAATTACTCAATTACTTATGTACTATTAACTATTACATACAGGTAACTTGAAAATATTTTAATAGTTATTTTGAAAAAATCACTGCAACTATTTTTGATACAAAGCAATCACTCTAGAAATTGCAAAGTCAAAGGACAGTTGACGTTACTGCCGAAAATCTTTACTCAATTATGATCTTCTCAAAAATAGTCAGCGTGCGAAACTAAGCATTTACTTGAGAATGGTTATCACTAAATCTGTCCGGACCTTTGTAAGGTAACTTAAAAAATAATTTGTTCTTGAGTTTCGTCCATCACTACTGCATTATATAGAAGTCACTGATTGTAACAGTTGAAAGTTTACTTTATACTCAGTAGCTACATTTTAAATAACTAAAATTTATACTTTGTCATGCGAAATATGAATTCGAATTTAGAAGTGGCAGTTGACATGGTTTATCCGCTTTATATACTGAAGTGGTATTAAGTCCACGACTTGGCTCTGACTGCAGTGCAGGATAATCGACTGATTCAAATAAGCACAGAGTTGAGGTATCTTAAATAACTACAATATTAAACAAGAGTAAAATAGTAAATGCATTGATAATGAGATGCGAGAACCAATAATTAGTAGAGAAAGGCACGCTAAGACAAAGCATGTTCAGGGGGTTTTGAATTGGCTCGTGAATTAATAATTTAAAATGAAAGGTTTGTGCACATGCAGCGCCAAGCCGCATACAATTATTTAACACAAATGGTTTGTTGGCTGCAATTTTAACAGAGCGTAAGTTTATTAAGTCAAAGCATAAGATGGTGAAAACTGTGAGCATAGCTTAAAGGTAAACCGATATGAAGCAGAATAGAAAGAATTTGCAAGAGAACAATTGCTAAATATTGGCAACAGATTGTGGCGAGAGACATGAAAGTGCGGAACTCAATAATTAGTGCATTTAAAAAACAAAGTGAAACAGAGCAGAGCAGTGACTTTTAAAATAACGTTTGTGTGTGTAATCGCAAAGAGACAATTTTAATTATAAGGGTAAAGACAATAATTTAGATTTAAGAAACGTTAATTTTAATTTTATGTATCAAACTTTATTCCTTTTGTAACCTTTTTGTATTAAAACTTATTTCTGTAACTTAGCAACCTGATGCTGGATTGTTTAAGACGAGGAGAACAATTGACATTAACTTGTCTTGAAGTTTGTAAGAATTTTGCTCCACCTTTAATTACAAATTTATCATAATAAACGAGTATATTAACAAGTAAACACTACTGCATTTTATTGCCAATGTGTCAGTGTTCATATGAGAGTGTTTGTGAAGCTTTGCACCAAGACGTCTGCAGAGTCTGCAAGAGGGCCACCGTCAACATTAGCAGCGAGGGGACCGCCTCCAGCAGGAAATCCGTGCAGCATCACCTACGGGCATCTACGTGGCAGAGCGAGCAGAAGTTTTATAAGGTAGGGTGCCTGCAATTTAAGTCTCAGGACCGAGAAACGCAGTATAACGCGAGAACAAACCTTAGCAAGGAAGCTTAACGCATTTCCAGGGCTCCAGCGACGTTTTAAATATTGAAAAATCGAGTGGCTTTACCAAAATTTGCAAATCCAGCGAGAAGCCAAGCGTCATAAAAACAATTGCTAGAAGTAGCGTCATTTCCGCTTCTAAACAACGAAGGAGCAATCTTGATGTAATCCTAAAAGAAAAACGAGTTTAGTTGCCAAGCTGGAAAAATTTAAATGATTTACCTGATGTATTTTTCACAATATTTCCACAAGTTTTAAAACGTTCAGATACGCAGTTTGCACCATCAACAAATTTGTGTCAATTATTTGACCTACCTACTAAGTACCGTATATTTGAACTACCGACTTTGAATTGAAATAGTTAAATTCAGATCAAACTTGAAAATATAGTACAATTCTGATCCCACCTGAGCGAGTTTCATGTTTTGCTGATGAGTTAGTGCATTGAATTTTGCATTTAAATGAAATATTAAAAAAAGGCATACAACCATTTATTTGTGCATATTATCGCAATCGGCTGAATGGTGTAGCAATGCATACGGGACAAACAAACAAACATTCATTTGTATATACAGTGCGCAACACTTGATTACTCTCAAACAGTAATTTAGTCTGCTTTTCTTAAATGGTCAAATTTTTCAATAATTAGTTACATGTATGATTAAATTATACATTTTAACAATATTCGTTCAACATTTTATTTATTTCTTTTCTATCATAATATTGTGGGATTTTTCTAAAGGAAATATTACAATTCAAAGTGCGACTCATGATTACTCTCACTATTAGAATTAAGCTACACAATTGCAGTTGAACCTAAATCCTAATTTTAATATTTAGTATGGCCACCCTGCTTTTCGATTACTGCTAACTTTCGATGAGGCAACGAACTGAACAAATTTTGTATCAGGTTCATAGGGACCTCTTCCCAGGCGGTTGTAATGGCAGCCATTAGTTGTTCTCTGTTGTTAAACTGCCTTCCTTCCGTATAAACACATTTTACCAACCAACTCCATAAGTTTTCTATGATATTTAAATCCGGGAAATTGCAGGCCATTCTAAAACTGAAATATTATTTTCATTGAACCATTTTCGGATTACTTGGGCAGTGTGAATTGGTGCATTGTCTTGTTGAAATATCCAGTTATGATCGGGAAATAAAACTCTTATGTTATTAAGTTGCCTTTGAAGTAGCTCCAAATACTTTTGAGCAGTTTGCCGACCTTCTAGAAACTCCAAACCAACTCTCCCATGACTTGAAATCGCCGCCCAAATCATTACCGATCCTGCCCGGCTATGATGGCGTGCCAAAAACCTTTCTTCCATTCTTATGTCATGAAAGTAATATTGAAATGCGCCAGGGCCATCTAAATTAAACTTTTTCTCATCGCTGCAAACGACTTTCTTCCATTCTTCTGTCCAGTTACGATGATTACGTGAAAATTCTAAACGTTCCTGCCGATGGCGTGCGAGAAGTAACGGTTTCTTGCATAGTTTCTTTCTTCTTAAGTGGGGAAATTTTTTTAATACTCTTTGAATCGTTCGTACGGACGCATTACTTCCACTCCGCTCCTTAATTTGCCTAGCTGTAGACGAAGAATTGGATGCAAGTCTAAGTATTACCCGACGTTCCCTTGGCGTTGTTGCAGTTGAAGTGCGTCCTCGTCGATTCGTGCCATAGTTTTCCATATCTTTTACATAAGCGTTGATTACCCATGTGCTTCGTCCGATTTTTCTTGCAATTTCTCTATTTGAATAATTCTCCTGTCGAAAAGCTTGAATGCGTCCTCTTTCTTCCAACGATAATGTTCTTCCACGTCCCATACTAATATCAAACCCTTTTACGTTGTTGAAATTATTATTACACAACTGTCAATCCATTGTCACTTAAAATGATTTTGTTTCTTGATTCTACCTAGGTACCTCTGATCTTAAAAAGTTGATGAGAGTAATCATATGTCGCACTTTGAATTGTAATATTTCCTTTAGAAAATTCCCACAATATTATGATAGAAAAGAAATAAATAAAATGTTGAACGAATATTGTTAAAATGTATAATTTAATCATACATGTAACTAATTATTGAAAAATTTGACCATTTAAGAAATCAGACTAAATTACTGGTTGAGAGTAATCAAGTGTCGCGCACTGTACGTTTGCTGTTTGTGCATCCATATTCACTAACGTTTCGCAAGACCTTGCAGTTTGCATCATCAGAGTTAAAGTGTATATAGATTGTATGTATTTTCTACATGTTTCATGTATAACATAGGCAAGAGTGTGGTATTTTAGAATTAGAAAAATGTATAATGTTAAATGTTAAAATCACTTCTTCATCACATTATCAAATCAAAAAAATTCATATTATATTGATTTGCTGCTGTACATTATTATTAACTTTTGCATGTACCGCGGACTATAGTGCTATTAGTGCAAAAATTAGTATATACACCGCCAAAAAGAAGAATATTATGAACTGTAAGACGTATTTTACTTACGCACATTTAAATGGTTCACTTAGCATTTTCAAAATCTGCTAACAGAACCATTTACAAACATCCATGTTTCATTCAAATGCAAACATTGAAGTGGATTTGTTTGTTTAAAATTCCTGTTAAATTCTGTTAGGTGCTCCATTCAGAGGTTGACAATTTGTTGCAAATTTTTAACTTCGTTGGGGTAGTATTTTTTCAAAATTACTCCTATGGTTCTCTGAATGATGTCATTTCCGGCAGTGGTCTACTATGATATGTTTCATCGGACTTTTGTGTTTATCACACGACGTTTCCGAAACGTCGTGTGATAAACACGCGAGGCAGTGGAAAAAGTCCGATAATAGTATATTATACATCAAGGTAGCGAAGTGCAGTATTATAACCTGAGCGCATATTAGATACTGAGCGCGCAGCGCGAAGTATCTAAAGCGCGAAGGTTATAAGACGATTCGCTACCGTGGTGTATATACTATTTTTTGCACTACCAAACGACTTAATACCTAAATTCCCAACAAATTTCGAAAATATGTTAACTGTCAACCTGACAATACAGCTCTTTAAAACGTCAAAATTAAAATAGTCATATTTGGTAACTTAGCAATTTATTAGTTACCACGGTGAAAATTGTTTATTTTACTTTCTCTCCCTTGGTGGAGAAAATCAACTTCACGACCTAAAAATAGGCCAATAACGATGCGTTCTGAGACTAGTAGTGCAAAAAACATATTATGACTCCTATTCTTTTAATATCTTTTCTAAAGAAAAATGTTCTCCTTTCTTTAACTGTTCGATCGTGAAGTGAGAAGTATTATGCTGTTATACAAATTCAAATATAGGGTTTTCCAATAAAAGGTTTTAAATTTCGCGGAATTTTTTAACTGTCAAACATAGAGCTTTGATTGATTACGAGGTGGCAAGTAAAAGCTATGCAATTTAAAAATATGGAACGATATACGCTTAAAAATAGTGAAAACGTACTAGAAGTATGGTAAACAGTTCACGGCGTTATTTCTCGAAACCGCTGAACGTGTTTTCCATTGGGGATACGCGAAGGATACAGTCTTTGCCAATAATCCACACATAATTTAAGCTCTCAAAGACGATGTTCTAGCTGTTCGTAATATAGAGCTGAAATTATGCAAAAACTTGATGAAAATGTTTCTTAAACGGATGACCAATTTTGTTCCGCATTTCATCTTGTACCGCCATTCAGAAGAAGGCGACTACAAGCTGTACTAGCACAAACATTCTCGGTGATTTGTTGTCATGGATAAGCATCAGGCTAGGGTTATTAAGATTGTTGAATGAAATAAAATTAAACAAATAATAAAAAAGGGCCAGTCATCAACCACGACAACAATAACACTGGTCAAATTAAAAGTCTAAATCAAACTCACTTATCGTGTACGGCGTCTAGCTTACATCAACTTATATTTCAAAAGACGAGCAGGTATCGACTGGAACAAATAAAACATCATGTAATACTAGTAGAGGATGATAATGAAGCTTTATTAATTTAACTCTTTGAACATAGTTGAATGAAATAGCAGTACTAAAATACAAAACGAATTGGGCTCATGAAAGTCAAACCAGACTCGTCGATTCAAAGTAACATGGGCTTAAATGTTACAATGCAAAATAAATTTGAAACATAGGTTAAACTGGATCACTGAATACAAAACGATCTAGGGGGACATGTTAATAAAATAAGCAAAAGCTACGTCAAGCATCAGTGTAGCAAAATGATCGAAATTAAATAATTAAATTCTTGAAATTCGGTTCGAAAGTTAATTGGGCATTTAATACTGTCAAAGTTTATAATCATTGAATAGAACTGCGCAGGTGTCAGCAAAAAACTCTTTCCATCTGACCATCAGCTTGTCAGGCGTTGGCAAAAGAGCTAACCTCTACCTTCAGAAACAACGTAAGTTTGTCGATAGGCATTCGAGAAACTTATAAGTATAAAACGTAGCATGTACCATCTAAATAATATTTAAGTATCTATCTTTCGCTGGCTACGTCATCGCCGAACCGGGATGCAACGAGGGACAGGATTAAGCTCGCAGGACCTCAGAATTTTCCAGCTACCACAAACGGGAGCGGTGCAGTTGGCAACAGATTTGCATGTTCGCGCCAAACGAATACATCGAAATGGCTTAGCGGTTCCTAACGTTTCCTATCGCAAAGCGCACAATATTAGTACACAACAAGCGAAAAGGAAACTCACCTACTTTAAGAAAAAATAACGGCCTACGATCACATAGAGTGGAGCATAAATTTGCACGATCCGCATCTTGTGAAGAATAAAATGGTGCTGGTTTCAGAAAAGCTGTAAATGTCTCTTAACACTTGATGATCTCGCAATAATGCTTGGGGTCAGATTCCTATCGGCCCTAGCGAAGCGTAATTGTCGACTTGGCTTGCTGAGAAACAAAGAGAAAGTGCCAGCCGCTCCAAAACTTCGACTTTGCGTGGTTTGTCAAAACTACAGGGTAACGTTAGCTCTACTCTCCAAAATTCCATTGAGTTAGTAATCAACAATAAAAAAGGAGTAGGTGAGCGTTTGTAATTCCAATTTAAAGAAGACGGTTGTGCTGATGTTGTCTTCTATTGGGAGTTTAAGTACGCCACCCTAATACCATTTTGCATCCTGCTGCCATAGCTCAATGCAGCAGCTTCGTATTCGTTCACGCTGTTTTCTTCACCTTGCATCTAAATTCGCATTGGTGGTTTTTAGGGGGCGTATCTGGGAAATGATCTTCAACTTCCTGTACTTTGTTGCTATAGTATTTCTGAGAATTGTGATAATTATTGCGGATGTTAAGTTGCTTCTAGTACCTTAGATGATTTCTGAGGTTTTCACGGCCATTGTCATTAAGTAACAAACTACTTCCGGGATTAGACCGTGTCATGATTGAGATCTCAATCATGACACGGTCCAATCCCGGAAGTAGTTTGTTGCTTCTACCTTAATTTTAAGAAAGTTTATAAATAAATGGCCATGCAATTTAGGTAATTTTTACTTTACGGTCTGAGATTTGATGTTTATAACCTTTCCTGTTACCATTTCAAAAAATTGATGTTTCAAATTCAGAAGATAGCCGTATTTTGGAGTTTTCTTGTTAGACGAATACAAAGAGAATTGATTATCTGAGATGGGATTGAAATTTTGAGAAATGTTTTCGGTTTGCTGGAACCGATGTGGTTAATACACGCTATAATGGTATTTGGAAAGCAACTTACTTTTTGGTCACATTCCATCTAAGATATTAAATCGCTTCTCGCACTATTTTCATGTCTATTTTAGGTTGAATTAACCTTCAATTTACCTTCAGTTGTTCAATTCGTCTCCCCACATACTGACTAAACTTAGGTCTTGGTACTTTTCGCCTGATCATCTTCACATTGCACGCTTGGGAGAAGGTGTTTTTTGCTGTATGATATTTATTCTGCCCCTGAAGCAACCTTTACCTAAAATCTATACTTAAGGAGCTTCCAGCTTTCAACAGTACAATGTCAGGTATTTTATACTGGTTTATTGTTATGTATTGCGATATTCAAGTCGCAGTGTCCACACAGTGCGTATATATGGCAATGAATACTTTAAAGCCTCTAAAATTATGATAGCAATTTATTACATTCCAAATATTATTTTACAAAATATTTTATAAATGTACTAATTTAATTATTTCAAATTATGTGAATAGAGTTGACGTGAGATAATAATTTGTTAAAATTGTATTAAAAACAGTATTAGCCTTGATTGAAACATAAAATGTATTCAGAGCAGGCTTAGAAATAATGAATACCAATGTAATATGAATGTAAAACAAACGAAGGGGAAGAGAAGCCAAGCTGTGAGGTGTGTTACTTTGGCTTTCCTCCTGTTTAAATTTGATTTAAACACACATAAATTTTAATAAAAAAATTTACCAAATCCAGTCAGAAGTTCTAAATGTACTTCTGATTTCATAAACAAGCAGTTTTAACCTCCAGTTTTACTTCATAATTTCGCCAGTTTATATTTAATTTAGATCTGTTTAATCTTGAATTAAACAGGCAAATTTCAGTTCACATTTACGAAATATTAAAAACCAATCTTGTTTCGCAAGCATCGAGTTTAAAGACCGGAGCAAACTGCAACTTAGCATTTCACGCCGTAAGCGACCTACTAAACACAAGTTCACCGCTCTGGCTTGTAAACACACACGGAAATGCAATCCGCTTGCAGTGCTGAATTGCTACTTCGTACCTTTAAACGCGCTCTAGTAATCTACACAATAATTGAACTTTGATATATTACTTAGTTAAGCATTCTTGTTTTGTATAAATAGAACGTTTATTTTCGTAATAAAACAATCTGCATCCAATGTCTGATTCATTCACTACGTCGCTACCCTGATACCAAGCCATAATATTATTGGGAAGTGAGGCTGCTTCTCTCAGGGTAGTTTACTGTCGTCCCTTTTAAGTACCATTGACTACATTGGTTTAAAACATAAATGCAGTCTCATTTACGTGCTTAAGGGATAGAACCAGAGCAAATCAACGGAAACCTGATCAGCCTCCAGGCAATTCTGTTCACCCCCACATAATCATTTAAAAGCGAATAAATACCCAATTTTCCCAAGTCAGTGTTTTATAATTAGTGCAGTGTCTTTTGGGTAGGCTATAGAGAGTTTGTTGTAATTCGTTACACCCCTATGGGCGTTTTAAAAATGTTTAATTGTACGTCACGTGGTAGCTGGTGTTCCTGTGGCAAGACTTAAAGTGCGGAGCCCTGGAAACTGGGGCAAAGACGGAGTTGTAAACAGTTTTGGAGTGGTGCATGCTGCGGAAGGCGTTTGAAAAAGTATCTTGCTTGTTACAGCAGGCCAACGTAGAGAAAAAGGTGCCCGTGTCCATCGTGGGACTTGCTGTGGAGACGCTGGTGTCCTATTTTGAATCAAGGAGGCCAAATAAGGTCTGAAATTTATCACAAAAATATAATTTGTTGAAATTTTTAAAGTGGGGTCGGTTTTTGCACATTTGCCGAGGAAGCGCAACGTGAGGATTTTGTTGTGGCGTCTATTTACTTACGTTTGTTAAATCACTTAGGCAACGTACTCTTACGTAATCACTGATGTAATTATTACAACGAAGCCAAGTTGTTTTGAATAATTGTGAGATTGGAGCGACATGTTTGTAAAGTTGTTCGCATCAGTTGAAATATTTAATTTTGTAGTGGTCCCATTGGATAAACAAGCGGTGGCTAAAGCAATAATTACTTTTAAAAATAATAAGAACCACGATAATTATCTTAATAGCAAATGTATTGCCTATAATTATACATTCAATCATATTTGCTAAGATGTAGAAACTCAACCCTTTGAGATGATAAAGTCATTTATTTATTTAAATAATAATAATATTAATATCAAATAAACTCAATAACCACAATCGTTATTAGTTGCTCATATGCTTCTTGCTTCTCAGAAATTATGTAGTGCATTAAATTACGCTTTTAATGGAGTTCACTTACTGCCCTTTAGATCACTGTACTTTATAACTGCTAACTATGGTTTATTGTTTACGAAATTTTATATTATTCTTTAATTTAGCAACACCTGCTGTAGAGGCGTTTTACTCATTTACTTATTTACTTGTTTATATTTACTAAAACAGTGCAAAAGAGAGTAGACTTTGTCCAGAACGCATCTTTCACGATGTTATGAATAAAACGAAGAGAAAAAAATATCTAGTAGACGAGTAACTTAACAATAAATGTATTGCTAGTTTAAGTTTTTGATATAATAAGTTTGTATTGTACCATCTCTTTGATTTAATAAAGCATAAGGCCTTATTGCACAAGCGGATTTGCACTTCGTTTTGTTCTAATAGTGATTCACATAAATTAAAAATTTTACTTGCATACAAAAGGTGTCAATACTTCAATTTAAGATGATAAAAATGGCACGCAAGATCCCTCCTTATAATGCATTGTATATATGATTGCAGTCATCATAGATTATTTTATATATTTTTGTCCGGTTCAAAGAGTCTTTCGGACATCCTAATACATTTCTAGTTGAAAAACATTTGGCGACAATGCCCAACTTAGATCTCTTTTATGTAAAACATAATTTACTAGAAACTCGTAGTCAGTCCAGCGAAGTTAAATGAAACTAGAATTTCGTCTCATTATGCCATCATCTCAACTTTATTATCTTTACTTTGACGAATAGCAAGTAGAAAAATGTATATAAGAGTGAGAAAGGGTCCGCTGCATAGTTTATTTTGATTATGATATTTTGCTCTAGGAATAGTTGAGTTGGGCCTTAAACTATTATTACGCAAGACATGATAATCACATTCTAAAAAACACTTTAATTGTAAAAGCAAAATTCTTTGTACATAAAGAATAAAGCAATTTTTCTTGTCTAATTTTAATGTTTAATTATCCGAGCGTTCATAACAATACGAAAATGTTATCTAAAAACTTAGTAGCGTATTAGATGCCGATGTTTTTTAAGTTGCAGAGTTTATTTCATATCTTTATCCAACTCTTTTCTACGTTATTAAAAGATTGGAAAGATTCTTTTTGGAATTTAAATAGCCGATCTTTATTTTGAGAGACGATGAAAATGATGACACCTAGTTAGGGTTAATGTACAATTTATTTGATTTTAGTCATCTTCAAATCGATTTTGTTTGTAATTTACTAAACTTAGTGCCTAGGGTATTGACATTTTATTTCTAAAGAAAGCACTTTAAGTGCTGTTCTACTTGATTTTAATTATAATTGCTCTCTAAGAAATTTCGTTATGAATTAGGAAATCAACTTGGTTTTCAATATGGCTTGTACTTATAAGACATTAATTTTAACAAGAAATATGTTCTCAGCTTCTTTAGTGTGCTCTTCTTATTATAAATGTTCTGCAACACACGCTCAGCTTTTATAACTAGTATATGCTATGCTCGCATATTCTCGTATTTTATCATAAAACGTAACTTCTTCTGTTTCTATTTTTAAGGAAACTGTTTGGTTTATAACAGCTATAAATGCTTTTCTCGACAGACCGTTAGTTTCACTTGGTCTCATGCAATTCCCGTCACATAAAAAATTAATAAAAATGAGTTAATCCGGCCGAAGCTGTAGTAATTCATAGCTCTAAATGATAGAACTTAAAGTTACCATTAGATATGACGAGTATAGAGCCTCGATGGGCGAGCGGTCCCAGCGAAATTTGAAGTGTAAGGGCGAGAGTTCCATTCCCGACTCGAGTGTTCCAGGTTTCGCTTAGGTAAAATTAGGCTAAATGACGCCCAATCCCCTTGAAGTAATGCGAAAGCGGCTTCGGGGGCAACGGTAGAAGTTAGGCGCAAAAAAAGATATGGCGAGTACAATAGCAAAAACTAAGAACTGTCAATGTTTACAGGTGAGAGATTTTTGTTTTAACGTAGTAGTTGCTCAGTTTTAAATTTATTGCAAGCGAGTTTGTTACTTTTCTCTGACAGCTAACTAATAGCAAAAGCAACCGACTTCTCAGGCGGAGCTGGTCTTAGTTTAAACAAGAGATGATAATTTTAAAACTGTAAAAAATATGGGCACCAAGTAGCAGCCAACCCAGGCATTTCGCTAAACGGAAAAGGTACACGTCGAAGGGAGCTGCTAAACCAATACCTGAAAAAGAGAGAAGACAATAAGGATACATAAATAAAATTCTCAAGCATAAATAAGGAGCAGTATAATTATATCTTTCAATGAGTAGTGGGTAGTACATATGCAATGCACAATAATACCAGATCAATACCGCAGTTAAATCATGCATAAAAGTAAAAGGCGTTGTTTTAAATGTCAAGTAAGTATATAATAATTAATGCTATGAATACTTAGGGCAAATAACAAATACAAATTTAACAATTAGTAGTAGAAGAAATTCGCATTGCCGAAATATTACGTACCCTATAATGTGGTCAGATTTTGTTCAAATAGTTGGTAAAAGTATATAACGACAAAGCGTTGCTTACTAAAGGTTAAATGTTGGGTTCGAATTGAATTTGACCCAAAACCCACAAATGCTAGAATATTACCGTGGTAAAATCATATTATTAATAATCAAAAGATAGATCCTACAGACTTAAAGTACTAGGTTCGGATTAGGCCGTAATAAACCCCGGAATACTGTTAGTAATTCATGAAAATCAGTTCCAATTCGTCGGGTAAAGAGAATTATTTATGCAATATCTTGCAAATAGAGAAATAATTAAGCTTAATTCAACCGAGCTCCTCGATCACTAACTTGAGGTAAAAGTCTAAATATTGAACTTAAAACAGTAATTGCCAAATTGTTTCACAAAAATCAATAAATAAAAGCGACGGTCATGGTACATGAGGCGCTTCCGTTGCAGATTTAGCTTTGAAATTGAAAGATTGTTGTGAGAAAACAGTGATAAGTTGCTAAGATATACGAAGCAAATCTGGTATTTGACGGATTCATTAAAATTAACACAAGTCACTAACAAGTCACAGAGAGTTTCATTTTGTAAATTATGTCGTGGTCCAATCCTTTTAACACAGGGCATATATACAAAGACAGACCTTCTGCTTTTAACTTCACCGAGGAGAAAGCAGATTTCCTAGAAGGCGGTCACAACCATAATGCCAACCTTCTAAAAGATAGAGAGGGTGACGACAGGTAGTAGCACAATGCGTAAGCGGCTGTTTCACATTACAATCCTCGAGTACAAGTAACGTGCCTCGGCGATGGGGCTCCAAAAGTTGAATGACATAGGGCCTTTTACAGAAACGGACTCTAAATAAACGAATCGCCCAAAAGCGAGAAGAAATGTTAGCCTGTAAGGCAAAAAACTTTTTCCCGTAACTAACAGAAGCTGAAAGTCGCTACGCTTCGCATCGAAACAATTAATTTAAAAGAAAGCTAAGGCCTAGCTTGGAGCTGTGCTGGTTCCTTTTGCCAAAACCGCAGCATATGCTGCCTCAGGTACAATTCCAGAAATAAGTGTTTTTGAAAAATTCACCAAAAATACTTCTTCTAGGACATCATCAAAGTTTGCAAATGAAGCCGTTAACACAATATTGATGTCTCAAAAAATCGACTCCAGCTAAAATCTCAAATAATGATAAATGTTACTGCAACCACATATATCACATAGCAATCTTTCTGCATCAGCACAGATTGGCAAGTGGCAGAGAAAACCTTGTCAAAAATTTTGGAAAACCTTGAAAATTTAGGATAGACAACCATGATACCTCGGAGCATAGAATGTATAAAATCACATTAAATTATTTAGGAATAATTATGCATAGAAATGTGACTTACAATATAATTATATTCTAGGTATTATCGTGGTTTATTAGTGATAGTTATTAATTATGTAGATTTTTGTAGATGACTTTCAACACGTAACAAGTTCTTAACCACCAGACTGTAGAAATATAAAAGAACACAAACTTTGGAAATTTAATTTCTTCGTTCCCATTAAATTATAAAGTATTGCTCCTTAGCTTGTTACTAACTATATACCACACATTGTGTAGTTTGATAGTCCACCTTCGGGAGCGGCCCGGGTAGGTAGCTAGCTTACCTGTTGATAATTAATAATACCCTTTTATAGGTACCATCACCACTAATGTCAGACAGATATAACCAAAGTAGTCCGAGGTGAAGAGCTCTACTGAATTATCTTAAGATGTATGGTACATCAAGGGCACATAGTGGATGGTTCACTATAATCCATTTACGATGTTTTCTCCTCTCAGCAGGTTATGTCAAGGTGACATTTTTGTTGGTACGCATGCGATGAATGAATGACAAAATTAGATTATTTTGTTTTCAATTTGTGGTTATGGTCTTTGAAGGCTTCCACTATTGCCAGCAAAATTTTTGACTCTTTCCGTTAAATTTTTGTCATTTTGACATTAAAATTTCAATAATGTCAATAAAGCAGTTGTAAATAATGTCATAGCTTTTTCAGGTCACAGTTTGATTTCTACCACAATTCATGCTTGCAACTTAATAAAAACATATAACAGCCTACTGGGCGGAGGAAACATCGTGAATGGATTGTAGTTTTATGTTGGTAATTAAAGGATTGAGTAGCGAGAATCTGCTAGCTTCAGCAACATCAACGTTATTTCTTCAACCCACGAGAAGATGTGGGTTACCCTGCTTGTCAGTTGCAGTGCTTAGCGGCCGAAATCAAATTTCAAAATAGGTTGACTACGGTAAGATCAGACGGAAAATTGACATAACTCATTATTTTCCTGAAATACGCTGTTTTCCTCTTCTCATCACTAAAGGTTCTTAAAATGGCATTTGGACCAGCTACACCTAACCTACACAACAGTAATTAATACACTTCAATTCACAGCTGATATGTACCTTTGTGTATTGTAATATTAATATGTAAGGAATTTTTGTTAAGTTTCTAACTACCGCCAGTGTATGTGAATTTCCGTCATCGATAAATCGCAGTGCTGAGTGTGCGATTTCTGTGAGCGTTGCCGGAAATAATTGAAACAAGCCAGAAAGACATACTAAGTGCGACTAGCGGTTGCAGACAGTGCCTCATTAGCGGCGCGTGCGCTGAAAGTAACACATTATTCTTATCGCCGTTAAACTTGGCCACCGGCCCAAAAGAGTGCATTTTCAGTGCAAGGTGTCGAAATTACACCTCGTCTTCAAGAGTTGATCCTTCCAAATAAGGCTCATTGTATTTTTGCGTGCCCAGGAAGCTGCAAAACAGCTACAAGCTGACATTATTGCCAGCAGGAGCTGCAAACTTCCACAATTCGGTTTTCTTCTTCAAATTACGTACAAATACCTGCCACAGCTGGAAAAGTGTATTTCGTGCCTACACATAATTATTAAAGGTTGGTGCTTTCTCGTTTAAAATCGGAGCATTTAGTAAAACCGATGACGCCATCGTGATGACCTATGACGTTAAGCATCAGATCATTTTTGAAGTCTCGCATTGCATTGCGACGCTCGGTGAAACACTGAGTCATGGGTGGCCTTTAATCATAGTTGTAGGAGATATGTTAGTTATTTTGACTGGTAAATGCTCATAGAATCAAGCTACGGCGTTCGTAGTTATAGGTAAAAGATATCTTGTTATAAACCTAGCTAAATGGCAACAAAGAGACAATAATTATGCAAATTAACACGACGACAGGGCTACTAAACGCCTCATTTCAATATATCTTGTCACGGTGGGGTTCGATCTACATCAGGACTAAAAGCACTGTTACATTCTCTATGACTTTCGTCGTCTAAACCTTCATTAAGGCATCTCAAACGTATTTTGTAACAATTGCTATTTAGAATCCATTACGATATTCACAATCAACTAATAAATACGACTGAAATAACCGCATGGAGAAGAATTACGATGTTTATGCAGAAATTTAAAACAAAATTTGAATCAAAAGCGCTCACAAAGGATCAGTACTAACTAGATCATACAGAAGTATTGCAATTCAAATAAACAATTAATTTTAATCAATTCGTCTACTAGACAATCATAAAGGAATTCCTAAGAAGACGTAGCACCATATATATTTTTTTATAAATACAATAAGAAATTTAGTTTCTCCGAAATTCAAGGCCAGCTTTTGAGATTTTGAAAGTTAATGTCTTTTTCTTCTGAACATATAATCTTGCCTCGACTGCTTATGTAGGTATCTCATGATACCTTCTGTTACGCTATTGTAGTGGATAGAATAATAGGTATCTCCACTTATAGGTCGGTTTTTGACTACATTTATACTCTAGACTACCATATCCAGGAATGGCAGTTTATCCTCTAATTCTGTTTGCATTGTAAATGACCACTTCAAAACCTTATTGACAGAACTGCTCGTTTTATTGGTAAGTGTATATAGTTAAACTGCACATTATTAACAGCTTTGTTATTGTACTCATCTATAGATACTTAAAGGAAATAATTTCGAAGTATTTCTGCTAGTACGCTATCTATCACCACAGTTCTGAAGGAACGTAAAATGTCTAATAACAATGGTGAGCTATATGAATTTACCTGACTTTGTCTATGAAGCGCTTGGCGTTCATTGCGGATGTTCTTTCGCTCGCTAGTGGAGATACCATTGTCAACAGGAATTTATCCAGAGAAATGTATGAAACTAATGGTCCGTCTTAAGGCAATGCCTTGTTGGAAATATGGGTGGAAACCCTGATGGTAGATAATTAGGTAATATAAAGTAAGTTTTATTCTATATATCCCGAAAACTGTGTTTATGTAGTGCTTGATATATGTGCCTTCTTCTTCTTATTTTAGGCCAGTGGCCTGTTTTAATCATAAAGTCGTGATTCTATGAGTCCTCTTTTCTCGTAAGCCGTGAAGGTGGATAGCCTTGCTCGTAGAAACTAAGGAGTTAGCGACCACCACATATGATAGCGTGGTAGCCGTAGTACAATATATAAAGTTCCTGTGTAGTCGCCGGGAATCGAACCCAAGACGACCGCTTGAGACTCAGCATGTTGCTTGCTCGTGTATACGCTTTCTCAATATATTTGGGTTTATCCAAAGCTTTTTTATATTCGTCTGCATAGATTGGGTGATGTATCTTTTTAAATACATTTTATAAGGAATGATCAGTGCTGCATCCATTGCGGTTACTTTCAGGATCTTCTATCCCTCGAATCTCTCCCATTGTGAGATTTGGCTTGATTCTTTTTGATAGCTGAAAAGCGTTCTTTACTCTTCGTCGACACTACTTGCTCTAGTTGCGGACGTATTCAGTGGTGCGTTTTAAATTAAATTTTTAAACGTACCACAAGGTTTTTACGCCTACCATCGATTGAAGGGACTATACTTTAGTTCGGCCTCTCGTCGCAACTTGCAAATGCGTGACACGGTCGGCATTCACTTCTCAGCTGGGCATAACATCTTGGAGGGATAAGCTGCTTGGCATTCTCTCCGGCTTTATCTTACTGTAACGCTATGTAATTTAGGCAATTTTACTTTTAGGCTTAAGATTAAATTCTGATTACTTTACGTTTTTAATACTCACGGGTAGCTTTGGTCCAAGATTGTCAACAGCTAAAGTAAGAGATTCGAGTCAAGTATATAAAGATTTTTATTTTGTTTATCTGTTTTACAACGGAAAAATGTTTTAAAAAAATGTTAGTTTTCAAGCTATTTACAAGGAAATTAAATAAATAAAGGTTTTGGGGCCTCTGCGGTGCGGTGGAATCGTCGGAGCGAAGGGCGGCGGTCTGCAACGGCGGATATTCCCGTGATTCGAATCGCTGTAATTAGACCAAAATTAAACAATTTAGTTTCGGCTTGTTGTTCCTGGGTTTCTCCAGAAGTTTGGGCTTGAATAGGCAATAGCCGAAATGGCAGTTAACAGCCACCCCAAGTCGGAGTAAACGAGAACGCTCGCCGCGCTAGCTAAATGAAGTCCGTCCGCGGACGGTATTGGCCGTGCGTTTCATTAACAATTCGCCGTCAAAATTTAAGCGGCCGTGGTGCGTGCGCGACTTACAATTCGAATACTATGCTAACTCTCGCTTTGCGAATTAAATTAAACTTAGGCCGCTTTGAACTTCGGGCTCGTGGATCTTAACGGCGAGCTGTCGGAAAAAACTACTTATTTCATAGGTTACTGGACAGGAGAGACAGATTGAGATCAACAGGACAGGGTAGGCTTGGGGCTAATCGTTAACGGCACGATGTTATTCCTATGCGCCTCGCGATTATCAGGGTAGGGTAGGTTTTGGAACTAATCGTTAGCGGCACGATGTTATTCCTATGCGCTTCTCGATTAAAAGGATAGGGTAGGTTCTGGACCGGATTGCTTCCGCATTTTTTTTTACCTAGGCAAGGAAAGTTTATGGTCAGGTAAGGGTGGCTTAGGCAGCTCAACTTCTCAGTTAAAAGCTGGAAATCGAACTTACGTGGACTGGAAAGAACAGGTAGTTCGGGACAGGATTCTGGGTTCAATGGACAGGTATCTGGACTGGCGATGGCTGGTAAAGCTCCTTGGACCCGAGGACCCAAGAGCCTCCGGCTCGGGCTTAGGTTCTGGTTTGGATTCTGAAAAGAACAGGTTAGATCTGTCCCCGGGCTGAGTGGGCATAGTCCTTTTATATGATTCGGAATCTTCTTCCCCGTGGTTTTCCTAGAAAAATCTAAGAGAGGCTAAACGTTACACTTCGGTGCGAACGGAAAGTAGGGATGCGCGGATCGAACAGCGCGGCGAAGCTTCGGCAACTCGTCGGTTTTACACCTGAACTCTTACCGGACTATCAGCAGCATTTCACCTCATGTTTGTCTTACTCTCCGCGTGGCTTTAATTGTTAGGGCGTCAAGCATTCTTGTGGCCGTCATAGCTCATACAAATTGATAACGGTAACTAAATGTTCTAAAAAAATTTGGAGGCACGCGAAACGTTACAAAACATACTATTGGAGTGCCAATTTCAGTGTCGTTATTTTTCCCTACGCTGTAATTTTTAATAAGTTTTAATCTGAGTTACGCCCTACCAAGTTGTTTCGCTTTTACGTAACGCTAACGTACACTGTAGTCGGATTCTTCGCACACGTCAAACAATACATGTTGGGCTTCACTTGTACCCGAAGTTAGACGAATGTTTTCAAGAGTTTCTCAAGCCCCAGGTCAAAATTTATATATTTCTGCCATTTCGACGAACATCTTCAAAGGCCTTTCGCGCCACAGGTCTAAAGGAATCCTTTTCAACACATCAGGTGTTCTCTGGATGCTGGATCCATATGGACTTCCCTACTTCAAGCTGTAGGCTTGTTGTGCCTTCAAGTCGGTATTGTTAACACCTTGAGTTTTTTCTGGATAGCTTCTACAAAGCTTGTAGTTCTTGTTTGTTTATATCTTTCCTTCTAATAGTTAGAGTTGACCTACGTTTATAAATAAAAGTAAATCAAACATTATTAGTATGTATTGTGTTTTATTTAAGTGTTCGCTCCATAGACACAGCTCGAGCTTTCCTCCCCTTTGCGTAGTGCCTCGAGAATTGTCAATAGACATATTGGATTGTTACCAGCCTAATAAGTTTGATAAAATATATCTTACACCTTATTTCTAGTGCCAGCTGAGTTGTTCAAACCTTCATATATAGACCTACCTTGGATTTTCACTATTAGCTATTGCTTAGAGATTATTTGTTCTCTAATCAGTGCTTTTTCACTTTTTTTTCTGTCCGGTTGTTTATCGGAACAGTTAGTGCCAGTTTCTTCGAAACTGTGTTTTTGGTTACGAGATTTACAAAGAACTCTAATTCTTCCGATAAAGGTACTGAATAAGAGAGAACTCCAACTTCGAAGGAAACCTCAATTACTCTTGGAAAACGGAAATTAAGAGAACTATATTTTGCAGTGGAGGAAATGTAATGAAGTTTATGCGTAAATCATTTTAAAATGTACTCTCACATAACGTAATAAAATCGAACAAAGCTAAAAGCATATATTTTATTAACAAACTAGGTAGCTACACTCATTAATTTTAACAACCTGCATTAAGCTAGAAACGTAGAATTCGATCCTAGTGAAATAGGAGTACTTTTACTTTAAACGCGATGTTCCGTCTTAAAGGCACGCTCCTCCGCAATGAATAAAAGATAACAGGCCATGCACAGTTTCCAAAAATCTAACCAAAGCTCCGCCGATTCAATAATTGCGTTGGCGACTTCCTCCGCAGCCGCAGCTGCTAAATATCCGGAGGTAAAAACCCCTGCTTGAACTAATTATTAGTTGCTATTGTTACCTTCTTAGAACAGAGGAAAGCACGGTAGTTAATTATTCATGTTTGTGCTATTTTTAACTTCCCCACGGCGACTGTATCGCAGCAACTATCAATCAAATTACTTCCACTTGAACTTTAAAGTCCACGTGGTACATAAGCAATTGCAGCAAAACTTTTGATGCTTGATATGACTTACTTATGATGCCTTGGTGATTTTGCCGTACTAAAATACTAAAAATATTAATACGCAAATGTCTCGAGAAAAATCTATAATCGCTATCAGTGCAGTGACATTTTAATGCAATAATTAGTTAATAAAGCAAAATGTACCTTCTGTGGTGTCTAGTATTTATGAAACCAGGTTGACAAACTTTGATGTGAATGTAGTTGATTGGTCCATTTGATTTGTGATGTGTTTGGCAATTGATAACAATGTGAAGGTTTATTGGTTATTATTGCAGTATAGTGCTTGTTTATGTCTTACAAAAACTGTGAATTCGTCCTTCTATTTATAAAGTGTAGCAAATACGGTCATTTATTTTACAAGCATGTAACCTGATCAGTCTCATACTTAGACTAAAACATAAGTTTTCATATAAAATGAGCTATACAAAACTTACAGGAGGTCGCAGTTTCCTCTATTCAGAAAATTTTCACAGTATTGAATTATTGATATTAATATTCTGTACTCAACCTTCAAAGGCCAGTTAATACTTAAAAGCAAATTTTGTGATAATACGTTATCAAGTTCAAAATATGTTTAGTGAAATTTCAGTATTATATACGAACTTTGTTTATAAATTTACAATCACAATTTCGAGTTAAGAATAATCAGAATTGATTTAAGCCTGATAGTACAAATACTAAGTTTAAATAGTTGAAATTCTTGATGATCGAGGTAGAACTCATTGTCATGCATTGAACGTTTTGGATAGTATTGATCAGAGTTTTGAGTTTTGTAAAATTCAGATTTTTACATTTTTACACAAATTCTTTTCCTTTGTCATCAAATTTACTTTATAAAACCCACTGTGTCTCATTTTTTGGCAGTTGGAGAAAGCTAATCACAGAAGTTATGGGCTTTTACGAATACTGGAAGATCAACACACAATTTTAAAGGTAATTATTTTGTTTGCTTAAATTCAGTTACACATTAGAATCTAATTGAAGTCATGTACCTTTATCTCACTATAAAAAGTCATTTGATCGTAGAAAAATGTTGGATTCTTATAACTCGTTTTATTAAACACTAACAGTAAATTGATACAAAAGTTCGCTTAAGCTAAAATGTCAATTATTAGCTTCCTATAAATTGGAATGACACTGGCAACAGTAAAACCTACCCAAATCTGCTATTTGTATGAGAGCTGCTGTCACCGATGTATCAATTATTGGTTGAGTTGAACACCAGCGCGTGGGCGACCCTTCGCACCGTCGTTTTCCCTTAACGTTGTCCGTCAGCACTAATTTCTCTCAGCTATCATCTCCTTGCCATGCGGGGTCCGGCAATGGCAATAGGGAATGGAAGATATTCTCAACGTATGAGTTATATCAAAGCTATAGATACTAATATTTTTGAATCTACAGTGTGATGAACCAAACTTTTTTTGCTAGGCAGCTTAAAAATATTGCGACATAATTTTAATAATTTTAACATATCTTGCCAAAAAATGTTGAATCTTAGAAGGCCTCTGTAAATAACAAAACAATTGAATAAAAAAAAATCATTACCAACAAATTATGTTTTTTTAAAATTATCTTTCGAGTGTGAAATAGTGCCTTTGGGTATTAACGTTATAAAGGGTACTTAAAATTTGATATTTAATAATTTCGAATTATTGCGAATGGGACACCCTATATATCCCTATAATTTCATAGCAGTACGTTTAACCGCATTCAGATATTCCAATTTGAAGGAAAATCAATTTATGTATTTGAGCCTCTTAAAATGCTTTATTTAAAGGGCTAACAAACAGTTAAAGTTTTAATTGAAATACTTCATCTCTCAGAACGCAACGAAAAACTAGGTTTAGAAAATCTAAATCTAGCAATTGTTGACACAAAATATAACAAACTGTAGCAGTAAATTAAATCTAGTATTAAATGAAATCAGATAAAAAATAAAACTAATACGTGAAGATCCTATACCGAATTACGAAATGTTCAAATACTTCTCTCTCCGATCTGGGTTTTCTCTTTAACATCTGAATATTTTGCACAAAGAATATAATTTCATACAACATTTAAATTACTTCTGCATTTCTCGTGCTTTTTGTGTTTCTTATATCTTGTGTCCAGCAATGGTTAGATTTAGATTTGCTAAACCTAGTTTCTTGCTGAAGTGTTTAAAATAGCCTATCTCGAATGAATACTTGAAAACGGTTGAATTTGGAGAATCCCAAGAGCACTTGTTAAATAAAAGTACTTTTTAATGATGAAAGGATATACCGGTGTTTCGGTACAAACTGAAATTATTATATCTGCTAATTAACTACAAAAGTAATTCACAAAAGATATAATTTTTTAGTAACCTTTTCTATTTAGCTATTTTCTATTACTTACAGCAGCAGCCTGAAACATCTTTCCATAACATTTTTAAGATCCCCAATGATATTTCAAAAACTATAGTAATTTTGGTTTGCCATATTTTTTTAGCCACTTTCTATAATGTTTGAGTAATGTGCATCACCTTTGTAACTATAACTTTTATATAAGCAAATATTACGTAACTATCATAGTTCTAGAATTATCTTCTACTACCGCATCGTTGCCAAGTCCTGTATAATATACTTATATACCCATGTGCAAACATTTGTCGTTTTGTAATTTGGTTCAAGATCGCTTTTGAGTGGTATATTTAATGTTGGTAGGTTAAGACCTTTCGGTTTATAAATCTTGCAGTCATAAGCTAATTGAAAATTGAAAACCAAAGTGTAAGTTGTATTTCTTTTCATCCTTCAAAATTGTAAAGTACGTAAGTATGACAGACAATTTCGAAAAATGTTACAAAAACAAAATTAGAAAAGTGTAGAAGTATTTTTATTGGGTATTAAATTCGGACTTGATATATGTCGGTATATACCTGACTTATTTTTGAAATGATTTAGATTTTGGAGCATATTATAACGATCCAGTTCATGACACCTTCGCAGTTAATAATCACTTCGGTATTTAAACATTATTCTGCTAGGAATAGAACAAACTGTATTTCTTACAATGTATCAATTAGCTTAGGGCGCATTGTGCTTTTAAAACAGACGAAATTCACGCAAAAGATTGTGCATGGAAACCAGCTGATACAGTCTTGCGTGCGCTTATTAATAGAACGAAAGCAAGTTGTGTGCAAGCGGAAGCGCGGGGGAGCAGTTGCGTACCAACAAGCGAGCTATGCGTATCGCCCCAAAATCAAAGAGACGCTACGTAAAATACTGCAAGTGTAAGCTTGGGGTAGCATCTCCGAGATTTAGCGGCAGTCCATAGCAAGAAGCTGCGATTTGTGCTGCCGTTCGAGATTCAAGGAAGCCTGTTTACTGTGCCAGCCCCCGGAGCTGAATTCCTGAACATGTTGCTACTATATAAAGGCAAGTTTAGTTACTGTGATCACACTTTACGAGTGGATGTACGGCCCAGGAAGATTGGGAAAACCAACGCTGTAATAAGTAATAAATTGTTGTTACAACGCATCGAGTAATAACTTCAACCAGCAAATTACAAGCCAGAAAGCAGCGGTAACCTGCTGGGTCGGAGCGTCAGGACCAGGCGCTGCATCATCTTGTGGGCGTATCGCGTCAGCTGATTTCAAGCTACTGCAAGCAAGGCCGGATTCATTAAATTCAAGAATTTAAAGATTGCAGTTAGACTAAAGCATCAAGTTCGTGGACTGTTTCATGCTCTTATTAATAGCGCACATAACCTTTATTGATGAACATTGCGTATTCTTTTTGTATACTTCTATGCATATGTGTCCTTTACAGATTATATATCTTTTCATGTAAACTGTGTGGTTTTCATTTCTGCCAGTGTTTGCATATACAATTACAGCATTATAGGCGATCACGAGCAGGCTGGCAAGAGCAATATTGACATAACCCTTAGCTGTATTGAGGTAAGAGCGGGTCTTGTATTTCTACGACTGAGTAAACTAGCATACAAAGGGAAACATAAATTCATAGTAGAGTAAAGGGCACGGAAAGAAGTACCATTACAGGATCTGCATATACTACCGTTTTAAATTGGACCCATAAAAAATCTAACGGTGTGAGATCAACTGATCTCGGAAGCGGTTTCATAGACCCATCGTTTGCAATCAAACGCTCAATAAATATTTCATTGGATTATTCTGGAACAATGTAAGTATTACGAGCTGGCACTCCATTCAACTAAAAATAAAGTCCTGATAACCTATTACACCGTACCAGACGTTAGAATAAAGATTTTCTATTTTGACACGAAATATGCTATTAGAAAATCTGGGAAGTGTTTATAAAACTGAAAAATTTCTGACTTTGCAAAGGCTATTTCAACGAACTCTATTAAGAAAACATTTATAACATTCCACTTGAGCGAGCCAGGCTTCCAGCTGTGATCGCACCAATAATTTCCAAAATCAATTCCGAAAAACTATACCGTTGTCCCCGGCGAAGGAATTCCACAGAAGCAAATAATATTGAAACAATAGCGCAGCGCGCTGAAGACATTACTGCACTACTAACGGAGGTATACCCCAAAACTTCAAAACATGCAACATATTTGCTAAAACTCATGCCAAAATTGGATACAAGAATACAAGCGCAGCATCAGATGTGACCAAATTACCTAAAGTACGGAAAGACAGACATATCACCATCAATACAGAAAAGGCAGTGGTAGAAACACTAGCCTTCCCAATAATAACATATAGACCTTAAAAGCGGCTGAAAGAAGACGTATGCTTTTGAAACGTGTTGCTGGAGACGGTTACTAGGAGTACTTTGGACGGCACCCAAAACAAATGTATCGGTTTTTAAAGAAATAAACGTTGAACATCGTCTATACACTAAAATCGAGGAAAAAAATATTAAATGCTTCGATAATATATCTAGAAGAGTAATAGCAAATTTTGAAAGCGTAGGCTGTAGCCTCCCACAATTAAGTGCCTCAGTGAAGACGAATGCGGTTCAACAAAAAGTACTAAAGCTAATAAAATAGAAATCAATGGCCCAAACGAATCTTTTAACACGACCAGTATATCCAGATATGACAGAATTCGTTAACTCCAAAGTAGTTTCAAAAGCACAGTACTCTGAAAGAAACTACTCAAAACCAGGTAGTAGTAACATGAACAAGACGATGTAATAATAGCAATGTATAATGATCACAGATAATACATTGTATACAAAACCATAACAGTGTACATATTATTCAATAGATATACATCTATCAGGGGCACCTCAAAAAACATAATCTCGAATAACATTACTAGTAAGTTTGCAATATGATATCCTAAAATGTATTAAGACAGACCGACTACGTTAATTAGTACCGAAAAAACAAGTTACAAGTGTTGCGAAGACTAGCAATAGGCTGCGAAGGTAAAAATCATTAACTAAATCAGTTTAAGCGTTCGAATGGGTCCTGAAGGGTACCTAGTGAGATCACTCTGAAGGAACCCAGGCAAGATTTTCTTACAACACAGTGCAGCAAAAGCTAGGAATGGGCTTAACCACGAGCGTACAATAACACTGTACACCAATTCAAAATTTCAATAGTACATATTAAAATGATAAAATAATACACAACATTACGCCGGCTCCTTTATTGTGTTCCAACGGCACTTAATAGCTCTAGGTCGCCGAGCGTTTCAGCAGAAGGATGACCAGGTCAAGGTCAATTACTACAAGAAATCTGGCATCAAAATAAGACGGCTCAACACTCGAAGGCTGCAGAAATGTCACTACTGTAAGAAAATCGCTCATTCAAGCAGGGCAGACGACTGCTCTAATTGTAGGCCACGGAAGCCATGAGCTTGAAGCCCTGGGCCCTACACTAACATATGATGATTTTGGTCCCACACTAACAGCTAAAAAACACGCCCAGGGAGACTAAAAATTGTCTACACAGGTATAACGAAAGCTGAAACAAACTTACCCCAAAGATGAACGACGTCTTCCTAAAAAGCTTGCCGACCCTAGGGCGATATAAATGGAAACTGGACTGTTCGAAACCGCTGCACAAACGAACGATAGAGAGATAATTCCAAAACGGCCAGTTTATTTCTTTTCGAACCTCTAAAAGCTCATCAACATAAGGAAGGGTGAGGCACGAAATTGCAATTATGCGCCCTAGACCTAAAATTCAACTAGACCGCACTCATTGACCAGTAAACCTATATAGACGTATTCTGTATGTAATAAAAGACATCAGTAATCTAGAAAGACTGATTGTACAAGGCAAAGTAGAAGGTAGCAGATCAAGAGGGAGATCTCCAAAGTGATAGTCCGATCAAATTCCGGAATCTAACGGGCGCACAGTGGGCTGTAACTGCATTAAGGCGGACTTACGATTTTTTTCTAAAAAATTTAATTTTTGAGTATACCAATCGACAGAACTTATTGATTATAATGAAACTTGTACCTTGTCATTTTCCGCTAAAATTAGTTTTTATATGAAAAAAATGCATTTTCTTTTTTTTTTGTATGGAACGAAACAAAAAATGTCGTATTTCAGCCAATTGCTAGCCGATCTCGGCTTGGGACGTACTAGGTCTTATTCTATGACTGTTTTCCGATAGATTTCGATAAAAAACGCACGCACAGAGGTGCGATTCTGACGGATATACAGTGTGTCCCCGGATAGGTGAAACGACTCTTGTAAAAGGTAAAAAATTCTCGATTTAAATTTTTTTTTTGGGGTTTAGCGCTGCTTGGACAAAGGCGAATTTCTAACATTATTTCAGTTTTGAAAAATCAAGTATGCCTTGGAAATGCTTAAAAATCCTATTTTTCAAAACACCTACTTTTATGTAAGGTAAAGTACCTTTTATGTGGCAAATACGACAAAAAGTTATTAAGAAAACTTGTTTAGAATCAACATCTCGGTCCCTATACCAAATTTCAAATTCCTTAGCCAACTTTGATCTCTCACAATTTCTTTTTATGTTTAGGTCCCAAATCAAAGAATTTTACTTTTAACAAAGATTTTTATTGGAAAAACAAATACTTTTAACAAAGTTTTTTACTTCATAGTAAAAAAACTTTGTTAAAAATAAAATTCTTTGATTTGGGAAATAACTACGAGTATAAAAAGAAATGTGAGAGATCAAAGTTGGCCGAGGATTTTAAAATTTCGTATAGGGGCCTAGATGTTGATTCTACACAACTTTTCTTAATAACTTTTTGTCGTATTTGCCACATAAAAGGCACTTTACTTTAGATAAAAATAGGATTTTTAAGCATTTCCAAGGCATACTTGATTTTTCAAAACTGAAATAATGTTAGAAATTTGCCTTTTACCAAGCAGCGCTAAACCCCAAAAAATGAAAATTTAAATCGAGATTTTTTTCCTCTCACAAGAGTCGTTTCACCTATCCGGGGACACACTGTATATACGTCAGAATCGCATCTCTGTGCTCGCGTTTTTTACCGAAAGCTATCGGAAAACAGTCATAGAATAAATCCCAGTACGTCCCAAGCCGAGATCGGCTAGCAATTGGCTGAAATACGACATATTTAGTTTCGTTCCATACAAAAAAAAAAGAAAATGCATTTTTTTCATATAAAAACTAATTTTAGCGGAAAATGACAAGTTACAAGTTTTATTATAATCAATAAGTTCTGTCGATTGGTATACTCAAAAATGCAATTTTTTAGAAAAAAATTGTAAGTCCGCCTTAATGCAGTTACAGCCCACTGTGGGGCGTCCCGATACACGAAGAAACGGCAACTGCTGGAAATAGAAAGAAATAGCTCAACGCATGAGAAACAAAATATAAATATGCGACTTATTAAAGCCATTATAACAATAAATGACACATGCAATATCTTATAAGTACTAGATCAATATCTAATGGAAATAAGGATTTAGAGCCGCGGTTTGACGTTAGAACAGCTAAGTAAGTAGAATTTGAATGATTGAATTTGACGTCAAGTCGGATCGCTGATGACTTGTTTCCAGTCGGCATTGGCAAAATAAATAAAACACATTTTCAAATTGACTGAATGCAGTAGTTGCAACTCGCAGATGGTAGCAAAATCAACAGCTTCCCAGGGCCTCGTTTGAAGAATGGACACAGGCAGTTCGAGAATATATACTGGCATACAGCATACATCCACCACGCATTAAATATAAAGTTTTTCCATGCCTTTTTAGGATGCCGGAGGGTTGAGAAACGATAGATCAATGTACAGGGCGTGGATGATACTGCCACTACTCAGAGCGTAAAGCGACGCGTTACAGGGTGTTTCTTTGAATCTATCCGACCATCGGTCTACGTCAAAAGCGAGATGGTGTTCAGAACATCAAACTTATAAGCTTGCACTTCATGGAGCTGGGATATCCGACAAGGTCGTAACTGATCTAACCTGCACGATGGAGCTTCTCGAGTGACCTGTTTACCCAATAAAATAACACTGCCGCGCACATCTATACTCAGTTATATTTCAACCACTTCTGGTGATATTTTCCCACCGGCCCAACGCGGAAGGAAATTCGACGACTCGAAACATACGTCTCCAACTGATGCGTGCATTTATGAGTTAGCGACGTGCATAATTTTACGATCCTAATAGCCGACGCTGGTATTTATTAATTTCGGCTTTTATGCATCATTCTTATGTTGATATTGATAATAATGTAACTTCGCTGTAATCGTTGCGCATTTCTTTGCTTGCCTTACTAAAAATTGGTCCTTGCTCTTCAAATATTGTCACGTTTCGCTTATGAGTTTAAATTCTTAAGATACTTGAATTTAATTCGCCGCTTTATCTTGCATCTCGATGCCGTGCCAAGAAGCGATAGCATGGACCAGTAGCCGCTGCGCGGACAGCCAGGATTGTACGTAGGAGTGTTTTTCCCCCGCCGCCAGAGTGGGGAGCGCGAGCGCCGACCGGGAGCCGCTGAACATATAAAAAGAAGCACATGGCAGCTCCCTGAACAGATTCTAACCTGAGGTCCTCTCCTAAGCCTTCTCCTAATCCACCTGAAACGATTACTCTTTTGCCCTGTGCAGATTACTGTCTAAGCAAAGGAGAAAGGAGAAATCGGTTAAAAGGTTTTTACGGTGCTGGTATGGTTACTGTCAGTCAACTGTCACTTCAACTGTATTAATTTGCCCGAATTTTAAAGCATTTTGGAAGCCGTCAACATCCCGTCGCCGCCAGGCTAAATGCATACGGAGATTATGCATTATGGGACTCACCTGCAAGGACTACCGTTAACATCCTAGGAGCATTCGAGAGATCCCCCGAAAGAGATCCCTGCACCGCTGCAATCCGCAGGTCGAAGCTGCACATTCGCTCGAGCATTGGAATCTTCGAGAGCCCGGCTGCCGCATATTTTCGAGCTGTGAACGCCGGCAAGTCGCTCCGGGGTGCCGGCCTAGTTCTGCGTGTCGAACGCAAACTCACACAACTCCCTACGTCGACAGGTAAATCCTCGAAATACAATTTTTAACCCGGAGTGTTGGCAGCGTTTGTTGTAAACAAACATTCGCTTATCACAACTGCAGCGTTCGGCCGACGACCTCCTGCGCAGCCCGATCCACTCCGCAACATCGCCTGGGAAAGCGGCGCGCGCTTCGAAGACGGGCTCGACGAGCCTGCCCCTCTTCTAGGCAATTTGGGTTGCAGCCCTGCTGGCGACTACGAGCAACCCCTGTTGACGCAACGACCCCCTCGTTTGTAATATACATTGCATTTTGTTATTTTCATTTGTAAATGTAATTAGTTAAATACATTATATTTAATTTTAAATATTCACCAAGCGTTATTTTTGATCTATGCCTTATTCGAGCTATTTGAACGTATTCTCCGACTTAGAGCATATCCGAGATATTAAAGTAAATTAAAGTATTTCCAATAAAGGCGGGATATTACAATATAGATTTCTATAGTATTTTTTAGTTTCCTACTTTGAAGATATTATTTAGCTGCTGCTTTCTGATTTTAATATTTAACAACAGTTATTGGAAAGACTATTGAACCAAGTTTTATAAAGTTATAGAAGACGATTTGTATGGGGTCAAAAAAAAGAAGTGTGGAAAATGTTAAAACGAAGAAAGTATGTTATTAATGAATACGTACAAACACAAACTATAGCTAACAGTAGATCGATAAAACACGTTGAAAATCTATACGTGGACACGAAAATATCGTCGAAGAATATGATAAAAAAGGAAATTCAAATAATGAACCCAACACTCCAATAATTAAGCAACAAGTATCGGCAAGCGTTCATGAATTAAAAAGCCTAAAAACCGCGGGTCCAACTAAGATACCAAACGAGCTCCTGAAAAATGCCCGTAAAGAGTTAAATCTAGAACTGGCAAAATTTTATCAACGAATAATAAACACAGGCATTATTGCGACTGGAAATCTAACATGTGAACAAACTAAAATGAAATCAAGCTTGGTTTTGCAAATTGAAACATATGTCGCTTATTAATTCACATTGTGTTGGATATGAACTATTATAAAAACTGTCATATTTAAATTAAAAACATCGAAAGTAATACAGCACATGACTTAGTTGCTTCAAATCCAACCTTGATTTTGTTTTCATTTGCTCACATGTTAGTACCACATTACTGATCTCTAAAGATGGGACAAAAAGTCATCAAATTGTAGAGGCATTACACTTTTTAGTTTAGAAATGAAGATATTTAGTAGTATAATATAACATACCATTAGCAGCTCTATTATTAACGAGAAATAACAAAGATTCAAAAAGAATAAATCGGCTGGATATGCTATTTTTGTTACAAACCAGATTGTAGGAAAAGCCATTGAATATGACGAGCCAACTTTCATGTGTTTTATTTATCTGACAAAAGCCGAATACCACCTTATATTATCCGAGTAGTTACGTAGTTAAATACTCACACCACAACAAAAATATGGGTTACCAATAGGTTAACAAATGAAGTAGCAATTTTTTCTGGCATACGGCAAGGAAACTCCTTAAGCCTTATATTGCACAACTGCCCTTACAAGTGTAAATTAGAAGCGCCGTACATGGGCCTGGTAGTATTTAAACTGCTGTATGAGGTCTAAAGTGCAGCGAGCAAGTGTTTGTAATCACGCAAACGCATTTTCTTGGTGAGTACACAATTTTGTGCCATATTTTAAGGGTACATTTAGAGCGTTAATTTAGAGACGGTAATTTACGCCACATTGAAGAATGCCTTGTCAGGCCATTTTGCAGTTCTGAGTGATTTAATTCACTACCTAAGCCTTCAGAGCAGTCCTGGCTGTACTTTAAATCCTGTTTAGGTATTTTTCATATAGCAATAATGATTTTGTACGCCGCTGGTGGCGTTGTCTTTAATTTGTATCATTTTGGGCATCCCTTCTAATCGTAACCGTAGGCTTGCGCAGTTAGAAACGCCTCGAGTGGCGAACATTTTAAAGTTCAGCTGCGAGAGCGACAAGGACAGCTTGCTTATTTTTCGCCGGTGAGCGGGGAAACGTCTGGCGTCTGTCTCCGCTCGCGATGCCCTGATTGGACGGCACAGCGGCAGTTGGCAGATGTTGGTTTCACGAGAGTCGGCAGTCGGGAGTCGGCAATGTGGCGCGGACTAGTCAGGTAGTGGTGGTACACGCTTGTGTGGGTGTGTGATGTAGAAACCCGTCGCGAATAGTTGTAGAATATCAGACTATATGTGGGTTAGTCATAACCAGTTTTTCCGTGGTCATTCGAAGGTGGGATTCAATTTCTGAAACTTTCCCAAACAATGGCTTCGTCGCTGAACGCGTGATGGTCAAGGTGACCCGACACGCTATTCGCTCTTCATAAGCGGACTCCAGAGAGGCTACGTAGTTTTCCGATTCATGTCATGTGTGCCCAGGTGCAAGCCAGTCATAGCCACTGCGGAGGAGCCACCGTCGCTGCAGGCTGAGCCGATGGACAGGTACCTGTTGTGTAATAAGCTAGTTGTGTTTGCATGCTCCTTTTGCCAAATTACTTAATAACGCCAGAGTACACTCTGTTTAAAATATCACGCTGTGAGCTAACATTTTGTGTCGATCGCCTACTGAGATCGCATGCTTTATTCATTAACAATAGCATAGTATACTCTGTTTAAAATATTATGCTGTCAGCTAACATTTTGTGTCAATCGCCTGCTGTGATCGGATGCTTTATTCGTAGAGGGTACAGAGTACACTCTGTGCAAAAACTATCGTTAAATGTTTACATTTTGTGTTGCGAAGCGACGTGTATTCCTGTAAATAAATCAATAACCATAGAGTACATTCTGTGTGAAAATTATCGTTAAATGTGAACATTTTTGTGTTGCGAAGCGACGCGTACTTCTGTAAATAAATCAATAACCGTAGAGTACACTCTAATTAAAAATTACCGTTGTATGCGAACGAATTAAGCTGCGAGACGGCCGTATTTCTGTAGGACAGGGTGTTCTGGTGACTCGAGCCCAAGTTCAGGTTTTACACTCGCGTATCATGCCCGTTGGGGCCTAGATCGACGTTTCGCATTCCTCAGCCTGGAATTGGTGTTCGGCTCAACTGCGCTCCGCTAGCTGTAGCTAAAGCGCTTCCCCCAGCTGGGCGTACCCTAGAAACCAACCCTACGTGCCGTGCCGTCTTACATGCCGTATGACTTTGTAATCCGTGTAAGTTATCTGTTCGGTCACGGATAGTGGCCCAATATATGTATTAACCATATTGCTTTGTTCTTTGCCCCTTTGGGGTTTGTGATTGTTTGCTTACAGGGTGACTGTGTCACTGTGTTACTACCATCGTAAGGCGAGGCCAGGACGTGGCGGATAAGTAGTCCGGGTAGGTGTCTGTGACTGTCGCTGCATCGCATTTTCCCGAATTAGTTATTTGGGTATTTTCCCAAAATATATACTTGAGATTTTTTCGAAATAGTTATTCGAGTACTTCTCGCCCCGTTTAACTCTTCATATCCGGTTATACGTAAGAATTTCGAATTGGATCTGGTGGCGCTCATTTCTTTGACAATAACCCGTATATGTCTTGACACGCTGGCCCTGTGGCGTACCGTTTTGAACCACGCCCATCTCCCTGAACGCATTTAAGCCGAGGCCTTTAGCCTGTTTTAACGATTTCTCAGGGTGAGCGTGCCCCATTTGCCGGATTTGTTTAGCATTCAATACTCGCCTTTCCGCGGGTGTCGTAAGATCCATTTAATACCGTAACAGCCTTTTTCACAAGTCATTACGTCAGTCCGACGAGAGGCGCTCAAACTAGTAGCCGGGGGTTTCTAGTGTCAAGAATTGTATCGTCCGGAGTCGCAATATAAGACGTGCCGAATTTAAAGGTATGCAGACAATTTCAGGTAAAACTTTTTGGGTCAACGTTCAAATGCTAGAAGCTTTTGCAGCGCTAAAAAATGTGACCCAGTAGCGAATAATATGTGTAGCTCGCGCTCGAATTTGAACAAGGCCAAACTTAAATATTATCGGATAGAGGCAATTTTCACATTGTATTTTGTAAAAAGTGTGACCCGGTAGCGAATAATGTGTTGTGCTCGCGCTCGAATTTGAACAAGGCCCAACTTAAATATCGGATAGAGGCAATATTCACATTGTATTTTGTAAAGACATTTATTTTAACATTATTTTTACGATGCTTTAAGTTGTTTATGTATGTTTGCTACATGCCTGCAAGTAGCCCCAAACTATTTCGCATGTAGATTATTTGATTATTTAAATTGGCTTTCTTTTATATTTATTTTCTTTGTATTTTATACGTCGATATTTGTGTTTTGAAGTTTATAGGTTAATCTAAACAAGTTAGCTTTTCTTTAGCATTAATTAAAGTCAGTTTTAGACCGACCAACACTACAAAAGAAACCAGATTCCTGTTTTGGCATATAGTGACCTTTTATAACTCGTGAACTGGGGTATTGAGAGAATTTCATGTTCACTGAGCTGGCTAAGGGATAAAAGGGCTAATAATTATTTCAATATTAAAGCGTACGTGGTGTCTTCTTTAAATTTAACGTATTCACTAAGTGGTCAACAAACGCCGCATTACACTCTCTATAAAAGATAGCAGACGATGGACTTGGAGAAGTCCCAAAGGAACAACCGAGAACGAGATAGATTACATAATCACAAACAACAAAAATGTAGTTATGAACAAAGAAACAATAAACTCCATTAACATGGGAAATGACTACAGACTGGTGAGAAGTACGGCATGCTTTAATAGAAGATCAGAGAGATAAAAGCTAAGGCAACCTAAGAAAGAAAACGTAGACGTCGAACAACTAAAGATCAAGAAGATAGAATATGAGCATTTACTCAAAATCACAAATAACGTTTCATTAAATGAAATAAGTAAGCAAGTAACTCAAAACCTCTTGAAAACTGCAGAAAAACTTATGACAAGGAAACCTCAGACGCAAAGAAAACTAATAACCAAAACGTAGATCTCGCAGAAATCAATAAAAGGATAAGGAAGAAAATTAGGAATGACACGAAATTACAAGAACAAAACCAATCTTAAGAACATTAGAAAAGGGGAAAAGTTTAAAACATTTTATAAACCAATAAAAGAAGGAGGAAGAACACAAATAGTAAAAAAAACTAACGAAAATAATGAGACGATTTCACACATAGATAAAATAAAGAGAACAGCTGAGAACTACTATAAAAATTTATATACAAGTAAAGAAATACGTCTTCCGGGAAAAACAGGAAAAGGGAGAAAACAAGTGCGAAACGTAGATTCAGAAGAGATCCCAACCATAACCAAAGAAGAAATTACGAATTCCTTGAACAGATCGATAAAAGAACGAGCGGTAGGAGAAGATGGTATATTATATGAAATGTTACAACTAGAAGGAGAACCAGTTTTGGAAATGTTAGAATGTCTATTTAATAAATGTCTACCGAATATAGATACCCCGGCAGATTGGGATAACGCAGTTATGATCCTACTATATAAGAAAGGAAACAAAACAAAACTAGATAATTACAGGCCAATAAGAATGTTATCAACACTACATAAGCTATTCAGAAAGGCTAACAACAAAACTAGACAATTACTAGCCACGAGAACAGGTTGGTTTCAGAAAAGGTTTCAGCACCCTAGACCAGCTCAAGTAGTAAGAACGTTACTAGAAAAATCTAACGAATATAACATCCCCATATGGATAGCCTTAGTCGATTATGAAAAGGCTTTCGACTCGATTGAAACCTGGTCAGTCCTAAATGCTCTAACTAACTGCCGAATAGATAATAGATACACAACCCTTACCCAAAACAATTAGAAAAAAGCGTCATTCCAAGTACCGCTCTATGGAAAAACTAACAAAATCCAAATCAATAGAGGTGTGAGACAAGGAGACACAAAAGCTAAGCTGGGAGAAAAAAGGAATAAAAATAGAAGGCGAATATCTAAGTCATCTGCGTTTTGCCGACGATGTTCTGATAACATCTAATAGAAAAGAACAACAAGAAATGCCAACAGAGCTATATCAAGCATCCAAGAAAGTGAGACTTAAAATGAACACATCAAAAAGAGAGTTCATGACCAATGAAAATATTGCAGATGAGGATATAACAATACAAATTGACAACTTACAAATAAGAAAAACCTAATCATACGTATACTTAGGCCAGAAAATGACACTATCAAAAGAAAACCTCAAGGCAGGCCTCTCTAGAAGGATATCACTGGCATGGTCAGCTTATGGCAAACTTCACTGTATCCTAAATTCAGATGCGCCAAAGACATTAAAGGCGAGAATACTTGACTAGGGTGTGCTGCCTGTGCTGACCTATGGCACAGAGACCTGGGCAATGAATAAGGAAATAATACACGTTGGGTTACTTGTAGAACCCAACGTCCCGTGTTAGTTATACATCTCGGAAATTCGCAGATAGTCCAGAGTGACAGACGTAGTCGAACGAATTTGCAAACTGAGATGGAGCTGGGCCAGACACACCGCCAGACTAACGGACAATCGATGAACTCTCCGAATTATCGAATGGCGACCACAAAATAATAAAAGAAGCCGTGGACGTCCATTAACAAAAAGGACCGACGACATCAAACGATTAGTTAGCACGAACTGGATGCAAAGAGCTCAAAACCGCAGTAAGTGGATATAATTACAACATACATATCTACAAAGGTGGATGACAAGTTAGAGGAGGCATAAATCCGACAATGGATTCTAAATATGATGATGTTTGTTTGCAAGATTCATGCAGACCTAAATTCATTAGACCATTTTTTAACAATTGGCTATAAAAAAGTGCTCCGGAGATGTTATTCTTTATTGAGGATACTTTGTCACAACAAATATATGATTAAGACATTTATTTCTTCACATCACAGCAAAGAAGAGTGAAGACGTAACTGTCGAAAAAAGTTAAATTTAAATATCAACAGTTGTATATACATACTGTGTTGTGCGCACACTTAGTAAAAGAAATATCTTTTCTAAAACAAACATATTTCTGATAAAAACCTGATTTAAAGGCAACCCAATTTCTTTTGAATAGTGCATGGATAAAATGTCCACAATATTAGTCCAAAAAGCCCACCATTTTGTAAAGTAGTGCCGATTTCATGAAACTAGTTCTTCCACAAATTTAAAAACGAGTAGTTTCCGAATTCGAAAAACGGCCGGAAGAAGTCAAGCAACCCGCCGGGTAGAATATAAAGAGCCAGATCAATAGCCAGAAAACAAAGCTAATACACGTTTAAGTTTCACACGTCATAAACCGAATTTAAATTTGATATAAAATGGGGTGTGAACAAAACATAACAGATAAAATATAAAAAGGGGCCAATTCGCAAGTGATATATACGCGGAGCGAGCTATCGCATTATCTCGGCGAATAACCTAAACATGCCTGCGAGGAAAGGATGAAAAAGTCGATTTAGAGTACCGAACTCTTTTTCAAATATCTAATCTACAATCTTTGGAGAGTCGTTTAGCGAGCTGGCTTTCCCGATGGAGACGTATATCGCCGGCAATCACTTCGGTTCACGCAGTTTGCATGAGCAGCGCAATCCTCGTCTTTAGCCATTGTGCACCGTTCCTTTTGAACACACGCCACCCTCCCTTACGACGTACCTACTCTTTATTCGGCTCTCGACGTGCGGCTGCCATTTAATCTCGTGCCACCTCCCGATTAATGCATAAACATAACTCCCGATGTTTGCCCGTTATTGAAACATCAGCTCGACTTAACCTACCCTCGCTGCTGCTGAGTAGCTAGATACAGTCTGTAGAGTGTAGATGCATTACAGCTGTTCCGCACCATACGCTATCGAGCAAAGGTGATTTTTTTGCATATATAGCTCGTTATAATTAGACAATAGTGTCTTTTACTTCCTGGGAACCTATATTCCTTAAGTAGACGTTAGTTCTTTTCATTTCGGTTTTTTGATGTGACAATCCATGTACTGCTAGCAATATAATTATTCAGTAATAATTATTCAATATTTCTTCTGTACTCGTTGTGTCCTTTTACTTTTTTATATTTTTGTTCGATTACTATTTCAGTCTATCTGTTTTTTTAATTTAATAGTTGGACTTTTTCACTACGGTCCTCTCGAATATTATGCCTAATGTTACTGGTTTGTCTTCTGGCTTTTCCAATAGCAAATTCAGCATTTTTCAGATTTCTTCTTCTTTCAATCGATGTGTCGGTACGCTAACTAACCCTTCTGGGTTTGAAACAATCTATCCCAATATTTTTTTTTGGCGTACCCATGAGCGTGTTAGCTGTTGCTCAAGTACCCCTTTAAACTGTTGGATATCATCATAAGATTTATTATTACAAAATAAAAATTGTTTATTAACGTTTTGGGCTTATTTTGCATAAACAACAATATAATTTATAGGAACAGAAACTTAAATATAAAGTCTAGCAGTACTCATACCTAAACAGATACTCAAAAAGTAAATAGATCTATTCTGCAAATACAACAATAATTGAGGAAGACAATACTACATATGTTTTGTAAATCAAATGACAAAATGTGTGGATAATAAACTAAACACGGTTGTGTCAAATTATCAGCAATTTTTTTCAAATTTGCTGTCATGAAGTCAAGCGGCAATGAATATCCACTGAAGTGACACGTCTTTCTTTTTGGCTTTTGTGTTGCAATATTTAGTAAAGCCACACTCGCATAAGTACGTACTTACAAATGACAAAAGTCCTCACACTTCTTTATCGGCTGTATTTGAAAAAACTCCCAGCAAACCACCCCAAAATGATGCTACAGACACAGAAGAAATATTTCTTTGAATGCTATATCACAAGAAATATCGATCCGTTTTCTTCTGATTTCTTGTAGATAAGACAGAATGGTTTCGTATTATAGGAAAAGGGGTGGGTGACCACATGCAATTTTCAACGTCTGTGTCGTTAGCAAAATATTTGTCAAATTAAGTTGATAAGTGTGCAAGAACTGCTTTCTTCAAATCAGATTCTACGGAAATTTTCTTTTCTAAAAGGTAAGAACTCAATTTGTCGAAAATATGGTATTCCTTCTACCCACATTATAATTTTTGCTTTAAATGCAGAAATGTTATCATTGGCAGTGAATAGAGTAGTATTTGTTTCTTCGAGTGAATTTGGTTCCATAAGTTTCGGCAAAAACTATAAAATGGCAGGGGTGAAAGCTAGATCTGAAAATAAAACATTTTAATTGGTTAGTCGGAAGAAGATCCCACTTATGCCTCTCAAATAAATTACTTTTATACAAAATCATACTACAACTTTCATGGATCTCTGGGATTCAACTATGGGGTAGAGCAAATGCATCTGACATCAAATATTCTACAGAGATGTCAACCCCAGATTTTTTGTATGGTGACAATGAAACATTCCACAACGATTTGGAGATTCCATATGCAGCCAGCGAATCCAAAAGCTCTGAAATCAACCGTCATCAGAAGACTTAAACCACCATGGCCGCTGCGATTATTTTTGCAACCCAACCAGGAGTAAACTGAAAATGCACCAGAAGAATAGCGATATCTCTTCATATCAATTTCAACCTAACAAAATGTACTCATTACTGCAAAGTTAGAATAGATTCTAAATATGCGAATATAATTTAAAATACCTAAATATGTATTATTATTAAAGTTTTTAAGTATTATATGAAATAATTTCTTCAGTTTGAATATCATTTGGGCCTTTTTACTTCATACCTTGTTACGAGGGTAGCACCCATAATTTCTGAAAACTAATAGATCAACTCGGATATATTTATTAGCCTCGGCGTAACGGCCTCGGCACAAATTTATCCTCGTTTGTTAGATACTTTCTAATGGACTTATGTCGTTACTAACTATTATGTATTGAAGACACTGTATGTGGGATTTTATATTTCTTTGATTATACCACTCCCTCTAACATCAACCAATGAAAAACGGAAAAATGCATAGTTACGCATGTACTAACTTTTAATAATGTAAATAGCAACTAATAATCACATACCTTCTTGATTAATAGGTGATAATCACACGCCTTCACAAACATAACGGATATTAAGCCTTTGTTTACATATACAAAAGTAGGCTGGTAACTAGATCATAACTTATCTGTAGGGTTAAAGAATATTACCCTCCATGGCAACCATAACCATATAGCAACCGATAAACTATTGAACAAATCACGGATGTTATGAATCATAACTGCCTTAGAAGTTTTAAAATCCTCGCTCTACGAGCTCGGAATTCAAAACATCTGCGGCAGTTATGATACTCATAACATTCCTAGATATGTTAATAGCTAAAAATACACTATTTAAACCTTGTTTATTGACTCGTGATATAATCTAGCCGAATGCAACTCGTGTTTTCTTAATTATCAAATCATTTCTGTTTCCACTCGATACATTGTTTTAGGCAATTATGCTCGTCCTTCGGACTCGCGCAATTGCCAAACAATATATCTCGTGTAAACAGAAATGATTATTTGATAATCAAGAACCCACTAGTTGCATTATATATGATAATCATACGCATGCCTCCAATTTGAGAGCGTGTGTGGTATTCACTTTTATACATTCCTTTAAGGCACAGAACGTCAAAAGTAAACTTCTGGCATATAACTTCCAGAAGCGGCTTCTTATTTACAGATGGAACTTTGACTGTTAATGGTTCTAATTGCCAGTTGTGTGTTACAGGATAGATTTAACGTTACGATATGAACATAGTTTGCTAAGAGTCGAAACTCGATATTGCGACAATAAAGAACAACAGATTGGTATAGCCAATGAAATCGGGTCTAGTTTAAATCGGCCTTTAAAACAATTCATCAAACAAGAATCAAAGCTCACCCTAATTACGGCTCAACAGTCCTGTAACAGGAAGTTGACCAGCTAACGCTCAGTGTGAGGAGGGTTCGATTCGATACACCGCAGCTTTGGATAAGAAGCTGTTACAATGGTTGTTAAACGTAAACAAAATAAAAGGGGGGAAACAGGCGCCACGGATTTTTGAAGGCAATAACAAACCGGCTCTCGTGGACATCTGAAATAGGAGAGCAGTTGCTTAACTTCGGTGCCAGTTGTGTGAGATGTCCTAATCTGTATATCCTCGGACCTACCTTTGTGATGGTCTACTTGCATCTACCGAGACACCTTACAAACACAATACACCAAAGGAAAATAAACATGGATAAACCAACACATGCAAATTACACAAATAAACGGCAATAAAGTTTATAATCAAATTGAATCTATTAATATTAAAAACGCATGTAAATGTTTGACTTTGAATAGAACAAATGGATTAATATTCTTAATTAAGTAAATATTAACTGAATGTAGAACAAAGGGGCTCACCCGCTGCGTTTAAAATAACAGCTGTGTAACTGCACAGTACAGGCTGAAAATAGCGGCAAGTTACAAATGAATGCACCATTATAAAAATAGTTGGCGCTGTAATCAAAATATTTCACCAAATGTTTGTGAAGGTGTATCACAGTATAAAATTAGGTCACAATATAAAATATAATTCACAATACCGGTCTTTAGTGTCCGGCGCTGCATTCTATTGAAGTATAATGCAACTGGGATGTCTCACCTCAAACAGCTACGTTGAAGAAGAATTCGGAGACGGGATCGGTTCCTTCAATATAAATCGAAATTCACTTAGGGTCCTTCTCAGGACTTACCAGAAGCTAATCTACATAAGGACGGGAGTAGACCAAAAACTTCCGAAACATCATGTGATAAACACCCGATACAGTGGAAAAAGTCCAATAAAACATATCATATTTTACTATATTTGATATTTAATACAGTTCGATCACTGCAACTGATTTAATGCATGATTACAATACGTACTTATCTGTACACGTTTGTTGTCTAGTCAACACTGATTTTCACCAGTGTGTACACCTAGCATATTTTTAGCTTTAATCTCACCGCTATTTTTAATGTTAATATCTTGGTCTGAGTTATAGTATATTGCTTATAGACAAATTTTTCCAACGCTTTTTCGTTAACATCAATTAATACGTATAAGCTTTACTTCTTCTACCTATTGTTGCTTATTGAATACCCAGCGATAATTTGAATTACAGATTTCACATTTTTATTTGAAATAGTAATACGCGTTATTAATAAATCGAGATACTAGATATCAATAGAAAGGTAACCTTAACACGTATTCTCTATCCAACAATGCTTTTCCAGGCCGATTTTAAATGTCGAAGTAGCTGAGACGGAAAAAGCAACCGCGAGCATCGCTTCGCGCGAGACGTTAAATCTGCGTTCAGATTTTATGCAAGGGAACGTGAGGATGACGAAAACAATCGCTTATTACTGAAGTTTCCAACTTGGGACAATCCGTTTATAAGTCTATTTCGAAACTTAAATGATATTCATTGTTGCTAGTCGGAATCTAACTTTCTGATCTTTTATTTAAAGCCAGCGCATTATCAGTTTATTACCGAAGGATCGCTCGATGGAACCGATATTTAGGGCCGCCGAGTGGATTTGTATTTTTCCTCCGACTGCAGGTTGCTTTTATGCTGACAAGCGAGCCATTAAAGCAAATGCGAGCAGCGATAACGAGACAAACAATTTCTGTACTGCAACCCACTTAATGATTACATTCGCCGCTCCTCTTCGCATCGTTATATTTTCAGTTTCTCGGATATTTAAAAGTTCTAGTTAGTTGAAACGATGCTTTTAGACCACGTATACCTTAACAAAGCGCTGCTTTCTCGAGCCGGAGTCACATTACAGCGAGGGTTAGTTAAGGAAACTTTCTGGAAACCTTTAGCTGGTGGCTTCTTGCAACTATTGCAACATTTTTAGGATTATCGCAAGCGAAATAAAGTATTACGCGTTCAAACACAACTTTATTCCGGTGTTTATACATTTAACAACATGAATTTGGTTGTTATACTATATTGAGTAATAATTTCAGCAAAAACTAAACAATTGCTAGCTGTATCTCAGTTACAGTAATTTAACAATAACTAATTACCTTTAAAGAACTTGATTTACCGCATTCGTGTAGCCTGTTCATTCCACCGTATCTTCCCCCATCGTTATCAGTCGGAGGACTCTTTGGACACAGCCGTTCATTCTATTTATGGTTGTCTAGTTTTTAACCCTCACGGGATTCCCACTTTAGCGATGGTGAGAGGGCTCAGCGTCAGCAACCATCAACACCCAGAGAGCGATGCCGGCGGTAGCGTGACTACTGGTAGGGCCACCCTTGCCGGTAGGGCTTCGAGGAGAAGATATGAAGGTGAAGCTTGCCCCAGAATGTACGGCTGTAAACTGGGCACTCCTTTGTCCTAGAGTCAAAAAATGGCTCCAAAAGTGGAGGAACCAACAAGACGATGGTCAACGGTATGGCAATGCAGAAGACGAGGAGAAACCACTGCATCAAATGTCCCCACGGGCATCTCTAGTAAATCACAATAGTCTTAAGTCAATTGATAAACCTTACTAATCATGATGTACGGCACACAAGATCCGGCAGGGGTAAAAACTCACGAATAGACTACAGGGCCTCCCAGGTCGTAAGCCAGCGAAATCCCTGAACCCCTCCTCAAAAAAAAAAAAACTAAAATAACAGTATTTCGAACTAATATTCCAAAATAACGAAATATAGGGTGATCGGTACATGGAATATTGAAGTTTATGTCAACGTCAAACAAATGCGTCGACTACATATCGATAATTTAAGATGCAATGAGGTGGGATGACCAAATAGTGGAAAAATAGGTGACTATAACACTATAACTGTTGCTGCTCCGATGATACAACAATACTCAGTCGAAATGGTATAACATAGTAGTTAATAATAAAGTAGAAAATGCAGTTAAAGGATTTCAACAATTCAACACTAAGCCATTCAATATGAACATCGTTCAGTTATATGCCCCAAACAGTAATAGTACCAACGAAGCATTTGAAACGTTCTATAATGGCATTGAAATAGCGTTAAAAGAATCATATATTAGAAGACTTTAACGCGAAGGTGGGAAAAGGATAGGAGGAAAATGTGGTAGGCAATTTTGGTCTTGGGGTTTGCAATGAAATTGGAGACAAAAATGGTACAACTTTGTAAAGAGAACAACCTTTTTATAACGAATACACACCCTAGGAGATTATACATATGGAGATTACTTTTGGACCACAAATAAAACATAGCGAGCAATCAAATTGACTATACTCTCATAAACCAGAAATTCCGATACGCTATTAATACTGTGAAAACCTACCCAGATTCTGATATCCCTACTGATCATAGTCTCTTGTTATCCAGTTTAACTATGAAATTGAAGAAAATTAAAAAGAAAAGTATAACAACGAAAATAGATAGAAAAAACCGTTCAGGCACTACCATGGAATGTCAGATAAAAAAGGAATTGAACGCAAACATTAAAACTATTAAAGAGGAAAAATAAACACCCAAGAAAGATGGCAATTGCTAAAGAATACTCTGAAAGAGTCAATAGAAGAAACATTAAGAGTGATACGAAAAAAGCAAATCAGAAATCGATGATAGAAATAAAAAATTAAATAAATACAGAAAACTACGCAAAATCATAGGACAGAAAATTAAGAATGTAAAAGAGAGATGGCTGGAAATAAAATGTACGGAAATAGAACAACTGGAGCAACAACACAATACTTTTAACATGCACAAAAGAATCAAGGAAGCAACATGGTTATATAGAAAAAGAGACTTGGATAAGATAAAGTTACTAACAGATATCACAATGAAACTAAAAGGATGAGAATAGTATATTACGGAATTATTTGAAGGCGACAAAAGGGGAAATAAAAGAAACATTCAAGGAACAACTGGTCCACCAATCATCGAAGAAGAAGTTTACAAATCTATGCAACGCTTAAAAGACGGTAAAGCATCAGGACCAGATGAAATTCCTGTAGTTATACTAAAAACTAATATCAGAAGAAGATTTAGACATTCTACTAAGCATTTTCAACAATATGTAATGGGCTAAATCGACAATTACTACAACGCGCCAGTTTGTAACGGTGCGACAACGTATTTACAATAAGCCAAAATAAAGCTGGCGATTAGAGCGTATAATAACTCACAAAATCTGGAATGTAACTCACATAGGACCGCTGCCCATCCCATTACAAGAGTTGGCGACTAGACTTTAGTGGAGCGCGGGGTGGTCCAACTCGACATCACATAGGGCAACGGCCTAATAAACGGAAAGCAACTCTAAAATGACAAGGCGCCACAACATTGTCTACAATAGAAAAATGCATAAGTGAACCCGCTGAGAAAACGTGGAAGCATGACAAGTTTACCTTTCAACTTTAAGCTTGGCTGTGCGGAAAATTGATGTCCCATGCTACTGCAATCATCTGCTGTCCCCAGATACTGCATAAACAAAACGGAAGAGATACTGCAACAGCTCAACAAGCTGCGGGCGGACGGAGCCATGGGGGTATAATCCACTACTGAAGGCGACATCGAAACATCGTACGGTATTGGCAGAACGACAGAAACGATAAGCGATTGCTTCGCGAAACAACGATGAGTCTTGTAAGGTAATCCGTTAAACGACGAAATAGGAACGCCACTACACATTACGAAAAACTTTAGGCTTACATTAAACAACAATTACGACACCCAGCTAAATCGCTGTCCACAACCACATGCAGTACAACAACGGTCCAAGCAAATGCGAACGCAGCACTTGCATACGGAACAAAACAGGCGGTACACATCACACACACCAAGGTACGACCGTTAGGCGTTAAAATAGCACTGAATTCAAACGTCAAAATCCCTCGCAAACGCCACCCCGAAGGGGCACCACCTCAAAAGCTACTGTTGCTTTCAGACACCGGATTCAATCTGTCTCGGAAAATGCACGCAGACAGCGCGATCGATAAAGTGGTGTAAAACTGAAACTGAAACTCGATCGCACATGGCAGCTGTTTCTTAAATTTACACCAGAAACACGCCTAAAAGCAAGTCGTAGACGGATCAATATTTATATTCTAGCGCGCCAACAACTTCAAACAGAGATACACAGAAGGAGTGCATTTCAGAACCGTCGACGGTAAGCGAATAAAACATCTAGAAAGCCAATGCCTGCACAAAATTAGATATGCTCAAATTCAGGCGGAATATACGAGTGGAGTCGTAATTTAGGAAATAACGTTAACTAGCTGTACGTTCATGCAATCTAAAATGTCCTAACAAATAATATATTAAGTATTAAGAACGTAAGGACATCTTACCGATCGAAGGCAATTATTTGGAGAGGGAGCGAAGAGACGACTCCAATTATTGTCTGAGATCGGTAATTCCTTAACGTTCGTGATGCTTATGACGTTTTTTGCATGATAGAAATGTGTTTTTCTTCAAAAATCAGTAAAATGAGGCATTATACCACAGAATAATATGGTGGTGGCACTGTAAGTCTATGTCAAATTCGAGGTTAGCAGGTTAGCTTTTGCGTCAGTATGTGTCAAAACCTAACCTAACCTGCTAACCTCGAATTTTTACCTACCGTTCTAGAACGGTAAACATAACTTACTGATTTGACAAGAAACTAAGTAAAACTGTTCTATCGTGCAAAAAATATATAACAACGGTGAAATACCGAAAGAATGGTTTTTATCAGTATTTCTAGTAATACTGGAAAACATAAACTCAAGGGCATGTTGTAGCGGAATAGTTTGTTTCACTTTGGTATTTAATAATCACGTTGCTAGATTTGAGCCAAACTGTACTTCTTACATTGTAATGATTAGGTTAAGACGAATTACGTATTCATAACATGCATGGAGTGTTTTGCGCACCAAATTGTGCGGTACCAACTAGCTGATGCTGTCGTTGCGACTATTAATAGAACCAAATAAAATTGTGGGCGTATAGCGGCACGAGGAGTCAGTCGCTCGCTAGTAGGCGGCTCATGCGTACATTCAAACAAAAGCGACGCCACGCGAAGAATTGTACAATTGAGAGTTTACTTGTTAATCAGCGTTAAGGACAGTCGATGGCTCGTTATTCTTGAGCCGAAATACAGCCTTGAGAGCCTAGAACTACTTTGGAATCAACACCGAGGTACCGATAATTCTTTATAGCCGGAGGCCGCTATACGAGACCATTTGGAGCAACTATAACGCCTGGTTAATTCCTATAAATAATTCCCACGATTGAATACTAGAAGACGTAAGAAGAAAACTAGAAGCGTAATTAGTAAATTACGAGGGCGATTAAAATTTGATGTGCATTTTTTTTTTTAAATTAATGTTACATGTAGATACTTTTCCTAACAACCTCCCTTTAAAATAACTCGTCCCATCGCTCCGGTAGCTTCTGTATTCCCGTAAAAAAAAATCTTTTAGTTGACGACGGAGCCAATTGTGCACCGCACCTCATTAGAGGCAACACGCTTGCCTCCCAAGAATTTTTTAAGGGGGCCACTTGGGGCCAAGTCCGGACTATATGGGGGGTGAGGTAGCACTTCCCAGTCCAATTTAACGTGACAAAAAGTCACCGCTTTCATACTCGTAGCGAAGCCAGAGTTCTCTGCAAACCTGTAGTCGTTTCTGCTGTTTTGGAACCCACCTGGAGCTAACTTTACTAAATTTAAGCTTGTCGTGGACAATAGTGTGAATACTACCGACACTGGTGTTTACAATTCCAGCAATTTGCTTGTTTTTTTCCTAGAACACTGCTCTCTTCAGTATCTGCGATGAGAATATTTTTGTGTGTATCCACATGGCTGGCATTTCAAGCATTACAGAAATTTCACCTTTTGGATGTGGAAATTACACTTTGATTATAGAGTTTGTTAATCATCGTATTATAAATATAATTTTTATTTGTTTTGGGGAATAATTCGACGTTAAATAAAGGAATAGCTATTTTTGTCTTTCTGTGGCTAATATTTGAGATATTTCACGTCCCAGAACTTTGATACCTTCTTTTAACTACTTGGTTCAGTTGAGGGATGAGTATTGAGAATAGCTATGGGAAAAGATAGATGTTGTTTCAATTGATAGGTACGAAAGTTGGTTCTTTTGAAGGTTAGTGCTGTGATGATTGCAAAGTAGTGTTCTGGACAAAGGCTGGAATTTTATTTTATATTCACGCTTTTAACCGTATGGGCGGTAGTATTACCATCTGGGTTATGGGTGGTATGAGTTCCGCCCTTTTGATACAAATTAGCGGGGATTTGTTTTAGGCGTGGTGTTCTACCTTTCTGGTTCTTTTGGTTCCTGTTATTGCTCATTACTGTTGGTGTTAATTTATCGAATTTCTTCGAGGCAGTAAGTGGTTTGCTTAATAAGTAATCAATTACAGCTGTTTGTTTGCGTTTTTTAACTTGCGATTACGGACTATCTTTATCTCTAACAGGGTTTTTTGTTTTGTGCTCTAATACAATCATCATTTCCTTTTGGCTGGAGTTAGATTTAGTTACAGAAATAATAGATATAGTTTATTGACGAAGCCGACGTAAGCCCAAATATGCCCGACGTAGACCTAATCGGTGACGATAAAAACATCGTTTACACATGGAGGCAAGATATGTTTATATATAAGAGTTATGAAGGGGAGGAAGATGATGTAACGAGGGTTCTTGACGAAGCAAGTCCGATGTGTGACGATTCAACATGACACAGCACGCAGCTAGTGTGAATATTATGTGGGAAATACAAACAAAATGTAACACTATACATAGAAGTCTCATATCTGATAATTATCTGCTTACTTGGTTATTGAAAACTACCAAACCATAATAGCAACAGACAGGAATGCTCTATGAAGCATACGATGTGAAAGCTAAGAAACTAGGATAATTTAAGCGCCGACAAAACTAAGTAATTGGCAACAGAAGAAGAAGCTAACGACTTCTTCTTCTTCTCAGCCTTCCTCAGTCCCTTTGTGGACATAGGCCTACTTAACATCATTCCACCTCGATCTATTCGGCGCTATGTTCTGCTAGTTGAAACCAATCGTTTTCTTCATATTATCCGACCAACGCGTTTGAGATCTTCCAGTTGGTCTTTTCTGCCACCATGGTCTCCAATTGAATAAAATGTTTGTCCATCTATCTTGCGATCTTGCTACATGGCCTGCCCATTCCCACTTCTGCTTCGCCATTCGCTCCACTATGTCGTCCACTTTTGATACACTACGTAGCCATGTATTTCTCTTTTTGTCTTTTATAGTTACTCCCACCATTTTGCGTTCCATAGCTCTTTGTGTGATAGCCATTTTCCTGACAATTGATTTGTTGGAGGCTCAAGTTTCTGGTTTGTACAATAGCACAGGAAGTATGCATTCGTTAAAGGTCTTGGCTTTTAGTTTTTGTGGAATATTCATCTTCATTATGTAACCTAATTTTCCGTACGCCATCTCTCCCAGTCTAACACGTCTATTTAGTTCAGCTTTTAAGTTATTTTTCCCCATCCTGATTTCCTGTCCAAGGTAAATATATTTTTCCACCTTCTCTATATCTGTGTTGTTAAGCGTTATTTGAGCGTTATCCTGAACTTCATTTGTCATTATTTTTGTTTTGCTTATATTTATTTCTAAGCCTCATTCTCTAGAAACATCACTTAGTTCATTCAACATTGTTTGTAGCTCTTCCGGGGATTCTGCAATTATAACGACGTCATCGGCGAAACGCAGATGATTAAGCATTTCTCCAGAAACGACTTAGATTAACAAAATAAAAATAAAATTTCTGAAAGCAAGAGTATCAGGACGAAACGAACAATTAGAAATATTGAATGACAACAAGAAGTTAGAGATTAACAAAAACGCAATAGCAAGAGAATGGATATTACTGAAATGAAAACAATGATAAGATGTTGTCGAATATTGTGTTCTTAGTATAAAAAAACAAGATATAAGAAAACAGCACATACAACTATACTGGACACCATCAATTTTAAGCAGCTATAATGGTATGGCTATATGATAACAATAATCTCCGAAAAATTTCTTAAACGAATTTGGGTTAAAATAGATGTAGAAGAGGAGAGGAAGACTGGAAATGCTAGAAGCAATGGAAAGACGCAATCTGTGAACTGGTGCGTAGGATGCAAAAACTAACAACAATAATGCAGAAAACAATAAATTTTAATCAAAATAAGCAGGTGTCATCAAATTTGTCATCATTGACTTTTATTATTTAAAACATCCAACATCCTGATCGAATCCCACTTCTGTCACCCGTCATGTATCTATTTCGGCATCAGGTCGTTTGTTAGAACAATTTCCCGAAGCTAGTACTTTCCGTATTTTTAGCTCAAATTTAGTATTTTTCCGATTCATTTGAGCCCAATCTTTAGTTTGGTAATGTTATCAAATTTTGATTCCACACGAACCTTATTTCCACCTAGCTCGTATCTTAACACTTTGCAGTTCTTGTATATTCATCGCAACCCAATTCTTCCTACGTTGGTTTTATAAATTCACGTATTGTCATCTTATGCGAAGCGTTGCAGTTTAGCTTATTGGATTCTCAGAATTTCTTGTTGTTCTAACATGCTTAAAATGTTCCCTTTAGTTTCGTGCCAATCGCTTAGCCAGCTTTCGTCATTCTAAAATTTTCCCGAACGGCTTGCATAAGCTAGAGAAAGATCGACCTTTAAGTGACGCTTGCGCAATTCATTTTGACTTCGGGGATCTTAGCGCAAAGCTTCATTCAGCCTCTGAAAACTGACATATTTTAGAACAAATGAATCGACAACATATGTTTTTGTGGTTGGTGTCTGAATTTAAATAGAACATTAATTTATTTATTTACACAACGTCACAGACTTGATACTTACAGTGCAACCAAATCCAGCAATTGACTTTTAAATAATTTACTTTTAATTCGTATTTCTAGACTCACTGAGAATTTCTTATTTTGAACAATTATTTACTGTAAATATATTTGGTTATCCTTCTAAAATTGGTAAGACTGATTACTTCCACTATTTAGCATTTCAAAGTTCCTAATGATACCAGTCGCTGCATTTAACTAGAATTATGCAGTTCAGCAAAAGGCAATATTTTTGAAGTATACAATCAACATTGAAACAGTTTCGCCTTGCATAAAATCAGCTCAATTCGCGTTGTTTTCTATTGCGCCGTAATTTAATATTTTTACTAATATTAAAGGATCTTGGCGCGAGCCGAATTGAACCAGTCTACGGTAATTGTTAATTCGCAAACGGTCGCCGGCGCCATTGTTTTTTATAGGCCACCTCTATCAGAAAATGAAAGCGAAAGGGGAACATCTTACTAAAGAGTTTAATCCTAAATTTAGTTTGAGCCGTTAGGCGGCTGTATTGGCCGTAGAATGGAGACGCACCGCACCGTTTTATATTGAATTATGGTAAGTCGAGACTAATGATGAATGCTAAACAAGATGAGTGCAATTTGCGAGTCCGGAGTTAATTAGATGTGCATAATGAAGGCCGAACTTAGAAAACAATTCACATATTCTCCGGTTCTTTGAGCGTCTAAAATGTGACCAGGTTGCAAATATCGAAGATACAAGGACTTGCAAAGGATCAAGGGACATCAGCAAGACACGACGAAGCCTTAATTTGCATATATTTGATCAAAGGAAGTCTCTCGTTAAATATATAGGTATTTTTTGGAGTTTTCCCCTTGTTTTTGCTGATTTGCATGTCACCCTTCGCTCTAAGTCAATTCTTATTCATCACGAATCAGGAAGTTTGTAGAAAATCTCGATTTTTCCTCTTAAAAATCCACTAATGAAAATTTGACTTGCAGAATTTCGAATTTTTCGCCTTGTTTCTAGACTGACACGGTCACCGCTTATACATAATAATATACCATTAGCAGTGTTATCGAATACACAGTCATTTAAATATCTAATGAATTCAAATAACGTCGACGGTCTCGCAACGCTTTGCTATTCAAATATTCAAATTTAAATGCATTTTTCCGAGTTGTGTGTAGTTAAACAGGCGACTCGGCATGCGACGACGACTCCTCCTTATTTATATTCAACAGAATGTCCTTCGGCCTGATTCATACACGACATTAATTCCGGCCCTTTCCGAACTATCGCTTTATGATTAAGAAAAGTGCTCGCGTTGCTCCTTCGATCAATTTTTCTAAATTATGCTAAAGCCTCTAATAAGCGAAGAAAAATTGGTGTTCTGGCGTTACTTTAAAAAAGCTGTAATAATTAAACTTATCCAGGAGGCGATTTATCAAATTCTACTTTATTTTAGCAAACCGTCCCGTCTGCCACACAGATTCGTGTTCAGAATGGGGCTACTTCAGTTTCAGATGATTACCATAATATAACCTAATACCTAAGTGCGAAGATTGTTTTGTTAATTGCTAGTGCTAAGAGAAATAAAGAAAATAACTTTATTATATTTCAAAATATTCTTTCTTTGACATTTGTAAATTCCTTAAAATAACTTCTCAGTTTTTGGAAGAGCGTCAGCAAACGTCGCATTTACGTTATGGAATCTCTTACCGCGTATGCTTTTTAGTCTTTGCTCTTTGGAAACAAAAGGAAATCGTTAAGGGGCAAAATCTGGGCTAGATTAAAGGTGAGTGAACCATATGGCCAGCTGAACTCCAAATTCGTGTTTAAAGTTTTTGCGGTATATGCGGAGTTGCATTATTGTGGTCTAAAAAATTTCCTACAAATCAGATTTTCGGCAATCACTACACAATTTTTCAAATAATTGAGGAAGGCACAATTTTATATACCAGAACTATGAGAATTTATTGTTGACACATAGTCAAGAGGAATTACTGCAACTGGACCATTGCGTCTGAGAAAAGCAGTAATCACTTTGTTGTTTGTAGATAACTTATGATCACATCTTCATTTTCAGACACCCAAACACTTGATTGTTGTTTAGTCTCGGGGTTATAGTCCTGTATCCAAAAGTCATCGCCCTTAACAATGTTAAACACATGATTTGAAGATTCTGCATGCGAAATTTTCTAACATAAAAAATCTACTGCATCAGTCTACTCGTACTTGTTTTTGTTCTTCGGTTAATAAATGTGGAATCCACCGCCTTGCCAGTTTTTTCACACCTAGCTGTTGGTGTAAAATATTATTTACTGTGGATGATCCAATAACGATTTATTGTTGAATCTCTCTATGAGTTATATTTCGATCTTCCTTAAGCAACTTTTTGGTAGCACTAACGGATTCAGCACCAACAGCGAGTGAAGGCGTCCATGTCTCGATTCATCTTCTAACGGACACCGTCTACACATAAATTTACGAAACCAGCAAGTAACTGTGAATAAGCTGCCATTAAATTTTACTGACTGGGGTCATATGTCAAACTTCAATTATACTCGTAGAAAATGACTGCCCGAAGAGTGTGACGCGGCACATTCATAATTTTCAATTCATAACAGCAATTTATAAAAATAAGAAGTTGTCCCTTTATGCGCTTTAACTTTGACCTTTTAAAATTGCAACTAGAAGCTGTCAAAAGAATGAGTTTTCAATTTAGGCAAAAAATATTGGCGTCTCTGGTCTGCTATTAACAATTGATAGAACAGCTCTCGCGCTCTTGTATAACCAATTCCAGCAAAATAACTCCAATTAGGAAAAAGAAAAACCAAATAATTTGTCTCTTTAACCCTTTCTGATCAAGTCGCTGTGCAGATGTAATAAGGCAGTGTGGGAGTAATAGGTCCACTGTATTTAAATTCTTCTTGATCATACATATACAAAGTTGGATTAAGTGCTGAGTTGTGGAAGTAAATAAATGGTTTTATCCCTCATCCGGGTTTATTTTATTTGGAAGTTGTCAGTTGAAAGCGGCAAGGTTAAAATTCAATACTTGCAACAAGCTGGAATAATCTGAGGTGACACAATTATTCTTTCGTGACCTGCAAAACGTAAACAAATGATGATACCGAAAGAACTTGTTGAGTTACGATTATATGAACCGGATTTCCAACGCAGAAGATAAAAGGCTGCTAAACAGTGAGCCAGTGACGGGTTACGATTCCAAGTAAGCGAACAAGAGGTTTTTCTATGTTGAGTCTGCCACGCAAAATTCTAAGCAGGGATATTGCCTTTGATGGGCAATAGTCATCAGTCGATAGTAGCGAAGTGTGTATTGAAGGGAGAATAAGCCAGATAGGATCCTATTTATGCTTTTAAATTTTAGTTGTGGGTTGATGTTTGCTGTCAATTTTTGTTTGTTGAGTTAAATAACAAGCTATGCATTTGGGTGAAGCCACGTTAAAGTCAAATACTTGAGATAAATTTCAATTCAAATTAAAATATTTTGCAGTGGTACAAGAATAACCTTGTGCTAATTGGTTTTTGTATTAATAATAAACAAGAGTGTATGTTTAGAGCGATAAACCTAATAGTAAGTTAGATAATTAAATAAATTCAGTAAATTCAAATGAAAACAGCTCTCTCTTTGCGCTGTATATTTATACAACTTTAAATAATCAGGTGAAAAGAGATATAGATAATAATGCACAAACACATACATTGCATAGGGTAAAACAGTTAACTTTTAGACTAAACGACATTTAATTCATTATTAAACGAACGACTTCCGAGATTGGACCGTGTCCTTGTTGACATAGAATAACTCAACTTTTCGTCCACTTTCTTAAAGGGCTTTGTCAAGAGATAAGAAAAAGAGTACAGTAGTTCAACGTTTCAACCACGACAGTGGCAGAACTTTTCTACCGCTCCGAAGGAAGAAAGCCACATTTTGATACGATATACTTGATCCAAAGCTTTGTAATAAGTAAGCAAGTATTTATATATATACTTCTAAATTAAATTGATAACAAATTTCCATAAATAATTTTAAATTTAGTGCCGTTGTAAGACAGATTTTTGCAAAAACACGTTCTGATCTTCATCGATAATTGTTTCTGGTTGCAGTTTGTTTTTTAGAAGATATGCATATAGTTTTGATTTTCTATTTAGTATAACTACTCCTCTGCAGTTATTGATTTTTTTAACTATATTTATTATTTTTACTTTTTTCTAATTTTTCGTATTGTTTAAACTTGATTTAAACACACATAAATTTTATTTTCTAAAATTTACGAAATCCAGTTGCATGTTTTTAAATGCAATTCCCATTAATTAGCAAGAAAAATTTAATGTTGCAATCACCAGTCTTTGCCTCATAATTACTAAATTTAATATGTTTAAATTAGATTAAAAACTATATATTTCAGTCCAAATTTACGAAACATTATTCATAATTTAAAAGCCAGTGTTATTACGTAATCAGACGAGTTAAAGACCAGGAAAATGCAATTCTGCACTCCATGCACAATACCGACCTACAGTAGTAAGTTCAACGGGCGACCTTCGCTCTAGCAGGAAATAAAAACTGCACAATTGCTTATCTCTGTTTTGTAATTTAAACACTCTGGCCTAGTAAACTGTATATATGAACTTTGATATTGTTACTGCGTTAAGCATTTTTAGTTTTGTATAAATACTAGTCTATTTTCATAATAAGAATCAATCTGCATTTAATGTTTGATTCATTCCCTACGTCGCCACCCCTATACCAAGCCATAATACTGTCGAGATGTGAGGCTGCATCTCAGGGGTTGGTGTTTCTACTGTCGTCCGTTCAAGTACCATTGACTACATTGGTTTAAAACGTAAACACAGTCTTGTTTACGTGCTTGACGGATAGAATCAGCGCAAAGTAACGGAGTCCTGAAACAGCCTCTCAGGCATCTCTGTTCATGGTCCTTCGAGCCGGATCTGTCTCCAACTAACGAAAAAACACATCCCGAGAAGAAGACAACATCTGCCAACCACCCAGTTCCCAGAAAATGGCCAACAACATGGAGGAATTCAACAAATTAGCTGTCGCCCAAGAAGAGCTCGCGCAGAAGATAAAGCAAATATTATCCAACAGCAAAAAGGACCCTGCCAGCCGAAAAAATGAAGCCTACATCGCCAGTCGCAACAAAACGCTGGACGAACTTTGGAACACTGCAACTAAAAATCATGCAGAAATGGGGCAGCTAAGTATTCCAACTCATAATTATTTTAAAACAGGGTATTACGACCAAATTAAAGCCATATACGGCGAAGCAAAAAGTTACTTGCAGAGCTGTTCAAAATCAACGGAAATTTCCAACCCCTCCGTAAGCAGAACTCAAGAGGAAATGGTGGCCAACCCCGAGCAAAAGGTTCGTATCCGAAAACTGCAGATTCGGATTCAGAATTTTAAGCAAGCGATGGACGACGCCGAACTAACACAAGAATTAGGGAGGCCCGCCATCACGACAAGAGAATTAAGAGAAAAATGGGATCGTGTGGTTGAGATGGACGAAGAAGTTATGTCAAACGACATGGCTTCAGAACAAATGCACTTCAGTCCTGAATATACTACGTTGGAAGACAGGTATAGAAATTTAATTATTTTATTGCAAGCGCCGACAAGGAACGAGCGAGCAGCAGCCATCTCGCTTCCTCAAGTCAAAATTCCCATATACGAGGGAAATTATGAGGAATGGGCCACTTTCAAGGACCTGTTCACCAAATTAGTAGATGACAACCAGAATATGGACGATGCCATCAAGATGCAATATTTAAAGACGCATCTTAAGGGAGAGCCAAGCCGACTGATCCAGCATCTAGCTGTTACCCAAGCAAACTACAACACCGCCTGGAATCTGCTGCAACAAAGGTATCAAAATAATCGCCTTATTCTAACTAAATTGCTAGATACCATATTCGATCTGCCGGTCCTCTCCAAAGAGTCAGCCCAAGGGTTAAAAAGATTGCACGACTCCATCAAGGAATGTGTGGAGGCAATCAAAAATTTAGGCATCTCCACGGACAGTTGGGGTCCGTGGATTAACAGAGCTATCGCTCGAAAATGGGATCCTGAAACCAACAAATTATATGAACAGTCGCTTCAATGTCCAAATGAAGTCCAGGATCACCAAAATTTAATGGCTTTCCTGCAAGTGCGGTTCCAATCCCTAGAATCCATAGATGGAGCTCGAAAGCCCACGCAGGAAAGACCACAGAAGAATTACTCTTCCGCATCCCTAAATTGCAAGCTGTGCCATGGAGATCATTACATCGACAACTGTAGCCAATTCCAGAGGCTATCTACGCATGACAAACTAGAAGCAGTAAAAACCAATCGATTGTGCTATCGATGCTTGCGGCACGATTCAAATATACCATGTCGTGCCTATTTTAATTGTAGGATCTGTCGCTTCCCGCATCACACACTGCTTCATAAGGCGCAGCCACCATCAAGACCGCTCCCTGCCCAAAGAATGAGAACGTCAGCTCATGCAGCAGCTATGAAGACTTCCAACGCTCCAGAGAAGAAGCCGAAGTCGGACATCATCACCGCCAATTTAGGCGCACAGGAGAGCCAAGTTCTACTTTCCACAGCAATGGTTCAAGTAAAGGCAGCATCCGGGATGACTCATCTACTACGAGTATTAATAGATCCCGGGTCTCAGGGGTCGTTTATCACGGAAGCATCAGCCGAATTATTGGGGTTACCCAGGACCAAGGTTCGAACTGAAATCACAGGAATTGGGAACAGCGAGCCAAAAATTGCCAAATGGAAAATCCCAGGTTTGATCACACCTAGATTTTCAAGTAACTTTTCCCTACCTGTCAATTTACTAATACTTCCCAAACTTACCAAAGCCATGCCTTCATCCCCCATCCCAAACATAAATATAGATTCCTGGAGCAATACCTTCATCGCCGATCCAACCTTCAACCGACCCGGTCCTATAGATGTAATTCTAGGCGCCGAAGAATATTCAAAAATAATTCTAGAAGGAATCACTAGAACAAAGGATGGCATCTTGGGACAAAATATCAAACTGGGTTGGGTATTATCTGGAACCATTGGAAGACAGCATAACGACAGCATTAAAGTCAACACCATGGTTGCCAAAATTGGAGAAGAATATCAGTTGCAGAAATTCTGGGACACAGAAGAAGTACCCACACAAAGAACACTTTCCCCAAAATATCAGGTACGTGAAAAGAAATTCACAGAATCAGTACAGGAAAGACCGCAGAAAATCGAAGCTTCCGAAACTCTTAATCATGGAGGTCACTACATCAAAAGCTGTGGTCAGTTCCGAAGTTCACCTACCAATGACAAGCAAACAATCCAGCAGGTGAAGAAAATATTAACAACCGATCTTACAGCGGAAGAACGAGCAATCGCAGCTGCCAATATAAAGAATACGGAAGTTCAACATCCTGTTATCATCGAATGTGAAAAGGTAGCATCTTCTCATCCACAAGAAAATCACCAAGTGCATGAAACCTCCGAAGTCCTCACTCACGAAATCCACGTTCATGAAGTCCGCATCCACGAAGTTCCAATTCAGGAAGTTCCCATTCACAAAGTCAATGGACAGAAAGGAAAGGAAATTGCAGGCCACGAACAAATTGTTGAAACTCCTACAGCAGCTCCAAGCAGTGGATGCAGTCCAGAAATTGCAGGCCACGAAAAATTCGTTGGAACTCCTCCAGATGCTTCAACAGCAGCTCCTAGCGATGGATGGAGCCAAGAAGCTGCAGCAATAACTGCAGAAAATGAAAAACCCTCCGACTCCATTAAACACTTGACACCCGGTGGAGAGCAGCACCAAGACTTGTCGGCAGGGCATGTAAGAAACGAAAAATCATATGCCAAACACTTCGCGCCAAGCGGTGGAAGCAGTCCAGAAGTTGCAGCAGGAACTGCAGCAATCGAGAAACCCTCCGATTTCAATAAACAATTAGCACCTAGTGGAGGGTGGCAACAAGACACAGCGGCAAGAATTGCAGTACACGGAATAAGGTATGGGTAGAACCTTAACTCGCCCATGATCTATGGTGAGATATAGACCTTACAAAGTGTTGAAAGAAATGAGCTAAAAATGAATAAACGGGCAACCCTCCGAGTTCTCTAAACATTTAGCACCTAGTGGAGGGTGGCATCAAGAAATGGCATCAAGAGATACAGCAAGCGAGCAAACCTCCGAGTTCGCTAAGCACCCTAGTAGAAGATGGTATCAAGAAGACGGCTTATTAAAGTCTGCGAGGGAAGTTACCGAAGACTCGCAATGTGGAATACCGATGCGGCATCCTCTAAAACAGCTAACCTCGGCAAGAGTGATATTAATTATTGTATTCACTCATATAATGTTCGTCTCCAAAGGAAGAGGCAGCCGATGGACGTTGGCAGGATGTTTCAAACCAATTGGTAACATAGTCAACGACACAATAACACAAAAGCTCTTTTACAGATATAGCAAAGGAGCCAGTGTTGCAGCAACCGAACCACTTCGAGGATTTATAACCCTCTCGGTTAGACCTTCAACATCATCTGAAGGAAGTAGCATGGAGAGTCATCCGATATCGCTACTACCTATCCAGAAGAATCATCAACAGCGTCTAAAAGACGTGACATGGAAAACCATCCGCCACCACTCCTATCTATCCAGCGGGATCACAGGCAGCCTATTGGGAGGGGCTATTCTAATAGGAGCCTTCTACTACATTCGGAAAAGGATCAACCGAAGGAAGCATCAATCCAAACAACGCCAGTCAGCCGTAGAAGAATATCCTTTAAAAACCCTTAATGTGGAAGAAACAATATAGTTTTCCTTTTCTTTTTCTTCGGCCTAAAATTGGCAATATGTTTAAACTTGATTTAAACACACATAAATTTTATTTTCTAAAATTTACGAAATCCAGTTGCATGTTTTTAAATGCAATTCCCATTAATTAGCAAGAAAAATTTAATGTTGCAATCACCAGTTTTTGCCTCATAATTACTAAATTTAATATGTTTAAATTAGATTAAAAACTATATATTTCAGTCCAAATTTACGAAACATTATTCATAATTTAAAAGCCAGTGTTATTACGTAATCAGACGAGTTAAAGACCAGGAAAATGCAATTCTGCACTCCATGCACAATACCGACCTACAGTAGTAAGTTCAACGGGCGACCTTCGCTCTAGCAGGAAATAAAAACTGCACAATTGCTTATCTGCTGTTTTGTAATTTAAACACTCTGGCCTAGTAAACTGTATATATGAACTTTGATATTGTTACTGCGTTAAGCATTTTTAGTTTTGTATAAATACTAGTCTATTTTTATAATAAGAATCAATCTGCATTTAATGTTTGATTCATTCACTACGTCGCCACCCCTATACCAAGCCATAATACTGTCGAGATGTGAGGCTGCATCTCAGGGGTTGGTGTTTCTACTGTCGTCCGTTCAAGTACCATTGACTACATTGGTTTAAAACGTAAACACAGTCTTGTTTACGTGCTTGACGGATAGAATCAGCGCAAAGTAACGGAGTCCTGAAACAGCCTCTCAGGCATCTCTGTTCACGTATACATTTAATACTTTTGATTCATTGTAAGATTAATAGTGCTTTTGCAAATAATGCGGTTAAAATAGTAATAATCAATTAAGTACTCTTACTATTTTAAACCTGGTTATTCAGTATTTTCACTTTTATTTTAGTTTTGTCAAAAGTTGTCTATTCTTTCCTCCGTATTTAAAACATTGGTGTGCGAATAGAGCATATCTACGCCTTAAGTCATTTACAGAGATGCATTCATTTAAATATTTTCGTTTTAAAATTAATATTATCTTATCTTTCTGAAATTTCGGTATTCTTTTACTTCCACAAGATCTGCTGTATTACTTTCGTGTCCTACCATTTTCACTAATTTGCAATTTTTGTCGAAACCCGCAATCACACCAAAATTGTATGAAAGGTCTCATGAAACAGAATAACTATTCTGAAGATGACAACCGCTTTGGGTTTAAAGGAACATCGGAAAATGCAGAAGGTGTCCCGCCGGATGGATGTAAACGCGCTATCGCGAGAACTACATAACCTGTAAGGATGATTTCTGCGTCAGTTTGTGTGGAATATAAATGCAAGGACCTGAAGAGCTATCGGGCGAGATTGTTTTTTTTTGTATATGTTTTTAGATTTGCATTCAGAATACCAGTAATAGCCGTGAGGCTGTCGTGTAACTACGGAACACGGAGGGGTAATAGTACAGAGTTGGGCTGCTAAACTTAAGGTCATGAGTTCGAAGCTGGGTACTGAATATATTTTTTTAATTATTGAAGTATTTGGATACAAATTTCATACCCTTGTCACCTTTAAATGTAAAGTGTCACATTATAGAAGTTTTTTGTTCCCACTCTGAAAGCACCGTTTTAAAATCTTATCATCTTGTTTTCAAATGAGCACATAAAAGTCATCGAGACCATATTTACAACTAAAAAAAATGTGAGGCCCAAAAAGTACCAGCGGATACAATACGTTAAATAACGAAACGTAATATTTTTTTGGATTTCTTTGATAAACTTTTTTGAAATATCTATAAGACAACATCAGCTTGTGATGTCACGAAAATTGGAAATGTGCAAATAAATAAAGAAAAGTACATTAACACAGTTACCAAGGACGCAAAAAGTAAGTTAAAAGATTAGAAAGTTATAAGGTTATCTAGATAGTCAATATATTATTTGTTGACAATTAGATGCTTATAAAGTTTTCAATAATCTGTGTTCTCAGTCTCAGTTAGTTTGCTTTAATCTGCAGCAAATTTTTAATATGGGGTAATACGAGTAAGGTAAATATGATTCTTGGACTATAAATGACAACATTTTAAATAATTGAACTAGGAACTGTGGTGTGTTCTCGATAACAATATCTCAGACCACAGGACTTAAATTCTGAAGGTATAAATAACAATAATAAAAATAAGTATATACGTATGAAGTTCAGCGATTTACCAATAGCACTTTTGAACACGTCCGATCTTTATCGCATAACGAGGTTAGTGAAGCTTATTATACAGGGCGATTCAAATTAAGTGCGCACCATTGCTATCTTTGTTATTATTGATTTTACAAAGTAGGTTAAATTAGCAAACTAATAGTGTTTTCGGTGCTGATTAATATACAATTAATAAAAAAACAATCGAATAACTCGTTGGCGACAAAATTAAAAAAAAATTTTTTTTTAAATAAAACACCCTGTATATTTTTCAAAAACGTGAAATAAAAATGAATTTGTGATATAAACGTCTTAATACACTATTATCTTAAATGAATACTAAAGAAGTTATCGCAAGTTTCAGTTTATAGATAAATACATACATTATTCTACTGTAAAAAATCATTGCAGGCTTGTTTTAAGTTTTTAATTGAAATAAATAAACAACACTAATTACTTTCGACAACCAAACGTACGACAAATTGATTTTGACAGTTCTGATGTTTACGTTATTGTTTTTGTTTTTAGTAGCAGCCTACTATGAATTTTTCGTAAGTACAGTGTATTGTTGATATAGCTAAACTAAAATCTCCCCTAACTTCTTTAATATTGGTTTTAAGACAATAGCGTATTAATACTTTTATATCACAAATTAATTTTTATTTCAAGTTTTTGAAATATATACCGGGGGTTCCATTAAAAAAAACTAAAAGTTTTTAATGTTGTCGCAAACTCGTTATTCGATTGTTTTTTATTAATTGCATATTAATCAGCGCCAAAAACACTATTAGTTTTCTAATTTAACCTACTTTGCAAAATTAATAATAATAAAGATAGCAATGGTGCGCACTTCATTTGAATGACCCTGTATAAAGTCTGTTTGATTTTAGCTGTCACAGCAGATATCTCGGCTATTGGTAGATATATGACAAACTGTTATAGAAGGAAGTTGTTCAACACTTAATTTTCTATTATCTGGCATAGCCAAGAAAACAATTGAGCATCAAATGTGTTAGATGTAGCAAATACATTCAAAATGTTAAGTAGAACGTACCAAATTTTATTACATATTCTAAAAATGTAAAAATGCTCTCTATAACGATATATCACAAGTTATAGTTATCTAATCAATTTCAAAAATGTGTAATTAAAAACATAAATCGATGTAATGTGAAAATATAATGTGGGTGAACATCACCGGAGACAGGCCAACTCCTCATGTAAGGATGCATAATATAACACACATAATCAAAGGGTCAAAGGCTGCCATTAACCTAAATAAGCTAGAACGACACACAGTCTAGAGATGAGAATCAGCTATACCGGTATATTTACTATAACCTCCAACTTCAAACATATTATACATATTGCCTGCAAGCGGGCAGTCATTATATAAAATGTCAATACATTCTATATAATAGGTCCGTGCATTTCTATCGACAATTCGAATAATATATCGAATAATTCGATATATCGTATAACGATGTTAAAATGAAAGTTATCCGAATTATCGAATAAATAAGTTATTCCAATAATTCGATAGTTATGTGAATTTCGATATATCGAGTAATATTCGATACCATTTAATTTTATTCGTTATTCGATACCTAGTTTGTGATATCGAACACCCCTACTATATAATGCCGACGATTTCTCCGATATTATGTTTAATATGGACAAACATTAAACACACAGGGTAGTATTTTAAGCAATTTATGAAATTACATAAAATGCCCAGTCATTATACACGGCAACTTCTTTATTTTCATTTATTAGAAAATTTGGTTCTTGCTAAAAGTCCCTGCATTTTCTAAAACTCAAAATAAACTTCCCAAAATTTAAATATATTTTTTACTGTACAGGGGAGGTTCAAAAATATTAATATGGCTTAAAAATAAAGTACCCTTATTTTTCAAAATACACAAAGATGTTATTTGTTAAAGTTGCATAGAATTGAGAAAAGGTGTAAAATACATCTTTATGGTATCTGATAATAAATTAACTTTAAGGTATCTCATTGTTCTTAATACAAAGGGTGGCACGAAGAAAATAAGAAAAACCAGAGAAAATTGTTTTCCGGAGTAGGTAACTGCAACTTCATATTTGACACCTTGCTTTAATTCTATGCAAATTTTTCAAATAACATTTTTGTATATTTTGAAAAATAACCCTGTGTATTAAGGAAAATGAGATACCTTAAAGTTAATTTAATATCAGATACCATAAGAATGTACCCTAACCTTAAGTTTCGCTAACCTAGCAACCAGAAACCTACGTGAACCGAAATTAGTGTTAAAACTTTTTTAAAAAATCGTGGATCGCACGAAAGAGGTGGCCAGTTAACAGATCCATTTCGTGGATCTGTTAACTGGCCACCTCTTTCGTGCGATTTGACGCCGTTAGATTATTTTCTTTGAGGATATGTAAAATCGCATGTCTACGTCGATAAACCGGAAACAATTGAGCACTTAGAAGCCAACATTCGACGCGTTATTGCCGAAATACAGCCTGATTTACTGCGAAGTGTGTGTGAAAATTGGACCTCCAGATTACGTCATGTACACGCCAGCCGCGGCGGTCACATGTCCGAAATCATATTCAAACATAAATGCCATAAAATTATCTTTCAAATAGAGCCAATTTCATGGATATTACAAACATTTACTGTGTTTTATTTCAATTTAAAGTTCTCCCCTCTAAAAAAAACACCCTTTACAATTGTTTTGAATATTGATGTTTTTGTTTTCTTAGTTATTTTATCACTCCAGAGGATAGAATTGAATTGCCTGATTAACTTTATTCGTTGCCATACTCTATTAATTATGTCTCTGTTGCTGTTTCCGTCTACAGTTAAAGTAACACCACAATTGCCAGATGTTCGGTCTTACCGCTATTGATTTCTAGTCCCCATTTTCTATATTCTTTTTGCAACTTTCTTATTATGTAATCAGCGTCTTCTTCATCTTGGAATATTATCACTTGATCGTCTGCGTAAAGTAGAAATTTCTGTTCCAGATGTTCAAAGCTTCATTTAAGAAAATCATCTTAAATAATGTGGGTGCGATAAAATAACCTTGTCACAGTCTTTTATTCACTTTGAAATCTTTGGATTCTTTATTCCCGATTTTCATGGTACTGACAGTACCTTTGTATAAATGTTTTATAGCAGAAATATATGTGTTGCTTATTTTAGCATTACTTAAAGCATTCCACATTTTGCAATCGGGCTAATTTTAGTTTTTTCTCTGCAATGGGTTCTCAATGCTTTTAATGTTTATCGTGCTTCTTTTGTCCGCATTCTGCCAATATATTTATTTACAACCGTACATGTCCTTCAAGGCTTTATTTTTGCTGCAATAGCTGCCCTCTTTACCTCCCTGTCTACTCTCATATATTGTTTGCGGTCTTCGGTGTCTTTTTTGCCAACCATTCTAAATAAAAGATGTTTTCCTTGTATATGATTTTTCCATTTTCAGATTCCACCAATAGTTATAACATTTTTTTTTGTTTATTCTATTACCGCTAGAGCTTCGTACACTGCTTCATGTATGCATCGTTTTATAGTTGATCATACAACATACATGCTTTGGGCATTTTAAGTTGTTTTTACTCTGGCTAAATTTGCAGACAATCGTGGTTTATAAAGGAAATTTGTGGAGGTGTCTGTTGGTGATTCTAAATTATATTTATAATTGTCTTTTATGGGACGAAGTAGTTCGTTTTCGTTTTAATTTGGTTTCATTTTATAGCCTCTGTACGAAAAGTAAATAGTGCCTTGTAGGAAATAGTGGTCTGAGCCGCATTCTATGCCTCTTTTTACTCTTATATCTTCGACTTTTAAGAAACCTACTTGTCTTACAACAATATAGTCAATAAGAGATTGCAACTGCCGTGTGGGTTGTGTCCAAGCGAAACGGTATATGTTCAAAGAAACCATTTGAGAATTTTAAGGAGTATTGCGTGCAAAGTTCAATTAATCTTTCTGGACCATCGTTCTTCTCCAAACTGCCCAATTTCTTTCTCTCTTTTTTGGCCCCGTTCTAGCATTAAAGTCGCCCATAAAAATAAATTCTTTGCCGTTTCCTATTTTGCCTGAAGTTAATTTTAATGCATTATAGAACTCATCTTTTACTACATCAAGGGCATCATTTTCAGACACATATATTCCGATAATGACTACATCGTGTACTATCAGCGTCATTTCGACTTGTATTAACCTTTCACTGGATTGAGTCCAAGATATGATACATCTTCGCAAATATTTTCTAATTACAACGGATACTCCGATTTTTTGCTCTGACCTCTTTTGGAATACCACTATACATGTAAAATAAAAACAAACACATTATACTAAATGTTCAAACTGATCCCCATTAACTTCCATGCACTTATGGCAGCGAGTCACGATGGCTTCTTGCACACGATTTAGCATTTTGACGTTGTTCCTCAACATATTGAAAACATCTTCACTGCTTTCTAATAGTTCGCGTCGGGTGCCCACCGGTGTTCTGTGCACTTCTGATTGCAGAAATATGAAACTCCAAAAACGTAACATCTGACGAGCGAGATGGCCATTAAACAGGTCCACCACAGCCAATCCAATGCTGGTTGGAATGGATGTTTAACCAGGGTCTCACCAATCTGCCATGATGAGCTGGATCACCATCTAAGTGAAACTATCCATGTTAACGATGATAAATGGGCACATGACTGATTTATTTAGATATTATTTTAAAATTTCCATAACTTGTCAAAAAATAGTATAAGTTTATATAACATTGTTTAATCAGAATACAATTTATTATCTAAAAAACAATTTACGAGGAAAAATCAGGACACCCTGTATAAATGAATGTAATCATGTTTTCCTTTACTTCCATTGCTTTTCTTTTTGGTTTCTCTTAGCAGTTTGCTGTCGATTTTTAGTTTTTCAATTTCCTTCAGTAGTTCACCACATTTATTGCTAATTCCTTGAACATTCCAGATTCCGAATTTCGTTATCCTTTTTCGTTTGCTAAGTAGTGTTCCGTTTGTTCTCTCCGGTTTGCGAAACAATATCGTAGGATTTTTAACATTTAAAATGTTTTACGAGCACCGGAGTGTTGATCCGATCCCAACTTTCGACCTGGAGGACCAGAGATTTTGAATTCGGGGTATCCGTCCCCTAGATGGACTGTTGTCCGCAACTGAGAGATCTATCTTCCTTTTGAGCTACAAGTTTGATCATCCATTTCTTTAGCCGTTGGAGCTTGTGTCCCTCTCTTCCAGCTTAGAAGACGTTGACCTATACTTGAACCAAGTTACGAAGGCGAGCGATGTAAACTTCAATTGCATGTTGCTGTAAAGGAAATAACAAACGCCGCACGTGTTACTATTCTTTTCTTGATAAATTTGTAGTCCTAAAAAGAACCTTTTTTTTATATATGCAGCTTTCCGGAAATTCCCTGTCGTTGATAGACGTTTCATATTGAATTCCTGCAAAGTAGTTAATTTATAAATATTAGCATTCAACAATAGTTACTTTCCATTTAACAATTTAATATGACACATAAATATTTTGCAGTAATTAGTGACTTCAGCAAATAAACATTAAATGTGATATTAAATAGTCATTAATAGTATTTTTCTAATTCTGTATCGAAAACTCTTACTTTCGAGCATTCATTTGTTAGGAAAAGTAGTAGAGAAAATTACAAAAAATGCTGAAAAGCAACAGTTTTCGAAACCGAATATGTAAAATAACTATTGCGGTATTGAACTTACTTAGTTACGACGTGTCTTCGTCTTCATTATCTGAGGAGTCCCCATTAACATTAATTCCAATTTTTCAACTGCAACCTCTATGATGTCATCAAGCCGGTATATCCTATTTTCCTCTTTAATTACATGGTCAACGCATTTTTTCAAACGGTCCGGGTTTACAAGCGAAATTCCTTCCAACAGTAAGACCTTTGATTTTTGAGGCTTTCACGGCCATTGTCATTAAGTAACAAACGACATCTTCTTAAATCATCTCAATAGTCAACATCCAGACATTAACTTTACCATGGAGGTAGAAAGTAACGGTTCCCTTCCTTTCTTAGATGTACAGGTCTCTCGCCAACCTAGTGGCAAACTTGGTCATTCTGTATATCGCAAACCTACTCACACTGATCGCTATCTACATGCCGATTCCCACCATCATCCTACACAAAAACTTTCCGTTATCAATTCACTTGTACACTGGGCTGTTTCCATATCCCAACCCGATAATATCCACGATGAATTAAATCACATTCGGAAAGCTCTTAGGAATAACGGTTACCGTGCTAGGGATATACACTCTGCCATCAATCGCCATCTTCACCCACGGCCACCCAAACCTCCAAAACCCGATCCTCCTGCAGCAATAGTCTTTCTTCCCTATATCCACCAAGTCACGGACCGCATAAAAAAGTTTCTTCGAAAACAAAACATTAAAACAGTATTCAAACCCCCGAGCAAAATCTCACAGGTTCTTCCTTCATCTAAGGATAAATTAAACACTATGGGCGAGTTGTTCAGTCATGGATTAACTGTAATCCCAGGTTAGTTACTATGGGTACAATTGTCTCAATAATTGTATCCATAGGAGTTGACCCGGATTAAAAGTTAATCCATGACTGAACAACTCGCCCTAAGTCATCTAATGGTGTTTATAGAGTCCCTTGCTCTTGTAATGCTGTATACATTGGTGAAACAAGTCGTTCGGTGAAAACTCGCATCTCTGAGCACCAGCGCTGTCTCAAGTCAGGTCTCGTTTCATCATCGGCCATCGCCGAACACCAACGCGATACTGGTCATAAGATCCTTTTTGATGAAACTTCCATCATCTGCAAATCCCCATTCTTCTTTAGCAGAAAGATTCGCGAAGCCATTGAGATTTGCAAACACCCTAATAATTTCAATCGGGACGAAGGCTTTCCCCTTCCTTCTATGTGGAAAGTGCTAATTCCTAAGCCCCGCCCTCCGTCACTGAACCGCGACGGCATTTGCTGAATCGCTACGGCGCTTGCCTATAAATTCTCGATTTTCTTCTTCCGATAGTCAGTCGAGTTTCGCCTCTGACGTGGTTAACACGTTGAGTTACCGTGCTCTTCTGTCCCTTCCCTTTGCAAAGAGTTTCGCCTCTGGCGTGGTTAACACGTTGAGTTACCGTGCTCTTTTGCTTTTTTCCTCCTGATGAAGCCCCTTACGAAAGTGGGCGAAACGTTGAGTTCTTCGATCTCAATCATGACACGGCCCAATCCCGGAAGTCGTTTGTTACTTAGTAAGACCTTTACCTCTTCCAATTTAAAACTCTTGCTACGTGACCTTTAATTTGGGCCCAAATCATTTCAATTGCGTTGAGCTCACGGTGGCTGGCGCAACAAAATTATATCGTGCGATTTGGCTATTTCATCGACGGCACACATTTTATATTGATCGCGATGCTAATTACCTTGCTAGCGCAACCAGATGTACTTTCAAAGCATCATTATCAAAAAGGATGTTTTTTCAGAGAGCCAGTCTTTAAGCTGATCCTTTCTCCACGCTGATGTAGGCAATCTTTCTAATTGTCGGCTGTTGTACGGGGCATTGTTCAATACCACAACAGAACCTTTTGGAAGTTTCGCACCAATTGAGTCGAACCATTTTTCGTACACTTCCGCGGTCATCTCCCCGTAGTAATCCCAATCGTTTTTGCTGGCTTCAAAAACGAGCAGGCAACCACCAACAAACCCAGTTTCGCCACCTATATGCGTTATAATTAAGCGCTCTCCTTTTCCCAAAGGATTTTTTAGAGCTGTCGAAAGTCCTTCCAAAAAAACTTGTTTTGACGAAACAATACTTTCGTCACTCCACACTCTCTTTTTTGTGTGTCCCGCATTAACCCAAGTCTCATCTGTGTAATATATTTGCAGACCTGCTTCGCGGTACTTTTTTATGGTTCTGAGATAGTTCCGACGTCATATAATTGTTTCGTCGCGTTCGAGCAATAAAGATTTACGCGAACGAGCTTGGTATTTAAAGTTAATTTTTTTAACACTTTCTGAAAAGTAGACCGCTTAAAATTTGGAAGCTGTTCGTCCTCATTGACAGCCAACAATATTTTGTCCGTTGTTGGAATGTCGTTTCGAAAAAAAAAATCATGAACCTGCTCAACAGAAAGTTACGTAAAATATCTAAATTTTTGTTACAGTGTTGGGGGGAGGGGGAGGGGGCTTTATGTAGTTAATTAACCCATATTGGATCATAATACCTAAATGACAGTTGTTTTAAAACAAATATAATTTTTAAAATCAGGAATCATATGGAAATTGTTTCTACATATTTGAATAATTTAACCAAAAATAAGAAATACATTGTTTTAATTATAAAATCTAACTTCCTCCCTCATTTTTAGTTTAAATTATCAAATAATGTAAAAGTTTGTAAACATAATATAATTCGGAAGAAGTTGGATTTTTAAAATGCTAACGAAACGTACGTAAATATACTGGAATGTACAATACCGGCTGTATAATTATTTTCCAAAATCCATATTGCACCATACCTAGATGACAGCTGTTCTAAAACAAATACAATTTTTAAAAGCTACTCTGATGTTAAAAATTTATTTAAAATTTGTTGTATGTTCAGTGAAACCTCAATGTCTCTATTTAAATTTTAAATTAATGTGTGCTTATATTCAATTTCAAATTAAAACGACAAATTACCTTTTTACGTATTGCATATAAATCGACGTCATCTATTTCATTCAAAATGCTCACTCGCGTTCTACTGTTGTTCGGTGATAATAACACTTGATTGTCTTCATATTCTTTGAGTATTCGTTGTACCGTTCTCACGCTAACATCCAAAGTTGTTGCAACAAACTCACAAATGTTCAATAATGTACTGTCGGGATTTTCTTGTAAAGTTGAATTGTACAAGTTTACAATAAGCTGTTTTTCGGGTAGAGTAAGAATATGCCGCATACGTTGTATTGGTTGTACGGTAGGGTGGGCCGAAAAAACAAAATATTTGTTTTGCAAGTCGTAATACCGCGGAAAAGTTGCGAATTGGGGAGAATAAAAAGGGTTAACAAAATAAATAAAATCGGTTTATATCTTTCAATCGCGCATGTGCTCTAAAGTTTGGCGAAATTGGAAAAAATTCACATTTTTACGATAATTTTTAAAATTTTTAAATTAGCTCCTTCCCGAATGTAATAGCTCAAATTCTTACGTATTAGAATCACAGAAAATAATGTTTAAATATTATTTAAATCCATCAACATCTTCCGTTCGCGCATTGCCTTCAAAGTTAATGAAATTTTGAAAAAAAAATTACAAATAAAGAAAAATAATACTAACAACTTACATGCTGTTTATATTTGTTCTTTATTGAATACAAAAACTTAGTTTTTTCAATAATAAAATTGCTTAGAAATATTACCAATAGTCTAAAATAATTTGTTTTTAAACATTTAAACTTGTATTCAATAAAGAACAAATATAAAGAGCATGTAAGTTGTTAGTATTATTTTTCTTTATTTGTAATTTTTTTTTCAAAATTTCATTAACTTTGAAGGCAATGCGCGATCGGAAGATGTTGATGGATTTAAATAATATTTAAACATTCTTTTCTGTGGTTCTAATACGTAAGAATTTGAGCTATTACATTCGGGAAGAAGCTAATTTAAAAATTTTAAAAATTATCGTAAAAATGTGAATTTTTCCCAATTTCGGAAAACCTTAGAGCACATGCGCGATCGGAAGATATAAACCGATTTTATTTATTTCTTTAACCCTTTTTATTCTCCCCAATTCGCAACTTTTCCGCGGTATTACGACTTACAAAAAACATATTTTGTTTTTTCGGCCCACCCTATTGTACGGGTTCCATTATACTCCAAAACAAACAATTTTCGCACACAGGTTTGTTACCTATTCGCCAACATACAATAAACACAGACTAAGATCTGATACTGTAGATAATTATCGCACAACAAAAAACGCTCATTCCTCCTCTAGTGTAAAGGTGCTCATTAGCGGAGTTCGACTTTCTCTTCGAAACGACCAACCACATAACGCCTTTCTATCATGTGATTTTCACCGACCACGTGTCTTTGTTTACATCGCTCGCCTTCGTAACTTGGCTCAAGTATAGGATACGACGGTTAAAGCCCGATTTATAAATTGACGCCCGCCCGTTTGACGCTACCGCTAATAACGCGGCCGCAGACGTAACACCGACGTTGTCTATGGCGAGCTATTTTATAAATTGCCGTATAGTTTAACGTACGCAGCCCTAACCCAACATTTTTATTTATTATATGAGAATGCACAATCAAGAGGCAAACTACCTATTAGCTGCAGCAAGTGTGCTTATACTAGGTGCAACCCATGTCGTTGGAACAACTACAAGAAGGGCGAGACGATGGAAAACTCGACCCATATACACAACACGCTATAAGGACGGTTTTTATCAAGCTACAATCCTTCCAATGAAAGAAAAGGGCCATGATCAATTTTTTAAATACACAAGGATGAGTGTAAAAGTGTTCAATAATTTGTATAAACAACTGGATCCGAAGCTTATAAAAAGACGAATATCTGATCGAATCTGCCCTTTATAAATAATACTAAAAAACTCCGGCAACAAACACATCCAAATCCAACAACACGCTTTTAATAATGAGGACCTCTCTGCTCTGATCCTTGCGCAGCAGGTCAAATAATCCCGCGCAAAATTTCTCTCTTTGTGATTGGTCGAGTAAATCCGTCGACGCAAGACGTTGACGCCAAAGTTGAATCTTGGCCAACTTTGCCGCAGACGGTAACGGTGCAGCGTTAGCGTTTGCGTACGACGTCATTTTATAAACGGTTACATTTGAACCAAACAGTGTAACGTCGGCGTTACGTTTGCGGCCGCGTCAGCGGTAACGTCAAACGGGCGGGCGTCAATTTATAAATCGAGCTTTAGGATAATAAGTATGGCAGGGATAAGGTATGGGATTATGGACAGATGCCCCACATAGTAACCGCTTACGATGGGCAGATGACTATTCTACAACCGGACCGCAGACGGTAAAAAGCTTATCAACATTGCATACTTACAGTAATGTATAATGTATTACTTTAATTTATGATTTCCAGAACGGCAATATTGTTTAAATATAAATGTGAGAAAGAGTAGATCAATTGTTATGTCCTAAAATTCATTACATTTCTGAAGGATCTTTTCCTATTAGAAAAGGTTATCTAAAATTACAACCTAAATATACGGAGATACCGAAAGAGACTTAAAAAGGGATGGAGTACTAGCTTTTCAGTATAACTTAAAAATATCAGCTTCTTAAGTGGCGCCAAACAACCATTCATGAATCTAAGCTAGCAGATAATAAAAATGTAGTCTTCAAAAATTTTGATTTTTAAAAGCACAGAGGCAACTAACAGAATGTTGTCTAACTACAACCTCAAACGAACCGAGTGTCAACAATGAGGAGATATTTTTAAAATGGGCTGTACCTGTAGCGGTGTTGTACGAGATTTAGTTTCTGCGCCGCAGTTCAGGGATCTTGCAACAGCTTTAAAGGAAACACATCTCATGTTGGTCTTTAATGCCAAAAAATCCTACTAAAAGTGCTTGTACTTCAGCGGCGCAGGAACTACTGTAATTATGGGAGGGAATTTTTTTTTTGTGTTTTAACATAACTAAGTCCTATGGTCGACTGTTCCACAAACACTTTATTATAGTATTGTTTAACGTCCATAAAGTGCTACTTTAGTTCATAAAGTCAGGAAAGGGGATTATTTTAACTGAAAACTTTGCAAATAATAAAAAGGAATTCACCTTTAATACCTTTCGGTAAGAGGTAGTGATTCTTGATATTGATGCAATTAACCTAGAAGAACCACACTTCGAAACTATCAAATGTTTCAATAACAAATGTGTCTAATATGTGTAATGCAGTCGAACGTAAAGCTTTGCATGCAGCTAGTACATAATCAGACCGTATTTGACTCGTCCTCTTTAATGCTACGCTACGCTCGCTCTGCCATAAAATAGACTACTGAAATAATATCCTACATTATGTACTTTATACATCTCTCTCTCTGGTCGTATACTTCATAGTTGAAGTGTCGTGATCTCATGGTTGCTATTTAAGTTGTAGTTTGGGCAATGTTTCTCCATTTGTCTCTGTCTGAGGCGCACCTAATATTTTCTTGAAAAGGTGTACCGGTAAATTCCTTGACTTGGTCAATCCAGCGTTTTCGGGAACGCCCTCGAGGGCGTTTTCCTTCTACTTTCCCCTGAACAACCAGTTTTTCCAGGTTGTCGTCCTTCCTTCTGGTGACGTGTCCAAAGTGTTTCAAAATTCGTCGCTTTACTGCACTTGACAGTCTTTCTTGAATTTCTAGTTCTTCCAATATGGACACATTCGTTCTATGTGCTGTCCAGGGGATCCTCAAGAGTCTTCGCCAAACCCACATCTCGAAGGCGTCCAGCTTTTGAATGTCTACAGCTTTCAAAGTCCATGCTTCCGCTCCATATATGGCAATGGGAAACACCAGTGTTCTCACTAACTTGCATTTTGTTGCCTTCGTAATGTGACGATCTTTCCAAATTTTTGTGAGTTTAGTCATAGCTGTTTTGGCAAGCGCTGTTCTTCTTTTTATGTCCGTTGACGAGTTGCCCTCATTATTTATATGGGAACCTAGGTAAACTATTTCATTGACATTTTCCACATCACGAATGTTAGGTGCGGTTTCTATTTTGTTGGTGCGGTCTATTACTTTATACATAAATAACTATAATAGTTACAATTCAGCTAAAATGCTTTTTAGTCACGTATTAAATGGTCATAAAGATACAAAATCTGAAAGCTATACTTTGTTTTTACTTTCTTTTACTTCGAATAATGTAATCATAATTTTTTGCAAACTGGAGATTTTTGCAGAAATATTCGTTTTCGTGTGTTCTCGTTCAGAAATAGTATATTAAGTATTAAGAACGGTAAGGACATTTTACCGATCGAAGACAATTGTAGGAAGAGGAGCGAAGCGACGGCTCCAATTATTGTCTGAGATCGGTAATTCCTTAAGGTTAGTGATGCTTATGACGTTTTTTGCACTATAGAAATGTATTTTTTCGAAACGTCAGTAAAATGTGACATTATACCACAGAATAATATGTTGGTGGCACTGTAAGCCAAAAGCCATGAAAAATGGAAAAGCCCCAGGTGAAGATGAAGTAATTATAGAAGCAATAAAATATGGAGGACCTCAATTAGTAATAGAACTACAAAGACTTTTCAACCTATGCCTGGAGAAAGGAGAAATACCTGAATTCTGGAATAACGCAATAGTTATCCTGTTATTTAAGAAAGGAGATGCAGCGAACCTAGACAATTACAGGCCGATAAGCCTGTTATCCCAGGTTTACAAATTGTTTACAAAAATTATAACGAACAGATTAGAGAACAAATTCGACTTTTATCAACCTAAAGAGCAGGCGGGTTTCAGAAAAGGTTTTAGTTGTATTGACCATCTGCAAACAATAAGACTACTGATTGAAAAGACTACAGAATACCAAATACCTCTATGGCTGGCTTTTATCGATTACAAAAAAGCTTTTGATAGTATTGAAATCTGGGCGATACTAGAGGCAATGTATAATGCTAGAATTGATCACAGATACTCAACTCTAATCAAAAATATATTTAAGAACGCAACTTTAACTGTCCAGTTACATGAAAAAACGAACAAAGTCAAAATACAGCGTGGTGTGCGCCAAGGGGATACAATTTCCCCAAAGCTATTTACTCTGGCGATGGAGGACATATTTAAACAACTTCATTGGGAAGAAATCGGTATTAACATCTCTGGAGAAATACTCAACCATCTACGTTTTGCCGACGATGTAGTTCTAATCGCGGATAACCCACAAGATTTGGAAACAATGCTCACAGAATTAAGTGACGCATCTCAAAAGGTAGGACTAGAACTGAATTTCAGTAAAACAAAAGTTATGACCAACGTAAGACAGAGTATTCCCATTCAAATACACAACTCTACAATAGAACAGGTTGAAAAATACATATACCTAGGACAAGAAATAAGAATGGGAAAGGAAAATCAAAAAGCAGATCTAAACAGGCGCATTAGACTAGGATGGACGGCCTATGGTAAATTAAATTACATAATGAAAATGAACATACCACAAACACTCAAGGCAAAAGTTTATAATGAATGTATATTACCTGTCTTAATATATGGTACTGAAACATGGGCATTTAACAAATCAATCATTCGAAGAATGCGCATAACTCAAAGGGCCATGGAACGCAAGATGATGGATATTAGTCTAAAAGACAAAAAGAAAAATACGTGGATACGAACAGTAACAAAAGTAGACGATATCGTAGAGCGTATGGCAAAACAAAAATGGGAATGGGCAGGCCACGTTGCGAGATCCAAGGATGGATGGACAAAGAAATTGCTAAATTGGAGACCATGGACTCACAAACGACCGACCGGACGCCCACAAACAAGATGGTCTGATGATGTCAAACTAAGTGGAGGCTTTAAATGGCAACAATTAGCACAGAATAGACCGAGGTGGAAACAGGAAAAGGAGGGCTATGTCACAAAGTGGACAGAAGAAGCCTAGAAAGAGAAAGAGAGCACTGTAAGTCTATATCAAATTCCAGGTTAGCAGGCTAACTTCGAATTTTTACTTACCGTTCTAGAACGGTAAACATAACTTACTGATTTGGCAACAAACGCGGTAACTAAGTAAAATCGTTCTATCGTGCAAAAAAGTTGTTTTCGAAGTGATGTCTGTCTATTCGTTTGTGATCCTGTCAATTTGTGAGCCTAGATGGTTTAATAGATCAGCCTCAAAATTTATATCTTTGTTTTTAATATAAATTTGGAGATACTAGTCATTCTTGGTTAAAATCGGTAACCGGAGGTGGTATTTTACTCTTATGTTTTTTTGTTTTCCCGGAAAATTTTATAATTGTTTGATAAAAATTAAATTTCATAGAACAAGATGAGATATTGTGCAATTATATATAACTTTTGTTCAAAAAGTTTGTAAGAAATACAGTTAGATATTACGTAATTATCTATAACTTTTGTCAAAAAGTATTTTGTTATTATAGATTTTGAAAAATCGCAAATTGAAATTTTTACAAGCAGTAAAAGAAAGTCGTGTGATGACCACACTTAATTTTTTTTTCATATGAAAATGCAATCTAGGGAAACCATTGACAAACAGCATTGTCACTAGATTGCATTGTGTTGATTCATAAACTTCTAGTTATTATTCTTGCAATGACGTTAGGTTTCATGTTGACTGGTTGACACCGTAATGAATTTAAATTGTAGTGATTATAAATTGCAATTGTTTTTAATGCAATACCGACCTTAAAAACCAAATTATAAAATCACATTTCAAGCTTATAAGAGCCAAAGCTACAATTTAAAATAAAGAATTGTCAACCTGTCGACATGAAACCAAACCTCACCACCAAAATAACCAGAAGTTTATGTACCAATAGAATGAAGCCTAGTGACAATGCTTGTTATCAATGATTTCCTAAGAAATTTGGCATTTGCATTTCCGTATGAAAGAAAAATGGACTCTTCTCCGCTGTCGACCTAAAAATAAAGAGGTATTTAACAAATTGTTCGCGTTTTATCAATGAAATTTAGTATCTCGTATGGACTAATGTGAAAAAACCCTAAGGTACCTGCGGCAAATAAGGCCCACTTAAGAAAAAAACTGCTTTAATTCCCGAAAAAAGCAAAAAATAATTAACAAAATCAAGATTATATTAATTCGGTCTATCGTAAACGCAACTAAAGCTAGATTTGCAGTTTTAATTTTGTGTGAAACTTTGAACATGCTTTTTTAAAAAAACATACGAATGGGCTTTATTTCCCGAACATTCGGTTAATAAAGCCCACGAGATAAATTGGTGTCGGCTATTAAGGCCCACCTAAAGTAAGACTAATACATTAATCTAGGACAAAAAGTAAAAACATTTGCGTCCTAAAAAGTAAAGTTTACGTTATTTTGCATCACTTTTGATACTAAATAAGCCACAAAATATATTTTTATAAAAATAACATAAATGAAATTCTTGGTAAAATGAACAATTAAAAATCAAGCACAACGTACGCAAATATAGTCACCTGTATCGTCTTTTGTAAAACCAATACATATTTCGTGGCACCAACTGCCACACAACACACAGCACCGCATATCTAACTGTTTGTTTTTATTACACAGAAAACAATACCTTTTAATGGGCCGTTTTAGCCGAATATTACTGGGCTTTATTACCCGAAATGCTTCTTAGCTGTAAAAAATTAAAAATCTTAGAGCGTCACTTACCTTTAACTATGTGCATGTATTTATAGCAAAATATAGTCCATACAATGTAGAACACAGGGCACCATTTACTGGAATTTATTTTTCTTAACAAACGAATTATTTATGGAAATACAGTAAATAAATTGTAGTAGTTGGAGATCCACACCGCACACCGCCCCGATATCAACTGATTGTGCTAACACTATTTGCAACGGCTGATGACCCTGGATATGTAGTCAGAAGGAACTTGATATTGCCGGATTTTAAGAATGTGCATTGTGTTCTTAATTCTAGCTACTGGGCCTTATTAGCCGCCGGGCTTTATTTGCCGCAGGTACCTTATATACAAATTTTAAAAAACTCATAGGATATATCAGGAGGGCAAATTGCACTCTTTGCCCCTCCGATATATTCTATAAGCGGGCAATCGCCCCCCTTGCCCCCCCTGTTCCTGCGGCCCTGTGTACTATTATTATTTCTAGCTTGGATAATCAAAACATTGGCGATATTTGGGTATATTTAGAAAACTCCCAAGAAATCAGTTTTCAATTTATATTTCCGAAATATGCCGTTAAATATAGCATCTCAACTTCATAACAGTAATAATCAAATGTGCTGTATGAACCATTGTGAGGTCAATGAGTTTATAGACTCATCGAATTCATCAAATTTATTAGAGTTGACTTTTTATTGCAACTAATTTACTAATCGAAGACATTTCTGTTAACATGGTGAGTTACAACAATATTGCGATTTGGTTCACTTCTTATATAACAGTTGATAAATAGTGGAAGCTTTAAATTAGAGAGGAGTACGAATTATTGCAAAATTTAACTCGGTTTTCTGATTGGTGCTGTGGTAGTAAACTAGTTCTCAATTCATCTAAAACAAGATATGCTCGTGTATGAGGGGTATATGTAGAAGGAATATTTACCAACTACGCCACGTATATATTTCAAACGCACGTGCTAAAATGTTATAAAGATAATGCAGGTTTATCAGATTTTTAAAATACTATCTACATAGAGTAAGCGTGTTTATAGAAAATACTAAAGGCCGTGCCGCAGAAACCAACATAGCAAATCGACGTGACAGCCAGAGTATTAAGTATAAATTGATATAAAAGTCTTTGTTTGTCACTGTCTTTATAAGTTAAAAAGCAAATGACTTAGGGAAAGTTAAAAAGGTAAAAAAACAGTAATTTGTAAAAATGAGGTACGTCATGAGCGATTTCAAAACGATATTGTTAAATAAAGCACATAAATCTGTAGTTCTGAGATAAGTGCAATAAAAATCCTATACGTGAGGCCAACTCATTTTATTAGAAGCGACGGCTTGAAAGTGATAGCAGTTGCTGTTAAATTGTGAACAATTTATTAAAAAAGGGTCAAGCATAACTTGACTTTGTTGGAATGGTGGTTTGATAATATCAGAGTTTATATCTTAAGTTGTATTAACTTAAAATTGAAAAAAAAAGTGAAAACCAAATCCAAATGGTTATCTGAAAATTAATTATGAAATAATATCAAGTTTATAAGTTTAAAATCATCATATTAGAATAAATTAATTATAACTGGTAGATCAATAATGAAACATATTGTATAAGGTAAGATAATCCAAAAGGGTAATTTTAAAAAATTTTGAAATCAAAATTATAAAAAGCTATTACTTTAGTAAAATAATGAGAAGAGAATATAAACGGAATTTTTTCCAAATATGTAAAATGTCTTATAATTAAAATAAAATTTTGAAGAATAAAAAACTCTTTAATTGACAGATAAGGTGTCTGGTTGGTGTAATAAAAGGGTATATGTTATTAAAATCAATGAAACGAAGGTAAAAACAAATTTAAAGGTATAATATAGAAGAGTACAAATGGTACAAAGAAGAATTAAGAATAAGTGAATGGTCTTCGTGGTGTATTAAGGTCTACAAAATATTTGTATAAACTACGGAATAACAGCCATTAATAGGTATTTTTTGAGCGGGACTTCATGTGAGTGCTCTCAGTTGGGTGCATGTGAGTGTAGTCTGGAATTGGATACATACCACATGTGAAGGTATTGTAGTACTTGGGCGATCTTGAGGCTGTGGGATTTCATTATTTGGGTTGGATCCTAATGTGGTTAGCTTGAAGAATTTAGATGACGTAATTACACTATACGAATTGGATATATTATTGTTGCTACAGTTGGAAGTAAGGATATAACAATGAGCTTACAAAAGGGGGCAGTACGAGTTTGGAACGCTGCCAGCTTGATGGACGCAATTAAGGGGGCCAGTTCCTGTCTATTGGGATCTCATCAGTGGTTATCTCTGCATTGGTGTGACAGGGAAGGTGTTTTTCGCAGCGGAGGTGGTCGCTGGAGGCTTGGTTTTGCAAGGGTTTCTAGAAGATCAGGAAGTGGAGCACTTGTGTGGTTGAGAATAGTATCATGTGAATTGTTTGCAGTGAGTGTTAGAAAAGATAAATGTTAATATAATATTAAACAAATGTCTTAAATTTTTGAGGATAATTGCTTTGATAGATGTTTGATATAATTGATATGTAACGGAGATCATTTGGTTGACGTTTCACTTTGACAGTTGTCAAAATGTCATAACTGATAAATATTTGTGCACTTTAATAATAATTTCAGATAAGTATTGAAATACGCATGAACCCGACTTGATTTAAAGGTTTTCATTCTCTATAAGCTAGCAAAAAAGCAAATTAAAACTTATAGAAGGTTACATATCTAATATTGACTTGTTACAATAGACAGTTATTTTAATACAAGAGAAATAATATAGGCAAGCTTCAATAATTAAAAACTACTTGATTAGATAAACTTAAATACACTAACAGCACCTTGAAAAGCTATAGCATTGCAAAGAAATTGGTACCTTGTTACCTTAACATAAATAAATAGGCGTCACAACGTGGACCTATAACAAGTAATACTAAATTTATGCCATTTAACAGTAAATAGCAAGTTTGCGACGTGATCACGAGACGCTCACAACAAATTGATAATTATAGATATAGGTTTAATACATAAACAAATATTCCAAATTAAAATTACGAGGAAACACATATTGAACATTACTGCCTCACTAAGTCTGCAAACATAAAATGATTTTTCGCATCATCTTAATACACTCTAATCGTGAACAAATGTTTATGTAAGATGTAAATAAATTAATAGCTTATCTGTCGCCTCCAACAGCGATCAAATCCAAGAAACTCCTTAAAAACCCGTACTCCACCAAACACACTCACCACCAAAAAGGAAAAAATCCACAACTACTATCAACCATCCATAAAAAGAATCCGCTATCCACAAAAACCTCGTCAAATTGTTTGCTGCTGTATCAGATGTTATATTTTTTGTTCCCCTGTCTCTAAACAACCAAAACAAAAATAGACTAAAACCAACACAATGTAGGGCAATAACACTACACCACCGCATTACATTGTGCTGCAGTCAACCTAATAGATTCGCAAACCAGGCACACAATACTACGAATCACAATAGAGAATGTCGGACGAGCTAAGACAATTTCGAAGTAGTCCACTTAATTTGACAAATTAATTCTTAATTAACAGCGGCTGTCAGTTAGAGTCACTTTTGTGATACGAGGGGTACAGCCAATTTTTAACCTTCCCTTATATAACCCTCAAACTCCAAAGCCAATAGATAAGTAAGCACCTTAATTGACTTCTTTAAACAACTTGTTTATTTCAGAAAAGTATCACTATTTAATGGACCAATTCGTGTCATCCTATACAGACATTTCATATACTGCTCGTAATAAATCAGAACCGTATCTCATATGTATTAATTAAGTTAGCACGCACTATAAGTGTCTCGCGAGTGCGGAAGTGAATATGCAAGACAGCTAATTCCAGGGAGCGAAGTTATAAATAGAACGAAGCCAGCGGGTGCGTGAATCACCGCGGAACAAGTAGTCGCGGCTAACTAGCGACCCATGCATGTGCGTGCCATATAACCCAAAGTACGACGCTTGCTAATAAAGGCACCAAAAGTGCACAGAATAGTGAGGTGTTGGCCTGCAGTAATCTCCACCGCCACAAAGAGGATCCTGAGTGGAAACCCAGATTACAAAGGCATCAATCCACTTGGACAGCATCACCAAAGGTTTGTTCCATAGAAGGAAGCCGTTGTCGTAACGCCACAGAGGCATCGCTCTTGTCCAGGCTCGGTGACACTTGGGAACAACCGAATGCAAGGTTAGTTGCTAGTTACAACTGCAATACGAAGTGAGGAAGCGATTGCAACATATTTTGCAATTGTTTCAATGAATGATTACGTATCGAAAATAACGGGGGTTTACCCGCAGCCAACACGAAGTTACTGCGTCATCTGCTAACGCAGCGTGTCTGCTTGAATTGAACGTGCTCAGGCAGCGTTCGTATTATGGAGTGTTCCAGCATCAAGCGCATTTAAAGAATAGACAACTTTGCCTAGTGCATTTGTGGGTGGAATTTAAATACATTTCGCACGATCACTGTTTGACTTTGCGTCAAGAGTTGAACATTAACGCACCATTTAAGGTGCTTTCATCTGTAAAAACGTATTGTTAGCCAGGGAAGTAAAGACTTGTCTAGTCTGGTCTGGCATCCAATGTTGCTAACCATTTAGCATTAACCAGGGTGCACGTGTAGTGTTCTACTACGGAATCGAGCTAGCTTTGTGGGGAAGAGCGGAATCCCCACTATGTGATCGAGGAGCAGAACGACAAACCATCCGCCACATAGTATCAACATGCCCCAATCGTGCCTACCCTGGTCAGCTTGAAGATTTTGCGCTATGTACACCCGACGCAATTGAATGGCTAAGTAATTTAGACATTGACATATAAACAATTTGAAACGATCCTTTACTACACTTGTCATGTATATTGTATTATAGTAGTCAGAGCTACCGCCATGCGTGTAGTAGTCAGAGACACCGCCATGAGGAAGGTTGGGAGAGCGGGGAGTCGTTCGATGAACGTCAACAAGTGTGGCCGCGCACGAAGCAAGCCTGAACTTTATGTGTTATGTTTTACTGTTAATTCATAATTGTTGTGTATTACTGGGTATTCATACTTCCTACGATTAAACCGTTCTGCATCCTACAGTATTGTATTGTGCTTTGTTTTTTTGTCGTCTTTTTTTTCTGTATAAATTCCATACACTAAATAAATAAATAAATAGGTACTTTCATGCATGTAGCGTACAGTCTTTTTATATGAATAGGGTGTATTTTTACATGTTTTTTATGTAATAATCCGGGTATAAACAGCTTTCGCTTGTGGATAATTAAAGTATTGTTGATAGCTTTACTGTGTCCTTGGACGTCGGTATTTTTGGTGTTTTATGTACATGTATTCTCTTGTATTTGTGTTTTTCTTACAGATTATATATATTTTTATGTAAACTGTTGAGTTTTTATTGCTGGCAGTGTTTGCATGCATACTTTCAGCATTCCAGGTGACAACGAGTAACCCCAAAACAATATTAGCTTCCCTTAGCCGCACTGACGATTTTAATAAAGTTTTATGTCTCTACGACAGTTTAAGCTAGCGAACCCAGGGAAATATAAATTAATAGTACAGTAGAGTATAGGGCTGAATAGAAGTACCGTTATAACTACCAAGCGCAGCATTCATAACTCGCCAAGCAAACGCAGTTGTAGTCCTGACCATAAGCGAAACTGCTATTCCATGATAACATAATTCATAATTATCCTTTTTACCTTTGTATTATAGTAATTAAGTGCGTTTAGGGCAACTCAAGTGAGGCAGATGTTGCCCCAATTATAGGATAATGTCAAGATATCCGCAACAAATCTCCAAATAGCCATAACAATAGTGAAATCTTCTAATTCGAAATTTTGGTCGACACAGACTTTAGAAATTACAACTGTCAAATTGACAATTCACAATTTTATTATAGATATTAACAATACAAGTTTGATTATGACCATCTTAACCAAACGACTTTCGTTAAGTGCCATAAGCAAACGTGTAGTATTGTTCAATGTTTAACCTTCATCAATAAATTTTGATTCAATGTATTCTTTGTATTGTAAAAACGAGTGCGGTAATATCTATTACCGTTAGTGCGGTAATATCTATAACCGCACTGAATGCGGTAATGAAGCTCTTAACGATAGTACTATTAATTTACATTTACGATCTTTCGTTAAAATACGACTTTCATCACTAGGCAACAAATTCATTTACATGTTAATCTCATCAAAAATCTAATTGATTCCTGATCTAATTGATTTAAAATTGAGTTGCAATTACTATTTAAGAATGAACTCCTTCAAAGACCATAATTTGTTAAAATAATAAACTGAATTGTTAGAAAAAAATGTGTGTTACTACCAGCTTCAAAACGAATTTTTAATATCGTACGAAAATCCTTCTGTGTTGAAATTGCCAAATGATTCTATAAATTTTATCTGACAAAATCAATTATTTCGAGATAAATTATGAAAAAGCGGATAGAATCGAGAATTGATCGAGATGGGGCCTGCAAACATTGCCCAGGCGCAGAATTCGCCTCCACTTGGGCCAAAGAAAATTTTTAATAAATGTCCTTTAGTACGGCCATATATTTGGCTAATTTAGTACAAACAGCCGAAATTTAAAGCAGCCAGATGCGTTTTATACACGACGTCGCCAGAATAACATGTTTTCCGCGGTGCCGATTTTGCGGGAAACGCGAAATATAGGAGTTTCAGTTCATCACTCATTCTTTTAGCGCGGTTTGATGCACAATCCATCATTTAGCGATGATATTTCAACGGCCGATGTACAATTCAATGCGCTCGACCCTTCTGGCTTTGGTTTCTTCCCGGGTTTGTATACCATTTCACAATTCTTTCCGATCTGATCCATTTCAGACAGATAGATATCCCCGGATTCATTTCAAGAATTGCATTATCTCTGATTTCAAGCGGACGTCGTTCTTGCTAATGGACTGCTTTTTCTTGCGAATGATGGGGCTTCGCTTTCGTGGCGTTTTAGTATTTTGCCAAAGCAGTGACTTGCAGCCTGCTGAAATTCGTGGGGACGCGAAAGCGGCTCGCTTTTATACGGCCCAAACGGCCCCAAGGCCGTGTTTACGCAGCCGAGCAATATGCCTGCAAAGCTTCTCGGCGAAGTGTCAAACAACCAAACAATTGTCTCGTTTTATTGGTGATAAAACGCGTGCGGCGTCGTGTCATCATAAATGCTAGTGGTACGTAAGTACTTCGCTATTTATTGCTAGGAATTTACCACAAAGCCAGAAACAGATCGCATTTTCCTGTTAGACGTGATTTATTTAAAACATCAAGCTCCAGATATACATAATTCATTCGAATATAGCTTTTCTTGTAAACACGGTTTAAAAATATTTAACATAGTGACGTCACGACATGCACAATCTAATCAACTGATTTATTATATTGGATAGAAATAGATGCAGCTACATCTTGTAAAAACTAATTCCGGTAAAAGACAGTTGGTTTATTAGCTTCTGTGTAATCTGTGCTTCAAAACAAGATTAATCAAGGTTGCCCTAGAAAGAAAATCACATGTCGTTGCTTGTATTTAGAACATTTGAACTACTACTTAATGTTGCATCTACTGTGTCCCAGTAAACTCATCACAATACATTTTTGAACGTTCCGGATTCTTAAAATTGATGACTTTGAAAAGAGGAGCATTCATTTAAATGCAGTAAATGTTAAAGCCGCTTACTATATCGGAATCAGAGTGAACTGTGCGTTATTATAACGCACAGTCTTAACGCACAGGTGGATGACATTGGGAACTTTCTGACTTACTTAATTGTGTGAAAGTTATCGCTTTCTTAGAGGGTCGTAGGAAATAGTACATTACGGAACTAGTTCAGTAAAACCACTTTTCCAACGTGGCTGTATACTATTTTTGGCATCTCATATAGAAATGTGAAATATTATTTTTTTATATAAAAGTGACATTTAATGTCACAATATTACCAAGCTGATCAGAACTCGTTGTTATGTACTGAAGCATATAAGCAGATCCAATTGAGAGTCATCAAGCCGTGTTTTGAATGTTAAATAATTGTATTTTGTATACCGACTAAAACTAAATAAATTCCATGTCCAAAGCCGCTGCTATGCTGTAACGGTCGCTATGTTGTAAAGTACCACTTTACTAAACGACTTTGAATGTAGAAATATAGTCCATTCCCATATGAAATGTGAAAATAGTTATTTGTACAACTAGCCACAAAAACAATACTTTTTTTATGATTTTGAAGCAGTACGGCTGAGTGGTGCTGCATGTCTCACGGCACTTCTAAAAGTTAAGCTCAAGTCTGCTTGATCAGTACTTGGATGGGTGAACATCTGGAGAGCGGGCGTAGTGTTCTTACTTAGACAGGCTCCACTACCTCAAATACCTCCGCCGAATTTAATAATGCACATACCCTCGGCGGCTCGGTGCGCTTGGCACCCCGACACTCTGTAAACGGTATAAAGAGTTACAGATTATGTATGTATGTATGAAGTCTCATACATGACGGCGAAACTGGAGTGTACCAATCAATCCCGTAAAAAAATGCTTTCATAAGTGTTGTATACGTAACTTTTTTTCATAGTGGTATCTTGTAACTCAAAATGTGGTCAAATATGACTTTTTACAGCTGTCAAATTGACAATTTACAATTTCAATAAAATAATAAAAAAGAAGTGCTACTTTCTTTATAATTGTCATTAAAATCAATATGCAAAAAACTGAAAACGAATAGTGCAATTGGTAGAGCGTTAGGCTTGCATTAAGCAAGTCCTCAGTTTGAATCCCACGGTGGGCGGAATTTACTTTATGGTAATTCAATTACTGAATACTGACACTGATTGGATGCAAAATTTCCAGAACGCAAAAAATACAATATCTTAGTAAGTTATATATTAAGTAAACCGGAATAGGGCATTCATGCACCAATATCATCCTAATTTATTATTTCCTCTGACCAGCCGAATAACAGCAACTTTTGTGAAACTTTTGCATGCAGTACGATGCGTTTGTACGTTGTAAACTAAACACCCACTAAATACAACGCACCACGAGTGGTTCGTTCGAAAGTGAACACACAACTGAGGTTTCTTTTAGATTTTTTATTACGAATGATAGTATACTCGTAATAGTAAATAAAACGACAAACTGTGAGACGTTGAGTTATCAGTTGTAATGCTATACTTAATTTAAAAATCCGCACGTATCGGTACGATAAAATACGTGTATATGGACAAGCAACGGCAAAGAGCTTGCCCTGATTAACCTTTAAGTAGAAACAAAAATACATCTCTTTCAATTGCAAACTTATATCTTATACATTATTTATAACTAAAAAACAAATTTGTACCTAATTTTACCGCCCATAAGAACATTACCCTTCAGTGCAAATGCACGTGTTGCATAGTCGACCGAGCCGGCCGTGGTTATACTACGTTTGGATTTTTGGCATTGCGACTCTTAAAAGTAATGGCGCCTGTTTATAAAGACAAGGGTGGTCACAGAAAAGCAACATTTTATTGACATTCTAGGATCTATTATAGAAAATTGAAGCTTTTAAAGACAAATAACTTCAACAGCACTGTAAAACACATAAACATTGTAGGCGACCCCGCGCGGTCTGAAGAAAATATAAGGTTAAAAATGAGAGAAGTTAAAGTTGCATGTGGAACAATGAAGTGGTAACGGGAACTTTGGACAGGCAGTTTGTGGTAGGCAAAACTACGTCGGAACTTTAAAGTGACGCTACATTTTTTTCCGTACTTTGAGGTACTTCAATATAACTTTGAAGTAAATTATTTGCCGTTTCTGTCCCACTATCGTCAAGTAGCAATTACTTTCAAGTTCTATTTATTAGTTAAAACAATGTCATAGATATTTTTTAAAGTTTATGGGAATAATTTACGACACCATTATGAAAAACCAGCATAGTGCTTCACGTCAGAATGGATTTAAACAATGAATTTATCATAAGTTGTAACGCGGCCTCACTCCGAGCCCTAAACCTACTGAATTATTACTTTAAATTGCCCTGGGTTCGCTAGCTTAATCAGTCGGTGTGCTATGAGACTCTTTTTACATCCGCAGAGTGGCTAAGGGCAACCAACACAATTTAAGGTCTTTCTCGTGGACACCTTAAATGTTGTGCTCACCAATACAAATATAAATGATAAAAAGTCCAACAGTTTACAATAAAGACATATAATCTGTAAATAAACACACACAAGAAAATATATATAAGCCAATACAAAATAAGACGCTAGCCAGCTACATATATGCAAATGCTTTAAACAGATACTTAAAGGTTCATTTATCAACGCAAAGTCAAAGGTCGCGCACTAACAAACTTAACGCGACGTTGTCTATTCTTGAAACGGCCTAGTAACAGAATCCCGGCCTTCCAAGATAGGGAGGCCACGCTCAGATGACGTAACCGCGAAGCTCTGTCCGCAAAGGGTTCCCCGTGCTAACAAACACGAGTGCAATTGCTCCAGTTGTTGCAATATTTTTTCACCTTGTACGGCGATTATAGCTAGCAACTGACCTTGCTTTGGGGCCTTCTCGATGCTCTAGTCGTATACTAAGACAGGTGCTTTTCCTATAGTGTCGCAACGATAGTTGTCTTCTGACAAAGGCTGCAAATGCAGCAGGATTTGGCTACTTTTGGACGCTGGCGTCCCTTTCAGAGGCACAATGAGCCGGCGGCGAATAATGCCGGCCCAACACAATATATGAAGCACTGTTTAGGGCTGTTATTAGCCCGCTTCGTACTGCTGATAATTCGTAAGTACGACCAGCAAGCTCGCGTATGACCCACATCTGTTAACAATCTTGGTGCGAATGCCCCTCTTACAAGCCTCTGGCGTTGATTCACATACCGACCGGTTATTCCCCGAACGAAACTGCACTATCGATGCATTCCTTCACGAACTCGCGACGCGTTTACTCTATAGTCATTGACAACGTATAGCTCAATTATTACTCTATAGTGCTGAACTACATAAATAAACATAAAAGCACTTACTGTCATTGCTAATTAGCATATAATGAACAGATATAAAATAAGTAAATACAGGTGACACGAATTGACCCGTTTCACAGTTCTGAACCAAATACTAGAAACATACGTAATAATTAGCTTCAAGTTCGAAAGAACAACAGAAAAAAGTTTTAAGAATCTAGGATCTCATATTGTCGCACGATGTTAAATAATATTTTAAAGCTAATATTTTAATTAAAAATTCAATTTTGAATGGCAAATTTTCTGATTTGGATCTATCATTATGTTTAACAATAAACTTGCATCCGTTTTAATTTTGTTACTTAAACCATCGGGAAAGAGCACACGTTTTGCCCTCTAATATTATTTTTATAGTATTCGATTTAGTTTCAGAACAAGGGAAATGGACAAAAGATTATGGAAGAAATATAAGTATAACAAAATCTGTTGCAAGACAGAGCAAGCAACACTAATCTAAAAGAGCAGTGAAGTTACTCTAAGTAACGGCAACGTCATTGGAATGTAGCCGGAGAAGTTCCAAGAAGGTCACCTAAACTCTGCGCTCACCAAAAATTATTCCCCATTTTGGTCGCGTGCACATAATGGGAATGTTCCTAATACATGTCCGTGACTAGTGACAAAACACTTTAAAGCTCCTAAAATGGTCGCCGGTACGTTCCATTTGAAATTATAAATAAATTGAAGACATTGCAGCTCGATCTGATACAATTTAGAAGTATATGATAGGTTTACATTAAAATGGGTCGCATTAGTTATAAAGTCTAAACTATGTCACAAGTTGTCATAAAATGAAACCTAAATTACGCATGGCTAAACGTAGTCTAACCAACAGGACTTGTGGGCTGCTCTTACGTGTTCTGTAAAGATGGTCTTTCCGGAGTTGTTACGTAAACTACTAGCACAAATCGAAATGTGCTATTAGTATTACTTTATCACACTTAATAACAAAATTATTTGTAAATGTAAACCTTTTCTGTAAACTACACTGCTTATGTAATGAACGACTTCCGGCATTGAAGCGTGTCATTGTTGGAATAGAACAACTCAATGTTTCATCCATTTTCATAAAGGTGTTGACTCAAGTCACGTCTCGTATCATAATCAGGCATCGCCGAACACCAACGCAACGCCAGCCATAAGAACCTTTTATTATCTGAAAATTCCCATTCTTTTCTAGCAGAAATATTCGCGACGCTATTGAAATTTACAAATACTCCAACAACCTCAATCGGATCGAAAGTTAACTTCTTTCCTTGTGGAAAGCCATCGTTTCACACTCCGCTCTCCAGCATTTTTGCTCAACCACTGCGATTCTTGACTATACATCTTCTTTTCGATCGGTAGAAGAGTTATTGGTATTATTTCTAATATTTATTATTTAATTCTTACAAACATTTTAAATCAATTTTAATGCAAATGACATTGAAAAGGTATACCTACATTATCAATGCACTGCTTCGTAAAATTTACATAATTGATCTTATTAGGATTTCTGGGTCATTCCTGATCTGATTGACTACTTTAATTATTGTAGCCATTAATTGCTCTCCTGTGTTTATCCTGACATAATACATTTGGATCTTCATGTAACGCCGGAGAAAGTAATCCAGAGAAATTAAGTAATCTGGTGATTTGGCTGGCCAAGAAACCGGCCTTCTTCGACCTATCCTTCGATCTGGATTTTTTTTAAATTTAAAAACGCAGTGCTGGAGCCATATTCCCTGCCTCACATCAAGCGGAATATTTTGTAGCAATAGTGGAATTGTTTTTTTTTTAATTCAAATACTGCACTCATGCCAAGCGGCGTTGAAATACGAATGGTTCGACGAAATAGTTGTCTATGGTACCGCAGCAAACATTCACCCTGAAACGTTTCTGGAAATGTGTCTCTTTGGTCGCATGAGGATTTTCCTTCATAGGTGATCACATGTAAGAATTTCGTATTTGTTATTCCATCTCTTCGGAAACATGCTTCGTCAGTAAATAAAATGTTGTTACAGAGTTATTGGTTGCGTAAAATTCACTGACAAAATTCCTCCTAAACACAGTAATCGTTAGGTTGCAAAGTTAGGATATAGACCAAAGTGTGCATGATTTTCCATACTGTTTGGGGAGTTTAAAGGTGAACAGAAATACATCGTATGCTAGTGGTGGGACTACTTTCTAGTGTTTCTATTACTTCATTCTCCAACGCATCGGTGCTATTTCAAATTTCCTGTTTGGCTTGGCACACTACCAGATTCTCTAATACTTTGATAGGCGCCACTAAATACTCGTTTAATTAGTAGCCTACGATTAGGGAATCTTTGGTGATATTCTGCAGCTGCTACCCACGCATTACCATCACAAAAGCCATACATGAATAAAATGTATTGCGTATTCTTGATTAGAAAATGTAGCCATTGCAACTAATTATTGTAAATTTTATAACCACTACCTGACATTTTAATAAACAAACAAACAAGGACTTTTTGAATTAGCATGACCTCAAGAATATGTATATTCGCTATGGTGCTCTAGTCGGGGAACACTCTGTATACAGGGTATCCTATTTTTTCGGCAAAATAAACATATTATACCAAATGTTCAAAATGACCTCCACCAACTCTTATGCATTTCTGGCAGCGAATTACGATCGATTCTTGCACACGATTTAGCATTTCGACGTTATTCTTTAATAGAGTATGATCAAAAATTAATTTCATCTAGTATGGCTATGAAAGAACAACTTGCTGTCTTTAAAACTGTGACCAATATATTTTATTTTTAGGTTAGATTTAAGATGAAGTGTCTATTCGACCGGTGCAGGCTTATCTGTTGGACAATTACATTACTTTTACGTGCAAATTAGTTTATTTCAATATAATACGGTAATAAGATGGATAAAAAGAATAAAATTTGACAGTTTGAATTAAATATAAGTATGTAAGCCAATTTTAAAGGCGTTGGTTTGCACTTCCACAGCCATACTAGATGAGATTAATTTTTGATCATACTATATATTAAAAGCATTTTCAATGTGTTCTAATAATTCGTGTCAGGTCCCCATCGGTGTTGTGTAATATCTGGAGAGCGAGGTGGCCATTGAACAGGTCACCAAGGCCAATCCAATGCTGGTTGTAATGGATGTTTAACTGTTCTCTCGCCAATCTAACTGCAAGTAGCCATTTAGACGATGATAAATGGGCACATCAGTCTATCAGATTATTCTCTAAGAACTGCAGGAAACCATTCGGGTTTAATCCCTCAGGAAGGATGTATAGTTCAATACAAAGTTACCCACCATTCCTGCCCATATGTTGATTTTAAATTAATGCTGGAATGATATAGCTCTTATCCGATATGGATTTTCATGGGCCCATGTGCAGAAATTACGATGGTTTGCAATTCGGCGACATGTGAATGTTGCCTCGTCTGTCCAAATAATGTTGTTTCTTACTTCTGGTTTATCTACAAACCAACGATATGAAGCTAAGCGACGTTCAAGATCAGCAAGATCTTTTTTTGAGACCAAAATAAAGTTTCATCTATCGTGACATAAGGTTTTTCATACATTAGTTTTCGTTAATCTAAGTTGACGTGCTGCTCGTCTTATACTTAATTAGGATTTCGGTCAAACGCTGGCAGAATTCTACCATTTTGTTGCCTCAATCAGTGAGCACGGATCTTCTGTTGATTCAATTTTCACGCATCATTCTATAAATATGACTAAAACCGCAGCGTCAGGGAGTCTTCCCTGTGGAAATCTTCTCTGGTATTATATTCTCGCCATTCTATAGTTTCTGTTTCTATACATGAAGTGAATATCTGCATATTCAATCTTTGAAAATTTTCTTGCCATAATGTAATAAAGAATTACTGGGAATTGTATAAATTAGTATAAATTAGGCACATTCGATAAATTAAGTGAATAAGAGCAAATAATAGCAAGTGAAATTGTCACGGAAAACAAAAATCAAGGGCAACTTATTGTTAATGACAAGATTAATATTATTCTTGTTAAAATGGAATTTCGGCTTAAACCGAATAGTCTTTGTAGAAGGACGCCCAGCACTTTCTAGCTTAATATGCCTTGCACCTTGTGAACTCGAGTAATGGTCCACGCAATGGCTACGCTCTTTGGTGGTTGTGTTGTTTAAGTACCTTGAAAACGAGGATACGTAGGAAGATTTGGCATTGTAGATGGAGGTTTGCGGAAAGTTCGTTCCCCACATTTCGTTCCCCACATTTCGTACCCCACATTTCGTTCCCGGGATATTTCGTCTCCCCACATCACGCACCGGGAAACTTCGTTCCCGAGCGAGCTCAATTTGTCTCCTAGATTACAGGGTGTTGAAAAACGAGTGCAGCAATCGGAATTCAGTTAGAAAAATGATATTTTAATTAATTTAGTTATTATAATAAACCTATATAAGAACTATATACAGTATGACTCCGGCTTGAGTTTACAAGAGGGAATTAAATTTTATTTTTAGTTTTACATAAAAATGTTATAGGAATTATAATTTCTGCTTGGTTTGTAGAGAATCTTAATAAAATTTTCAGTTTTTCAAAAACTAGTCGGTCTTGACAGTTAAGCAAAAACTATTTTCTTTTCAGGTAAACTACCCTTTTTGTTCATGATACGGCAAGATATTACTAACAAAAGTTGTCCAGAATGAGAAATTATGGAGCTATACAAAATATCAGGACGATATTTAGATTAAACCGTCATTTTTAATAAATACAATTTGTTCTTATAAGTTTATTATAATAAATAACTAAATTAAAATATCTTTCATTTTGTAACTGTATTCCCATCGCTGCACTCGTTTTCCAACACCCTGTAATCTAGGAGATAAATTGAGCTCGCTCAGGAACGAACTTTCCGGGTACGAGATGTGGGAGACGAAATATCCCGGGAACGAAATGTGGGGTACGAAATGTGGGGAACGAAATGTGGGGAACGAACTTTCCATATCCCGTAGATGGAAGCATGTGAAACGAAGGCTCTCGAACAAGCGCAATTAAAAGCAACCTGCTGGTTTAGATATGTGGACAATACTTTTGTCATCTGGTCAAACGGACGCTAGACATTGAATCTGTTTCTAAAAAACCTGAATTATGTACATCACAACTAACAATTTACATGGAAAGTAAAGGAATATGGCAGTGTTCCGTTTCTAAACGTTCTGGTAAAACGTAAACCAGATGTTAGTTTAGAACATGCAGTCTATAGAAAGAAAACACACAGATATTTAAATGCTAACCCACACTTCTTCTTCCTCTTATTATAAGCCAGTGTCCTGTTTTAACTACAAAGTGGTTCTATGAGCCCTCTTTGCCCTCAGGCCGGATAGGTGGCTAGCCTTGCCAAGGAAGGTGGCTTTAAGCTTAGGCAAAAGGTGGACTCCTGTGATGCATGATTTAAAGCATTACAACCACTGTACATCAGAGGGCAACGCCTCACGGTTTCAAACTGTGCTGCACTTGAACGACCAATCAGTGTTACGTCGCTCCGAGTCGCTGACACAGAGGACTATAAATAGCTTCACAACTACCTTCAGTTCCCATCGAGCTATGTAGTTAGTGGTTAGCATGTCTACTTCGCATTCGGTAGGCATTGATTCGATTCCCGCGACTGTCTGCTCTGATTCAGGTTTTTAGGTGGTTCTTCTGAGTCAACAGAGCACTTTTTCTGAGGAAAATGCTGGGGCAGTATTTTTCCACCTATCCTGGTCTTTCTTCCATTCTCCACCCCTCCTTTCTCTCACCCATCCTATAACTCCCGTTCTTGGCTGAAGAGGGACGCAATGTCCCTATAGCAGCCCGCCCCCCAGTTGGGGGAATTGAAATTACCTTAAACCTTTACCTTTTACCTTCTGTTCATACTGCGTGTTATTATTTTTGAGAAAAAACATTTTTCATAACATTTCTTTTTCGGAAAAAATACTCATTTGCAATTTTTTGGCCTAAGAAGAGTTCTTACATTTCATTATCCTAGCTCAAATTCCATATATATTTGACCACGTCAGCTCCTGTTGACACATCCTGACATTCGATGCATATTCAAAGGTATCGTAACAGTATGCTTTTTCGAGGGAGAAATTCTTGGCCGATAGCTTAACCCTCTACTCGGAAAGCCACTTCTCCAGTTTTCGTTTTTCATTTATCCTGCTTTCCAGAGAAATTGGTTGTCATCTTCCACAGGGTTGTTCACGTTGCCAGGATTGACCACGTGTAGGTAAGAGTCGTAATAGGGTAGGAAACGCTATATAATAATAATAATAATAAACTTTATTTAGAAATTTGCTACATAATATAAAATTACATTATTGCACAACTATTATAGGTAGTCACAATATTGTACAAAGTAAAAAAAAATAAAAATTCTGGCTAACAGCTAATACTAGTAACCTATCTTTTGCCTAAATAATAACACAAACTTGTACTTTAAAACTATTACCTATATAAGAACTGTATAGAGAACTGGAAACTGGAACTATCTTTGGTACATCTTAACTAGTTGTTTCTTAAATAATCTACTATTTAGATTGCAAATACTATTTGGTAATGTGTTATACCTGATTAAAGTTTTGAAAAATAATGAATTTTGTGAGTCTATCCTGTTTTTCTGGTCTAATATAAATTTATCCTTATTTCTAGTATTGTGTGCATGAATTTGGTTGTAGGTTCGTAACACCTTACTAAAATATTCGGCCACTTCCCCTGTTTTAATCTTATGTATAAATGTCAACGCCCAAATTTCACACATCTCTTCTACTGCACACCATTTTAATGTTCGCAACATATCATCAATTTTTGCATACCTATTCCTTTTTAATATTATTCTCATTGCCCTATTTTGCAACAGCTGTAATCTGCTCATATCTCCCCTTCTTGCCAAATATAAAATTGTGGCACCAAATGGAAAATGAGGTAGAATAATGGATTTATAAATATTCAGTCTCGCATTTTTACTTAAGTAACCACTGCATCTATGTAGCACTCCTAATTTCTTACTATTTTTTTACAGATGTAATCTATATGTTCCGAAAAGTTTAACTTCCTATCAACTATAAATCCCAAGTATTCACGTGATTTTACAAGCTCCAGTTGTGTACCATCTATACTTACATTAAACCCCTCAAGTTTCCAGTCGTTAACCATTCTCTCCTTACCAATTAACATTGCTTTTGTTTTATTTACATTTACCTTTAATTTATTTAGTTCGAACCAAACTTGTAATCTACTTAGTTCATTTTGTAACCTCTTTAGCATCTCTAACCTAATATCCCCACATATATATTGCTATGGTATATAGAGGCCATGTATTACATTAAATACAGTTATTTATTTACATGAATCAAAAATGAAAAGTTTAATACAGTAATTATACTGAAACGATAAGATGTGGAAAATTATGATAATGATTGCTTATTTAATTGAATAATAATTGAAATTCAAAGATTCAAAGTAAATTTTAAAAGAAAGTTATTTCAAAATGAGTACGACTTGATGATGTTAACAAAAATTAACAATAAATACAAAGTTGAATGTTGCATATGACAGAATAAAATTCTATTTGTAATAATTTATAAAGTGAGCACCATTCAAATTGATTTATAACATGTAGCAGGCAGGAATAATGATAGTCTAGGATAGCAGTAAAAAATTGGGATAATTATTAGAATAACAACTTAAAAACAACTACGAAAAATTTTATAAAAAATGGATATAAAAATTTTGTAATTGTGTAAATACATAATAAAACCCATTAAAATAACGAAGAATTTTAATAAAACGTAAAGGGGTATGTTGGTTGCATATTACAAATGAAATAAATAGTCCAAGGCAAGATTTTTGTAATATCAAATACAATTAAAACTGGGATTGAAGAAAGCAGAATCAATTGAGGGTGTGTAGCAGAGATCTAGTACATTGCAGGGAAGGTGCCATTGTGTGAGCTGAGAGGGGCGCTGGTCTGGGACCGTACGGGAGTTTTGGTCTGTTGCGGATTGTGTGAACTTCACACGGGATCACTGGTGGAGGCTACAATTTGTCAATTAGATATGGATACATTGTTAGATGGTGGAGATACAATAAATACTTAGGCGTGCTGGAGATGCTGTCAATGGTAGGAGGTTGGAGCCGTCTATAGGGCTGCAAAAGGTATCGCATTTCTGTTGGAGTTTGGAAGTGTCAGTGCAAAGTAAGTGGTAAAGTTGAAGGTATCTGAATAAAAAAGGTGATTAATTAATATTAAGAAAGACACACTATAAAAATAAAGTACTTACCCAGATTACAGGGATGATGCTGTCAGTTTGACATTTAATTTAAAATTTAATGACAGAAGTATTTTAAATAATATATGCAAATTTGAATCTAAATATCATACAGTCAAAACTATTGTAAAGGATTTTATTTATGTCATATTGATTGGGGGATTTCATTGAGCACTGCTTGGAAATAATAGTTGACAGCAAGTGACATTCAGAAATTGCAGCAACAAACAACTAACTAAATTTTGGCGAACCACACCCTGATCAAAAAGAGTACTCATGTAAATTTGAAATAAATTCAATTTAAAGTTATAATAAAGTTAAAAGTTTCAATACTTGAATTAAATAAGCATACACACGTATCCACTACAATATATAACCATATCATCGGCGAATAAATGAAATTTGCAGTATTTTAATACTGTCTCAACATCATTTATATATATCAGAAACAGTATTGGTCCCAGAATACTACCTTGTGGCACACCTACATCTATATTTAATGCATCTGATACCACATCACCACACTTTACAACTTGCGTTCTACCTGTTAAATAACTTTCGAACCATTTTAGCACCTTCCCTTCTATGCCAATACTTTTTAATTTATTTATCTTCTTTTATCTATATGATGCTATCTGGAAACAGCATCGTGTACCCATGCAGTATTTCATTTGAACCCTAAAGCAAATTATATTATTTACTTCTAAAGTATCTTTCTACGCAAAAAAATCTCTTAATCTCCCAAAACGTGTTTTTTCCATATTTTATTTTAATTTTAACTTAAAATGCAATCTGAATTGCAAAGTAATCGTATAGAATTCCTACGAAGAATTTTTCGTATTAAAATTGCATAGTTGTTTTGGTTTCTCCCGTGGTAATAATTAAGTGTTGTGGTGGAGGGAACCTTTGAAACTGTCAATTGGTCTAATTTTGAAGCACACATCTTGGTAACTGTTCTCTGAAAAACGATGTCTCCTGTGGTGTATTTTTCCATCAAAGTTTAGATTGTCTAAATTGTTAGAGGGATGCTGGAGAACATCAATTTTTCAACGAATCGCTGCTGAAGCTTTTGATATTCTAGTTTCAGTAGAAATGGTTTTAGGTAATTATCATCGTTTTTGTCGATGTAAACCTTATGTGTTAGTAAATTTTAATAAGTTTGTTAGTATAGAACTCAGTTCGATACTTCAGTACTGCGATATCGCCCTTTAAAAAACAAATAGGCTTAGTTTATTGCTACATGTTTTCACTATAGAAAAACATACGCGTACAACTTTAAAATTTACTATTTGCTGTATTAAAAATTCATAAATTAGATAAGAGTTTTCATCTATATATAATTACCTAGGAAAAATCAAAAGGCATATAAATTAATTTCGTAATTATATAAAATTACTTATCCTAGGAAAAAAATGGAACAAAATGTATTATTTAAAAAAATAATTTGCTATACTTTAGACCCTAACAGCCTTGTCATACGATTTGGAACATCATTTGAAAAATAAATAGTCCTTGATTTAATAATAGAGTTGGCATTTTTTGCGTATTCTAAACTTATTAAGCTTGAAATTGCAGACATTTCAGCTGCCCATTTTTATTATGGTTATATATATTCATATAATAATTAATAAACACTTTGTGTTTCAGAATACCCTAGATAACTTTTAAATTTTTAGAGAACAATTCTTGGCTATTGTAAGAAGTCAAGCAAACATTTTTAAACAAGTAATCATTGCTGAACTATTTCATCAATAAAATTAGAATAAATGAAAAAGTTCGTTAAGTTGCACATTCATAGCTACGGAAGTTTTTATTTATTGCGTTGCTGTGTACTCAAAAATACATATTCAATATTTTTCATAACAGTACTTGTATTTATATTCATAGGGAATTTATATTAAGTCGTGTAGTTGGATTTCAATAAATACCTTTAAAAATCGATAAAGCACCGAAGGCGGAATATTAAACTCTACAGATTTCTCAATTGCTTGTCTTGCAACAGAATTACAAATTTGAATTACTCTAGGCAACGTTAGAGTTGGCTGCACTTTTACTACACGTGTACCTTTTTTGATCTCTCCTTATTTCTATTGGCGCTGCAACATGTTTTCTATATTTTACCACAGCAACGTATAGATACGTCTCTTAATGATTGACTTTTATTCTTGTTCGTGATTTTCCCTACATTTCCATTTATGTCCTACGTCGTTGCCTGCTTTTTAGCTTCGTGGATGCTTTTTGAACTATTCCTTGCTATTACTTTGCTGTTGTTTTTCTATATAATCAAGGCGGTCTATATTGTTCCAGGCCATGACACTGGCTGTGTTGCCAGATTGTGTGCCTGGCCACTCCAAGACACACTAAGTTTTGTTTGTTTGAAATATATTTGACATTCAAAACTATTTTGACAAGACAGGTCATATAAGTTCCAAAAATGCCTTTGAAGTTTTACGTACCAGGCTGCAAGTCAACTTACGCTTCATCAGTTACTCCATATGTTAGTGTGTTCAAGTTTCCATCTAATGGATTGGTGGCACAAAAATAGAAAGACATTTTGCATTTAGAGAACTGGCAGATTGGAAAGGCTTATGTTGTCTGTGAAAAGCACTTTAAAAGTGCAGATATAAAAGGTAATACGATGATGCGACTTGTTCCGACTGTAATATCACTAGCTTCCAGGAAAGTTAATTTGAAGAAATTACTGTTTTAGATGAAGTCAAAATTAATAACGATTTACTTGCAATGGAGAATTAGGTACCTATCCATTAGAAATGGTTTTTAAATCGAATATTACGGTGAAGTGACTCACTGTGATGTAAATAGCAGTGATTTTATGTTTTTTCTTCAACTGGAATGCATCACAATGACAGGGATAGTGCACTGACAGATTGTTTATTTAGTGACCAAAACTAGTAATTTTTTGTTAAAGGTTGGTGAAGCCATGTTGCCAGATTGTGGTAGGCCATTCCAAAGGTCACTTTATAGTCCCAGTGTCATGGCTTGGAACAATATAGACCGCCTTGGTATAATTCGACATCTGGTGTTTTTCATCATCTCGCTTCGAGCCATCTCTTTCTTTATTATTGTTTTCCGATTATTCTCAGTACTTCTTGTAATTAAGGCATTAAAATATTTATTAATACCAGAATAATTATAACTTTTTTAGTGTTCATCTTTTTATATTATTGATATAGCTTTACTACATTGATTAGGATGACGTCATCATGCTAAAAGTTTGTCAATATTTTGAAATTTCTAATAAATCTAAAGGAAGTAATTTACCTTACAAATTTATATAAACGGCAAACCACGGCTTAACAGAAAATATGCGAGAGTGCGCGATTCGAACAATCTGGCTTATTGTTGTTGGTGTGTAAATCCCAACGATGAGAATCGCAAATATTAAAAACTTTCGCAAACAAGTCATAACTGAAAACAAGAAAACACATCATCGACTTATCACAAATGAACTTCTTAATGTCCAACCTGCTCAAAATAACTCTGCGTAGTAATAGAATCAAGTAATCAGAATTCCGCCACTAACGAAACTGATGAAAAAGAAGGCATTTGGCCACATTGAAATTTCGGCTACAGTACTTAAGAACAACTGTACGGGCCAAGTAATATAGATCTTTTATAGACTTTTTAGTAATCTTTTTCAAAAGGCATTTATCTTCGACGTCTGCACCCGTGCAAATTATAGTTAAACATTAAACAATAATGTGAAAATGTGGACGTCGCCGTCTTAGCCACAACAGACCTTTGTGTTTTGCCGCGCGGGCAGCAGGTGATTTTTTTCAACCACCGCGATACGTGCAGCCCAAGAAGAAAGTAGGATCAAACGGGTATAGAAGGGCGACACCTGGTCCGTTTATGACACTTTTGAGTTTAGTTTCACCCGGCGAAGCAAGCCAAACGAGTGCACCTGGAGCCCTGCGTTATCCAGCAGGGCAGCCCAGCGAGCGCCCCTACTCTGTCGCGATTATTTTATAATAAAACTGGTCATATATGTTAGGTAGCTACGCGCGCTTGATCTTCAACTGGCAAGCGCTTTCTGAAACCGACTCCAGATCCCTGTTTATCCACGTCAATGCAAGCACTTACTTCAGTGAAAAGTGACTCGTAAATCCTGCAGACCACCGAAGCCTTCTACGGAGGAACGTCAAGTCGCTTTGGGTTTTGTTCGTTTCATTTCGTCTCGATCTATTGCAGAAAATCCTGGTCAACCTCTCGTCGGATATAAAAGGATATATCGACGCACTGTACCGCAATCTTTTTCCCCGCACCCCTATGCCCTATGCGTGTAGATTCACGCCGACGCAATAACTAGTCACACCATTTTGCTTTCGTTTCCGATGCCCATTTTCACATCTGCCAAAGCTGCACCCAGCTAAATCATTTTTGGTTTACCATTTAATGTTGCAGGCTCGTTACTGTCAACTAGTAAATATGCTATGGTGTGGTAAAATAAGATTAACTTTTCATTTAGATGACAGCGCTTATTTGAATGTTTTAGCAAGAACGTACAGCTGCGTAATAAGCGTTTCCCATTAGCAGCGCAGCAACGCTTTCGGCGCTCTGCCCGAAGTGTCTCAATATTTTTTCCCTTACTAAATTTGTAGTGCAGACAGCAGCTGTTGAGTTCGCGTAATACTACCTTCTTTGAAGATTTTTTGTTGCGGCCCTGGCCTTCAACTCGTGCCGCTCATATGTTCTGTTATGGATAGGCGTTTTGAATGACCCATTTTCGTTTGTAAAGCTTACTTTGAAGGTAAATATTTCAAAAACTCCAAAAAATAAGATCCAAATCCAGGAACTGAGCACCACCCACCTTTCCGAAGCCCAAAGCTAAATTGTCCGTTGCAGAACCTTGTCAAAGCATACCTTGCACCGAACAAGTAATTATAATCACCTTATACGTCTACAAATTTGACTTCTGTAGATAAACACCTGCAGCTTCAGCTTAAGACCCAGCCTATTTCTTACTGCAGTTAGTCGCTCGCATCTTTTCGGTCGTGCACGATTTTCACTTATATCAATAGTTAAGTATTTAAGCTTGTTGCATGTCGTAAACGGAGTTTTCCTTCTAACAACGTCTTGACTTTATCCAGAAGCAAGCTATATCCTTGGTTGGTGGTCCTTAACTCACCAAAGGTCTGAACAGTTTAAGTGATCTAAGAAAGGTTGCCTCTTGTACTATGTAAGAACGATTTCTCGAAGCTTGTACTTTCCGTATTTTGAGCCAAAATATTAGCCATTTCCCGATTCATTCAAGTGAATCTCATAGTTCAGTGTTAAAGACTCAAACCTTAACTCCATACGAACCTTTTTTCGGTAAAACATTAACGCTTTGCAGTTTATTTTATGACTTTGTTCTGCCCTCGCAGGCCAATCTGCGTCTTATCGCGTTTCAATGAGTTCTTGACGCCTGCCGGACGGCTGTGATTTACAGGTGGTTTCCCGAAATTTAGTTGTATCAGTTTGAAATCTTTCGAGTGTTCCGCATAAGTGGGACAAGGATCGAGTTAAGTAGCGGCTGTGCTATTCATTTTGCCTTCTGGGATCTTAACGCAGAACTGGACTCACCGATCGTCCTGCAACTCGTTCAGAGATGCTGTACGTTGTGTCCGCGGGACGGCGTCAAATTGCCGAGCTCGCGTAAGTCGAAATTGTTATAAACTAGTGAAAGTGTATGTCAGCCGTTGTCAAGCCCCTGTGTCAGTGACGTGCAATGTTTAGTCTTTGGTTTCGTCTGTATCGTGGAGCTGGTATCTCCAATTACGCTTGAGACGGATTATTAAGTGAAAAACCTTGGTTATGTGCTAAACCATCATCGTAGTGGAGTCACTAATTTCCGTACCGCATCTACCAGTCGTAAGGTGCTTCACTCTTCCCGTCCCGGGGATTTGATGTCGTCACACCTGCTTGAATACCGCCCTTGCGCAGTTTTCCTGTCGCTCTTTTTGTGGCAACAGCTTGGGAGGCGATCTGCAGCTGGACAATAATAACTTAATTCAGAACATCTGTGATTTTCGAAGTGAACTTTTAGTCTTACCTACACGTTTTATTGTTTATATGTTCTTTTGCGTTGCAAGTTGAAGTAAATATTGCGTCACTATTTGAGGGATTGTTGATCAATTCTGTTGATGTAACGCACTACCTTTGTGCCAAATTAAGAGTTAATACTATTTTGGCCGTAGCAATGTCAATTGTTATCGTTTTTATCATTTGTGTTTAGTTTAAACATCGCCATTTAACCTAACTAACTCCTTGTGTCTATTATTTTTAACTGTAACTCGTAAACATTTTCATGTTCATTTCATATACTTATTTTTTTATTATTTCAATAGAACTTATTGTTTGTTACTTACGCTTTTCATTAGCATTTGCATAAACATTTGTGTTTTGTACAGAAAATCAGATGGATTGTAAGCAAGTATAACGAAAGGTAGGTTCATATCAGCTCTTGCAGTCGCTATCTCTAACTGTGCCAATATAGAAGTAGAGAGGTGAATCACTTACTTCCACATTCAAGAGTGCGTTTACCTGTGTGGTTGACTGTGTTTTCCCGATCGAGTTCGAATGTGGTGGAGCACCATTTGTTGAACATCTCTTACCCCTCTTACTGGAGTGCAGCCCTAACTCAAAGGTCGTACAGAAACCGCCCTCTCGACTGAGTTTTTCTAGCCGGCAAACCTTTTGTCGCCGTCACCACCGTTGGGGCCCCGTATTCTAGGTATATTTCCCGATTGTGTCGTAAAGTCGTGTTTGTGCGGTAACAACTATACTGCACGACAGATGGTCGGCGAAGCTGCCTTTCTTAATTTGACCAATAGCGGTATATGCTAGGAATACATGACACAATTGTAAGGCTTATCACCCCATTGGGGTCGATGCAAACACTTCTAAAATTATTCTTTCAACTGGTGTGCTGATTTAAAGTAGTGGAAGTGACTCCGTGGTAGAGCCTTTGGTTCTAAACAAGAAAATGTGATTCCACAATCTTGTTTTGAGAAAGTCTTAATGCCTAAACCACCTTAAAAAGAAAGCGATTGCTTTGTAGTGGTGATATTAATAGCAAAACTCACGGCGACGATGCTGAGATACATTTTTGGAATATTCCTGTGCACCTAACCTTTTTTTAAATTAGATGAATTAATTATAGATGTTTTATTACATATTTTTCATCGTTGGTCGTAATATTTTACTGCTAACTTTAAAAATAAAGCAGTTTTTAATTACCGTGTAGACGAGTGTTCCGATGCATTTTAAGTTATTTTACTCCCGTAAAAAGGTTTATTAGTAGTAGTAATTTGCAGTTGCATGAACGTACGAATAAGCGCCAATAAATTCAATATTTCCAGTGTAACAAGCGGTCCTTTACAACGCTTTCAACTAGTTTACATTCTATTTGGCCGACGCATAGATGCATACACAGCACGTTAGTTTTATTACAGCACTAAACAAACACGGCAAACTTAATTTAGCCCGGAAAACAATTTGTTTGACGTACTTCCGGTTCAATATGACCACGACAGGAAGACAATACCCCCATAAAATTCTCTCCCAGTTTTACAATCCGATATCTGCAGTAATAAAATTAAAATTACTTTATCATCCTTCCGCGCCATTAGTCGCTGATTACTTTCGCAATATTAAGGGAAAAAATGCGAAGCGACTGTTTTATCTATTGAAGGCCGGGTTAATTATGGACCCTGGATCTCATTAGTGTCGAGATAATTACTTGCCAAGTTAAGTTACACTTTAATTACAACATTTCTAAGATTTATTCTCCTTTTTTAATTTGCGGAATTCATTTTTATGAAAAGGCGCATCTGCACCTACTCGAAAAATTCAGAACGAGGTGAAAGTTCTGCGCAGAAGCTCGCCGCGACCGGATTAAATTGAATCGTAGGTACCTCTGCAATTACAAGTATTTACATGTCTTGCAAATTGTTGAGCCCGGCGCTTTCTTCGATGTTATGAGCGTTCATTGTCAGAGTTAATTGCATGTAAGTACTGTAATTCCTGAAAATTTGCGGGCTTTGCTTGCGGATTAATTAACGCTCTTGACGCCTCTAAATTTGTTCCTGGGGCACTAGACATGCCGCTTCATCATTTATTTGCAGGCGCGACCATTATTCAAAAACCCGTAGATGGTTGTCACTAACCTGTCCCGGCAGGGAATCTAGACAGTTCTGCAGATGCCAAACGTATCAGTAAGCACATCTTTGTGTTAAGTCACGTAGGTGCAGGACACTAAAATCGCGTATTAGGACCCTCCCGTTGCAATAAAATATTTCCGGATGGGAAAAGTTATGGATCGATTCTGCACTCGAGCATCTGAATTGGGCAGAGGACATTTCGGTTGACAAACACGACACTATTATTGTACAGTGTGTTGAATATGGAATATTCGAGATACTCGTAACTTATGTGATGTTCAAGTTTTCAAGGACCCGTGGTAATTTTATCAGAACCACTGCAGGTTTACTAATAAATCTACGTGCTTTAGAGGTCCGGACTTTTATTCCCGGCAATTTTATCACAAACACAGTTAAGTAGTGTCCTACAAGTAAAAGCTTTTTGCATAGCCATACCTATAATTAGTAATTCTCAGTCGTCTACTGTTTACAACTTTTATTTGAGTTACTGTTCCGGTAACGAATTCTGTTATTTAGTTGGATGCGCTTTAACTGCAGTATAGGTGCAAACTGAGCTCAGAATTGAAGCAAATGTCATTGAGGTAGAGATTCTTTGTTTTTTTAAATAGTTCATTAAGAAAAGGTACAACAGAACTACAGCTTCCGTTAAACAAAATTTGTACCTATCTCCTGTTAAACCTCTATTTAGGACGTATTTTGGGAGACTGCGGAAAAAGCGTTTGAGAAATAGAAGTTCCGATAAATGATCGACGCTTGTTCACCCTAAACTTTGCGCACAACCAAGTGGTAATAGTGCGGAATGCACACGATTTAGAGTTTATGCTAGGAAAGTTATATACGGCAATTAAAGATTGGGGTTTAAACGTTGACATAAACTGCGAAGAACTCGAAGGTGTGAAGGCGTAGCTAGTGTCAAAAACGGGATTTTAATTCCATTCACCCATTTAGCCCAGCGATAGAGGCTGTAGACGAAGAGTGGTAATGTGGAGCTCTTGCTAAAAAGCTAGCGATTGGCTAAATCGTGTTGTTTTTATTCTGCGTTTAATATTTAGAAAAAAATAACACTAAATTGAGTAGTAAAGGTTAATATTGTTAGCAATAGTTAGGAGGCCTCGATTGGCGAGACGTGGGGGCAGGGGTGGGCAGTGTAGAAGCCGTTGGCGGCGAGCTTTTTGGCGAGGCTGGTGCTGGCCGGAGGCTCGGAGAAGAGTGGTGCATGAAGCGGCGGGCCAGCGAAGCCAAGTTGATCCTGGTTGGAGAAGGCGACGTGCGAGATTTTCTGAAACCTGAGCACGTGGTACGCCCCCAGGAGCATTGTTTTAAAGTTTTAACTGTTTAGCTCGTGATTTCAGGCGTCGAATTTCTGATACTGAATCCTGATGGGTGCTGATGCTGATGACGGCAGGCAGAGTCGAACGTAGCGGTTCGTGCTTCTAGACTTAAAGGATTGGTGATCGCAGGCGAGCTAAACTGTGATTTACGCTCCCGGGTCCTGGATATTTGAATCTCAAATCTCTGACCTCGAGGCTTTATTTAATATTTTTTTCTGTCATTGGTTGACAGAGTAGGAGAGATTTGTACATTTATTAGCGGATCCGGATTTTGTATGTAATTTCCTAATCTGTGACGCGGAAGCCGCGTTTTATGGGTCATTGTATAGCTCTCTTTATGAGGTGCTTTTTAACACCAAACTCGATGGTATGTGTTCCCACTTACATATGCGTTGCATGCCTTCTTAGTCTTGACCTGATAAGCTGGATATGGTGGTTTTAGGTTTACCGGCTGTGGGTAATTTTGTGATCGTTCCGCGCTAATCCTTTCAGTGTGTTTAGTTATTTGTATTATTTGTTCTCGCAGACGGGCTAACATCTTGCCAGCTACCTGCGAGGGTTTCTTTGCACCCGGCACCTGTCGGATAATACCTCCGCACTCTTATTTCCAGTTGCAGTTTATTGCCTCCTAATTGTGTACCAGTCGAAATGCTTTGTCTATTTTAAACGCCGATTTTGTGTTTCCTTTGTTGGTGCTAGGAATTTTGAGCGGTTTTCTACTTTAATGGCAATTTGTAAATCACGTCGTGGTGGCGAAGCGAGTATGCTGACAGACGGGTAAATGTTAAACTGGGCCGGTCTTTAGGAATTTGATATAAACAATGGCTTATGCTCGTATGTCAGGATCAACGTTAATACAAATAAGAGAATATTTAGGAAAAATTCCAGTATGACTTTGACCAAATGACCACAGCAGTCGTGCCTAAGGTATCTGGTACTCCACATGAGTAGACTTGATTATAACAACTCAGTACAACAACAATAGGAGTGTATATTTAGCAGTAGACTTAGAAGGAAAGTTTGCAGTATTAATACTAGGAGCCACTACAACCAAAGATGGATTCGGATCAAATGAAATTGGAAGAAGAACAGAACTAGGCAAACAGTTATAGAATGTCTGAATTGTATATGGTGTGATAAATGCATAGGAGACGTTTGTCAATTGAGTGCTGTACTAAGATTCTGAAATCTAAACAGTGAATTCGGAGTATAGGATGAAAATCAATACAGTAGAAATAGATTATCTACGAAGATCACAAACATTAGAAACATGATACAAATAAAATACTTAGAAGACGAATGAAAGCACAGAAATCAGTTCGCCATAAAAATCTAGGACCCACTCAATTGCAATTCCTCAATCGTGTTATCGCAACGGTGGGGTATTACTGCCCAAACCCCCTCAAGGGAGGCCGATAGCTCTGCATTGGGGATGTAGTAACAAGGCTGTTGGTAAAGATGGAGCTAAAATAGTACATAATGGAAACATCTTTGACGCAGTACCCACTACCCACTGGAAGATGAATACGATCAGAGTGCATTCTCCCACCAACTATCTTTTAATACTGATAGATTATTATACATTGAAAAAGTTACTTCCAATACAAAACTACAATTGAAAAGCATTTTATTCAAGTGCGCGAACGTGCGTTCATTGAATGCGTTTAGTTATTGCTGGTAAATCAAAGTATATGCATGACAAAATAGTACACATAATAAGAAAAAACAGCAAAAAGAAAGGCTGGCTCATCGAAGTCGCCCTTGCTAATACTCGTATAAATCTAAATAGAGAGATTCTCAAAAATAGATAAACGGCATCTAAAGTAAAAGTATTTCTGAACAAATGTCTACAATAGATATGTTATATGAAATTATGAAGCATCTAGCTCGTATTTTTAATAAAAGACTGTGAAATCGTACATCTGTTGCAGCCATGATATAAAGATAGATAGCATAAGATAACTAGACAGACTTTAGTATGGAATCCAACTGGCACGCGTCATCGTCGACTTAAGAAAACATCAATAAGAAGCATGCGAAAAACAATCGACCACGTATATATAACATTGCATCAAAAAGAACAATAAACCCAGGGCCAAGTAAAACGGAGGCAAGTCGTAAATATTAAGATCGAAATGAGAGGTTTAAGTATCTTCCACTTCATCTCTATTTCACTAAGTGTTCGAGTAGAGAACCTGAATATTTGGAAGAATATTTTCACTATGCTGATAAGTTACAGTTGATGGTACGTTGAGCATAGTCAAATTATTTTGCAAAATTTACACCATGGATTATCACTATAGCAATGTAAACCACCACCATCACCAGAAATATCCCTTAAACAATTGTCTTCTAAATCTATAGTAAAAGTAAATTACCTTTTTGTTTTTATATTATATTTCACCCCAATAGGGGCTCAAGCCAACATCGCTAAGTTTTTCTTTGTTTTCTAATAGTCGTTATCTTCATCGGTGCTGTTATATACTAGTAACCAAATTAATTTTAGTGTTATTACGAGCTTTATTACCGCACTGAGTGCTTCCATCTGTGGGTGAGATATTTCCTTGTTATTTCTTTGTCTGGGTACTAATTACGTGGTAATTAGGCTCTTAGCATCCAGCTCAATGATCTGGCTGTAGTGGCCGTTGAAGTTTTCTGTACGCTGATCAACAGGAGTTTTGGGCCATGGCCTTGCAAAATAAATTCAACCCAGGAATGCGGCGTCTCGCATTTGGTTCCACACCTGGCGACTGCTTCCGAGAGCGTTTGAAGAAACATGTCATACCACACTAATGCAATGCAATTTGGGTTTGAGTGTTTTGAGTGTGTCAACAAGGGCAATTTGGTTGCTATGAATTGCGTATTTTTGAAACAAAATTGAATATAAAATCGCACGTATTAACGTAATTTAAAGTTTTATCAAACGTTAGTGCGTTTTCACCTAGGGATTACCTAAAAGCATGTATGTATCCTGTACAAAACCCCTTGCGCAGAGTAACCTTGAGCCACAAGTATTTTGTTTATTGCTTTGCCTGATTTATTTGTTACTTAACCATTCTGGGCTTCTGAGCTAATTGTAAATTATTTACATTATTCTTGTAGCCATGTTGATGTCTATTAATTGTTGCGAGTTTATATCTTCTTTGAGTATTTATACTACTATCCTTCATAAACCTCTCGTGTTTTTTTAGATTTAGGTTGAAGTAAGAGGCATACAAGGTAGATGGTGATTTGAGCTGGTATCTAGATTTGTGTTTTAGGTTATGTATAACAACTGGTACCCATTTTTTTTCAATTTATGATGTTTTGTTGTAACTTTAACCCTCGAGTGGTCGCACCTCTATTGGTAACACTAGTAGTCGCGCTGAGGAGAATAGTCATGCAAAGTAATTTGCTGTTTTAATTTAGAAGATGTTGAATTTTTGCGAATTTTTGTGTTGAGTTTTGAAGAAACTATGTATTTATTAGTACTTAGCGATAAACGGTGTTTTTATTTGTTCTTGTATTTTCGTTTAAACTGCTATTTTTCATAGAACATAACACAAATTTCTACTAACTTATAATACAGTCATAATATTAAAATAAATTCTTGTAAATGTATAGACGTGATTAGAAATACACATAAAAATTTAAAAAATACAAAAACCTTTTTTAGGAGTATATACAGATTGGTGGTGGATAATCTGAGCATTGGCAGTCAAATGAGTTAGAATACAGATTATCGGCTTTGTATGCGTTAGACAGAAATAGACATATATAACTTGAAATCTAGTATCCTAGAATTCAGTGTTTTCTTAAAACAAAACGCCTCGATTTGGGGTACTAGATGTTAGTCGCATATTGTCTATTTCTGTCTAACGCATACAAAGCCGATACACTGTATTCTAGCTCATTGAGTTTTGTATGTTCACATTATTAACCACCAATCTGTATATGCGCATGTAACGCGAGTGGTCGCGCGGATGACAATAGTCATTCAGGATAAAGTAAGCTGGATATTTGGAAAAAGTAAGCAGCCAATTTCGTCCATAGCGTAAAATATTGAAATTTAGAATGTTTTGAGAAGGTACTGCAAATCGCAGCAATGCAACTCACGCATGAAAAAATTGGCGGAATTTTTAAAACCAATAGTCCTCCGCGCGACCACTAAAGAGTTAAGAACCGCTGCCTGGTTCTAATTCACGCCATTTTTTACCGAAAGTTAGAGCTAGTTAAAGCCATACTAACCCTCGTTTAAGAGTAGTACAACAGTTTCAAATAGAACAGTCAAGGGAGAAGAAAGACGTATATGGCAAATGTTAGGGAGAAAAGATACATAAATAGAATATCAGATCTTTGGAAAATGTGGTAAAGTGAGAATATAAATATTAAATATTAAATGAAAAGACTTAACGTAGATATCTTGAAGATGAGTAAAACTAAATAGGAGGAGAAATGGATTTTTTGCAACGACGACATCTGAATGATTTACTGACAAGAATAGAACAACGGAGGCAGCGCTATACGTACACACAAAGAGATGGAGTAAAGAGTATATATATTACTGCTATGTAGTTATGGAATCATGCGAGTTAAATTAAAAGCGAACCATACGAAGTGGCAGTTATACAAATAGTTTAATGATCGCCCCCACGAATTTTATGTAAAAATAATAACAGATAAATAAATAGGTAGGGATATATCTCACAGATTACAATAAAATGGTTTTAATAATAGAATTCTCAGGGATCATTAAAAAGGATGTTATAATTATTTGCTAAATAAATGGTTTATTGCTCTTATGTATTTTATTTATTTGCAACTATTAAAGCAAAGCTCCGGTCTAGCATGAAATAACTTTAGTCTCATGGGTTAGTTCAAAAGCTTGTTTTACAAATACATTTGTGTATGACAAATTTACTTTTGCAATTGCTTAAATTCGTTTCTGACAACTCTAACTTCAAATTGACTGTAAACACAAAGATGATCTGCACGTATAAAAAATTACGTAATTTGACTTCAAACACCAAAATGGAAAATTAACGTCAGGTAAATACAATGTAATTGATGTGACGTAATTTCCGGCTAACCCGGTTTTGTTTCAGTGACGCAAACCGACGCTCTGATCTGCTTTTGTTCTATTTCCGGAAAAAAGCTCTAAACCTCTGATCCAAATAGCAAAATTAAAGTACTGATATAATTAGGAAACAGAAGGCATTAGCTGTTCCAAGTATGGATTGTACTTAAAGAATGACTCCTTTACCCAAAATTAATCCTCTTACTGAGCTGAAACACCTTCGACCTATAATTATCTTGTGTACATTGTCCAAGGTTTTTGAAAAAATTATGGAAAAGCAAATTCTCGACCACCTTAATATCAATGATATTCTTCCTAAAACTCAATCTGGCTTTCGGGCTGGATATAGTTGCAACACAACATTAATAGACGTAACAGATGGCTGTATTAGAGCGGCTGATAACAACAAACTTACGGTACTTGTACTTTTAGATTTCTCAAAAGCGTTTGATACCATTAATCGTAAAATTCTTTTGTCTATTTTAAATTTCATGGGTTTTAGTAACACAGCAATTAATTTAATAAATAATTATCTAGCCAATAGAGTTCAAAGGGTAAAATATCAGTCGAAAATATCTGACCCCAGAGTTTTATCGGGAGTTCCACAAGGTTCGATACTGGGACCTCTTTTGTTTTCTCTATACACTAACAACATAGGCTCTTGCTTAAAGCACTGTAAATTTCACATGTATGCGGACGATACACAACTATATTACTCTTTTTTTCCGCATTTATTAGAGGAGGCGGTGTCGTTAGTGAATGAGGATTTGTTAAACCTTGACGAATTCAGCAAGAAACACTCGTTGCTAATAAATTCTTCCAAATCTTCTGTCATGCTATTTGGTAAGAAGAAGGATAGAGATATGAATGCACCTCTGTTGCAAATAAAGGTGGGCGATGATATTTGACCATATAAAGTGGTTTGCAAAAATCTAGGAGTCTATGTTGATAGTGATCTCCGCTTTGATTACCATGTATCTCGTTGCATTCAAAAAGCGTATTATAATCTAAAACTACTATACGTAAACAGGTACTGCCTAACAAGGGACATAAAAATTTTATTGTGTGATACATTAGTCTTATCTCATTTTAATTTCCGCGATTCCCTGTATGACTCATGTATCACCGCTCTTACACGTTTGCGTATCCAACGAACACAAAATTCTTGTCTGCGATTTATCTTTGGTTTGCGTAATCAGCATCACGTTACGCAAAAAATAAAAGAAGCAAAAGAGCTTAACATGTGGAATAGGCGCATATTCCATACGGCGATCTTTTATTACAAAATTATTAACAATAAAGTACCTCCTTACCTATTTGATAAACTATCCTATAGAAATGAACAACATCATATTAATATTTGATCGAAGCATGATTTCATTATTCCTTACCACAAAACGTCTTTCTTCAAGAGGTCATTTTCTTACAATATAGTTTATTACTATAATCACATATTTCCTAGTAATTTGATAGACGCACCACTAGCCAAATTTAAACGTCATTTTAAAAGTAAACTCGCTCTAAGCCAATGAGGTGCTCTCCTTTCCCTTGCAATATATTTTGTTTGCCTATATTGATCATTTAATTACTAATTATTTATTTTGTACACTTTTACACTTGTCCGTGTATATGGACAACGTATCCTGGATGGGCATAGTGGTAGATCAGTTAGCTTGTTCTTTTCACTTGCTAACTGAACTATGTGCTATTTACAAATTTATATCTACATTTTTTTTTGTATCATATGTACTATATTCAGTAAATAAATGTGGTATTATGATTATTATTATTATATATATGGAGAGTAAATGACTTTAAAAGTGAAGATAAAGAAGTAGCATACCAAAACAAAGTAAAATGCCATCTAAAACACAATGATAACACGAACATACATAGATGAAATGGCAGAATATCAAGAAAGTTATTACCACCGGTGCTCAGACTATACTAAGATCAACAAAAAGCCTAGAAAACTATGAACAACAAAAAATGTAATATCACTTAGAAAACAACAGTTTGGAAGACACAAGAAGGGGGATAACGTAATTCAATAATAAAAGCAAAAGCTTTCTTAGAAATAAAGAAATAGCAAACAGTTGGAAAGAGCACATTGAGGATCTCTATAAAAAACACATGATGTTAGAAGAATAAAAAAAAACACGAGGTTCACCAATGTAAACTAGATCCTTAAATAACAAGGAATGATTTTGAAACAGCACTGACAGACTTAAAATTACATAAAATGAAGAAAGACAAAATCCCAGCGGAAGTGCTACAAGCCCTTAGCGAAGTAACTAAACAGTCAATTTATGCATTAATTAATGATATACATATATCAATTTATAGATATACAGCTTGTTCCCCAATGGAGTTTAACATGCATATGGTGACCCAAAAATTTTAATAATTGGGAGATCGTTCCTGCTTGACCTGAAACTTATGTTGCCAATAATTTTAATTCAGTTGAAATCAAGTGCTCCTTGATAACTCAGGAATAACTTTTTCGGCTTCATATAAAGTACTATCATTATTAAAGATATGGCAGAACTTTATTGGAAAATTGTTGGATATGTTCTTAAGCATTAGTATGCAAAATTTGAAAAAGATTGGTTATGTTTGAGAAAACACAGTGGGCATATGAAAATAGTAAATTACGTATTTCCAATCTACCAAAGAGTACTTGATTTCCACTGAATTGAAATTACGGACAATCTATTTTTCAGAGCAAGCAGGAACGATCTCCCAATTATGAAAATACAATTCCAACATTTTTGGGTCGTCATACGTCTGTTAAACTCAATCGGGTATAGTACTATAATTCCGGAAGACTTGAAAAAAGGAACATGGTAATGCTTAAAAAAGGAATATAACAAATTGTGAGGAGATAAAAAAACCTACACAGAGCATTAAACAGCACGGACACAGTACTCAAAAATCAGTATAACAAGGAAAATAATTTATGATTTCATATTGCCGTTTAATTTTATCAAGTTATTGATGTTTGATTTTATTCCAATTAGAGTATTCATTCTTGTATTTCACTTGGATTGTTTTGATATTTTCAGTTTTAATAAAATAGACCATTTTTGAAACATAGTATTTCTCATAATTGTCATCCACAGAAAAAATGTTTGAAATATGAAATATTGATGAAAATCATACCAGCCAAGGCAAGGGGTCCAATTTGTATTTTGAACAAAAATTGGGATGCGGCACGAAAAGTTTGCGAGCCCCTGCTAACGGGAATTTTAGTATGTTTAAAATTATAGATGCAATTTGACTTTTTTATAGGGTAAAATATAATTGTGAAATAACACGACGGTTTTTATCTCTGTAACTGCAATAAGAGTAACAGAGAAGTTAATCCCGTCCACTTCGAGGAGAAATGGGCCAATTTGATTTCACAAAGAAGATTTAGTGCCCTAGTTTGCAAGCAAGACAACAAATAAAATCTCGCTGAATTCAGCTTTTAGGTCTATTACAATACGAATGTATCTCGCAGTAGCAGCGTTCAGTTCTTTTGCTTAGTAAGGCAGCGGAGCCTCTTTATATTAAAATGAACGCTGTTAAGAGCTATTCGCGTGGACCTGTAATGTAGAGCACGACCTGCTGGATATTCTGGCGGTGATTGATACCAGCTAACCAACTCTAAGTCCGATTTAAGAAAGCAATTAAATTGCATGACCCCGAAAACTTTAATGATCGGTCTTGAAACGCAAAGCGCACGAAATTAAGAGTCGGCGCTAACGAAAGGTGTCGAGTTAGTGGTATGCCTATTTGCTTTTCTAATGTGTGCCACGTTTTAATTGGAATGATATTAGTTCTGCAGTAAACAATATATCAATTACTAAAGAAAATGCAAATTTGGTCAGAACGAAAGCACTTGCTTTTGAAAACTAAAGTTTTCCATAGGAGAAGGTACTAATATAAGTAGGTACAGCCAAGAGCATTTTGACAATCAGCTACGCAGTTGTTCAATAGCCAGTAGTAAAACTCCATTTCTCTAAAATTCATGCACTTACTAGAAATATATAAGGTGTATTCTCTTAGATGTTCGGAAATTGATGCGCAGGGGCGCTGTTGCAGCTAATCACTGCTGCATTTTTAGTTGCGACATTTATTAATTGTGTCCCACCTTGTATTATTAATATTCAGAAATTATGATAGACCAATTTCATTTACATTTTTTGTCTCTTTAATTTTTTTGATTGGCTCTTTAGTTTTCAAGATAAACGAGCATCTAGCTTGTCCCTAAACATGAAAAATACCCTAAAATTTGTTATATAATTCCATGTTTGTTATTAGCGCTTTTGTGTTTAGAAAAGCTAGTTAGTTGCCAAAACTTTGAGAAAGAGTACTGCTGGCAACTTAAACTAGGAAACATACTAAATAGTGCATTAGAGAAAAGTTGTAAAAATATCTAATAATAAAGTACAAAATATGCTAAGAGTGTACTGCTGGCATAAAGTTGCTTAATTTTGCTGCTACGCACTTTATTAAAGAGTTCCCACGTTGATTTTCGCCGCAGTTATCGATTTCGATGTAGAGGATTTTGCGTCGGAACGCTTGCAAAATCTTGAAAACATTTGCGGATTCAGATTACGTTTTACGTCCAGTTGCCAGTTGAAATTCTCGAAAATACACGTGGGTTCGAGCTTAGAGGGCCGGGTGCACGTATGGGCAGTTTTTACGAGATGAGAGCGACGAAGTTTCGTGATGATGGAACGAGACAGCCACAAGTGGAGTCACTGACAGATGAGGAAAAGGGGTGAGACGAATGTCGGAATTTGGAAAACTTTGTGCCCAGAGCTTAAAGAGTCAAGATGTCATTTATCAGAGCGCCGCCTTGAAGCGTCCGAGGTGGACTAAGTTTGAGCAAGCTCTAGGCTAATTTGTGCAAGAATGTAGTGTCGTATTTGGGCCATTTTATAGGGGCAAACTTGTGTGCGGCTTTTAGAACAAAACAGACGTAGACTTGTGGGAAAAGTCCAAATTTCTTTATGCCGCTGTCGGAAGCTTTTATACTAGTGAAATCTTCGTTGTAGTTGATTTGTGTTACACTCGCCGATTACCATTCTTTTGGATGTAGTCCGGATATGCGAGAGCTTCCTTTAATTATTACAACGCACGTGTGTTTTTCTTCGCTTAAACAACAGTTGTTAAGTTTAGATAAGCTCCGAATCTTAGCGCCGCTCTGTGTGGTATTTCGTAAATCACTTAAGAAGAAGAGCCTTATCGCTTCCGTTTGCAACTGCTCAGTTACAGTCCGCTCACGCATCTGTAATTTGGATCTGCTGCATCAGTCGAGGTGGAATGGGTGTGAACCCTGTTGCAACCCTTTTGATAGCAACATTTTCGGCTTAAGACACCTTGTCAGGCCATTTGGCAGTCTTTAGCAACTCAATTAACAATTTAAGCCTTCAGAGCAGTTTGACTGTATTTCAAATCCTTTTTTAGATATTTTTGTAAGCATAATGATTTTGTAGACCCCTGATATTATTGTCACTAATTTGTGGCATTTTGGACATCCCTCTAGTTTTGTTTCGGCAGTTGCATGTTAAGCACCTCGATATTTCGAACATTTAAAAATTCAGCCTGTGGGTTCGACAAGGATGGCTATGGCTTGCTTCGCGGCAAACAGCTGCATGTCTAGCGCATTCTGCGCTGACATTGGTTGAGGCGATCTCTCATTGAGCCCAGCTGGTCGTTGGCGACCGTTAGATTGATTCAGCCCCGAGCCGTCGAAGGAGTAAGTTGGAATTTAGGATTTGGTGCGGCGTCCCCGTGCTTGACGCGGGGGCGTCGGCCTTTCCCGTTTGTGCTTGTACAGTGTGTTCGGTGTTCATCTGAACTGGGTTTGCCTCTTGGCAGTTTCCAGAGAGCCGTGTTTGAGTAAGCTTGTGTGGTGGCAGTCCGATCTCTTCTTACTTGCCGCTGCAGGGAATACGGTGTTATGTGGCTTGTATAGTCAATTAATCCGCCATTGCTAATTATGCGGGAGCACGATCTCTGTATTTACCCATGTAACGGCTACGTTGTCAACAATTTATCACAGTCAGCCAATTCCGGTATCACTTTAGCCACGTTTGGTGCAAGGTGCCTGTTCGACTACTATGAGGAGTGCCTCCTCGTTCACTATCGGCTGAACTAACAAGGTAACGATCTTTGTATCGCCAGTAGCTTTAATGGTACCGCTTCCTGCATTCAAATTTGCTGTAAATACAATATTGGTGTGGCGTACACTCCGCCTAAAATTCACTGTTGCAAGTTAACGCTTGCTCTGTCAGCTAGCATTAATTACGCCGCTTCCTGCATTCAAATTTGCTGTAAATACAGTATTTGTGTGGAGTACACTCCACCTAAAATTCACTATTGCGAGTTAACGCTTGCTCTGTCAGCTAGCCTTAATTACGCCGCTTCCTGCATTCAAATTTGCTGTAAATACAATATTAGTGTTGTGTACAATCCGCCTAAAATTCACTGTTGCGAGTTAACGCTCGTTCTGTCAGCTAGCGTTAATTACGCCGCTTCCTGCATTCAAATTTGCTGTAAATACAATATTAGTGCGACGTACACTCTGCCTAAAATTCACTGTTGCGAGTTAACGCTTGCTCTGTCAGCTAGCCTTAAATACGCCGCTTCCTGCATTCAAATTTGCTGTAAATACAATATTAGTGTGGCGTACACTCCGCCCAAAAATTCATAGCTGCGAGTTAACGCTTTCTCTGTCAGCTAGTTTTAATTACGCCGCTTCCTGCATTCAAATTTGCTGTAAATACAATATTAGTGCGACGTACACTCCGTCTAAAATTCACTGTGGCATGTTAACGCCAACTTTACCAATATCGCATGCATTACGTAAAATCGCTTGTGATATAGTGCAGTGCAACGTACATTCCGACTAAAAATTCACCCTTGTGTGGCAACCTTTGTGCCGTCAGCCCGTTCTAATTGTAGCGCATTTATTGCATAAATCTATCATTGCATACTGCCAATGTGTGGCTTTGTGTGTCGTAATACAGGGCGCTCGGATGACTCGGGCCCAAATACAGGCTTTGCTCTCACGCGTCCCGGCGTACCGCCGTTGGGCTCAAGCCTACGTTTACCCTTCTCTTCCGCCTGGAACTGGCGTCCGGCTCGACTGTGCCCCCCCCCCCCATTAAGAGTAAGCGCTTTTCCCAGGTGGGCGTACTGAATAAGCTACCTTTCGAGTTGCTACATTTGTGATTTGTAATGTGTTTGATAGGTCACTGTGATCCAATAGATGTATTAACTTTATAGTGTTTTTTTGTATCTGTTGCGTCTTGTGCATGTCTGTTACAGGGTAACTGTGTCACTGTGCTACAACAGCTGTGAGGTGAGGCCCGGACGCGGAGGAAAGGCATTCCAGGTAGATGATCGCGTCTGGTACTGCACCGTGGCTCCCGAAATAGTTATTTGAGTATTTTTTCGAAATAGTTATTTGAGTATTTTCTCGAAATAGTTATTTGAGTATTTCCCGAAATAGTTATTTGAGTATTTTCCTGAAGTAGTACTTTGAGTACTTCTCGCCCCGTTTGACTCTCCAGGTCCGGTTGAACGTGGGAATCTCAATATTGGATCTGGTGGCGCCCTCTCTTTAACAGCATCTTACACATATCACGTCACGCTTGCCCTGTAGCGTACCGTTGTGAACCACGCCCATCTCCCTGAGAGCATTCGAGCCGAGGACTTTAGCCTGTTTTATCGATTTCCCAGGGAGAGCGTGCCCCATTTCGGTACTCGCTTATCAGCGGGTGTCGTAAGGACAATTTAATACCGTAACAACCTGTTGTGTATTTTACTGTGCTTCACCCAGTTGTAATGTTTCTCCAGTGACAAATTGGGGGGGGGGGGGGCTTGCTCAAGCAATTATTGACTTGATTAAATGTCATTGTCTGTTGTGATAAATTTCGTGGTATGCTCAGCGCTGTTATATGATGCAATTTGGATTCGTAATACCAGTATAATATTGCATGCGTAACCTGCGCATTCCATTGTTGGTATATACAGTAATATTTATTCTGTGTTCGGAAATGGTTAGAATGTTGTAAAGTCGATGTTTTCTGTTTTGGATATCTAGCTCTCTCTCTCTCTCTCTGTATTTACAGAGGGCCTAGCTATTATGTCATATTTTTGCTCTTTTATTTATTTATCCTATCTAAGGATTTGGGCTCCGTTGATTATTACGACGCTGCAATTTTATACATAGGTTTATGTCACCTGTGGTGACCAGTTGTATTCACACTTTACATTTCCTGTTATGCAGTCGCAGTTATTTAATGGTTTAAGGAGTCTCATTTGTTAAGTGCTTTTTTTTATATAAGACATCTCGCTTAAGTTATGAAGAAACGTGCTGTTCAAGTGCGCTAAATTTAAAAGTTGTGTTTACCGATTGATTGGGCAATTATTAAACAAATGTAAGGGAAAGTTAAACGCGAACAGCTAAAGCACTTAAGGCTTTAGTTGATCCTTTGTACCAGGGCCCGCTGCTTCGACCGTGGACGAAGTAGATCCAAACAGATACGGGTTGAATTTTTACAGCGGCGCGCTGGCGATCATCGAAGTTGTCACTGCTCTAAGACAGGACCGGACTTCAAGAGTTGTGAACTTTACCCTCCCGGCGAGCAAGCTGCCGAGAATTTAATACCATTACCTCCCAACTCAAACCGGGCTGTGGTAAGTGTGGTCCGACGTTGTTGTAAAATTCCGATAACGTTTACAGATTTTCGTAACCGTAATACAGCAGAGCAAGCACTAATGTTAGTACAACGTAATTTTTCGATCTGTTTTCTTATTTATGATGTTGATATTGATGTCTTTTTCAGTTATAGATATTAACCGCAATAATACCGATGGTAATAAAATATGAAAAAATGGCGCACAATTGCATCAAAGAAAATCAAACGTGTAAGTTTAACAGTGACTGGAGGTCTATGAAAAGTTGGGTTACAAAAATATGTGATAGGAGCTTTTATTGTATATGTAGCTAAATGTTGATTGCTAACAAGGAAATACCTGCACTTATAACTTGGAATCGACGGTTAACCGATAAAGATCCTGCTGAGTGCAATACTCATACTATCTGCTTATACTATTTTTCAGCAAGATGGAAGCGTTGTATGAAAATACAACATCTGCTGCAGAAATTGCTCACCTTTATCATTGTCTTAAACATAACCAGTTTTATGGTGCAATGGACTGTTGTCTTAAGTTTAAAAAAACATATTTTAATTTGATCTTAAAGAAAAAATCTGGTGTGATACACGCCTATACAAATACAGTTAGTTGAAAAGAAAATTTTTCTCAAAAATTTTAAGCCGAATTCATAAATGTAATAATGATATATATATACGTTTTATTTAAAATAGGAGTTAAGAAAAAAAAAACAAAAACCCATTTTAGAGGTATTCAACTGGAAAATCACCTATCTCACATTAATACACATTAAAAATGTAATAAAACTGTAACGTTTGAAAAAAATCGATAGTCGTTTTTAAAAAAATCGAAAAAAAAAAACTGCAAAATCACAAAACATGTTTTTTGGGTTCAGGGGACGGTAAAAAGTGAAGATCTGTTGAAAACTCAATTTCGAATTTTTCGGGTGAATCCAATACTTCCTTTATTGTAAAAATACACAAATCGAATTAGATCTAAAAAATTGCAGCTTCGTTATATGTACAATGCAAATTCTAACCTAAAACTTAAAAATGCTATTAATAATTTGAAGAAGACCAACTGTATGTTCACAATTTACGTTTACATACAAAACGTAGAGTTTAAATGTATATTACACATCAAGTTTAGAAAAGTAAAGTTTTATTCAACAAGTACGCCTGGTTTGAAAGTATGATCCTTAGCGACTAATTAAATAGCTATACGATTTCAGGAAAACACCTTTTCTAACTCGTTTCGTATACTATTTTATCGTATTTCATATAGAAAGGTGAAATAGCAGATTTTTTTATAAAAGTGACATTAAATGTCAAAACATAATCAAGCTGAGCAGAACTCTTTTTATATACTAAAGCTGAATAAGCAGCTCTACACTGTAATTTTTACAAGTAGAATATTCTACCTTTAAAGGTATTAGCTATGTGCAACCTTAAGGTATTTTATAAATACCTTGCAGTGAGGTATAACGCAAACGTTATACCTTACATAGAATCTAATACCTTAGGTAAAGGTATAAAATGTTACCCCTTGCGGTATAAACACATTCCTCATGGACGGAAATCATGGCTGATGTAGAGGTATAAAACCAAACCCTAAGGTATGTTAAGATACATTTAGGTATATTAAAATACCTTCACCTACTTTGGCCTACCTCGACATAAGGTATATATAAATTATCCCCAACCAAATCCAAAGGTACATTAATATACTTTTACCTACTTTGGTGTAGCTCCTCGTAAGGTATATAAATTAGCCTCAACTAAACCCAAAGGTATATCAATATACTCCCACTTACTTTGGTCTACCTCAACATAAGGTATATAAATTATCCCCAAAGACATCCAAAGGTATATTAATATACTTTTTTCTACTTTGGTCTACCTCCATGTAAGGTAAATAATTTATCGCCAATCATACCCCAAGGTATATTAATATACTTTTACCTGCTTTGATCCCAAAGGTATATTAATAGACGTCCTCGTAGGGTATAGAAATCATCTCTAACTAAACCTAAAGGTATATTCAAAAACTCCTTACATATTTTAATAGATCTTCACGTAAGGTTTAAAAAGTATTCACAACCAAACTAAAAGGTATAGTTCAATACACCTTTATGGAAGGTGGAAAATTATTTCCAACTAAAGTTTAAGGTGCATTTTTAATTGCGTTCTGTTTTAATAGAACGGACATAAAAATAATTCACACCAGTCATTCAGGCAGAAGCTACAAAACAAAACAATACCTTGCAAGTCTTGGAAAAAGTAAGCAGGTTTTAAAACTTTAAATTACTTTAATACAACTAAAATTAAATACTACATAAATATATAATATAATATTAATAATACAATATATAGTAAATACATAAATAATATACCTATATAAAATAAATTGACGCTATACACATGTACATGATTTGATTAACCACTAAAGAAATTTGAAATTTGCTTTAGTGGCTCTTCTATTCGACATAAATTGTTTATTAAATAACTCAGTTTTTTTTTGGGATACTGTAAATTAAACAGAAATATGATGCTCAAAACTGCTTCAATACCTTTTTTAAAACTGTCGACTTAACAGACCTTTATGTGTTGAACACAAACGTAGTACAATTTGTTTTTAAACATATAATTTTCCAAGGCATCTGCAGGCGCTGCAGGGGTAATTCTCGGTAGCAACCCAGCCTCCTGCAAAAGAAGTAAATTGTTTAAAAAAAATGTTTGCATGCTAAATCAAAACAAATACGTTTTTTTAATCAAACTTACGTTTTTTATTAGGTTTATTTGGTCCTCTTTAAATAACTTGACAGCAGTACCAGCGCTGGGGTCATCATTTTCTGAACCTGAAAATAATAATGCCATCAATAATGCCCAGATATTGTAGCAATTCCACCTAAAAGTATACTGTCAACCCATTTAGTGTTAATGCCTTTAGGTCGTTTATTTCACTAACAAGGCGATGTGAATGCTTTTTAATGAAGACAAATGATGATTGTTTTAAATAATTACCAATTGTGAAATAAAACGCTCATAACTTTTTCAGTTTTTTGTGGCTTCGAATAGGATTACAAATTTCAAATTCATCCGTATAAAAATCGTATATATGATGCATTTTTTTTTTGAAAAAGACCATGATTTTGAAAATGTGTAACTACTTAAAGTATTAGAAGAATAGTATTTTTTGTTGTAATTTGTCCATACATCGTCATTGTTTAAGTAGTTTTTAATCGTGTCTAAAATCTGGACATAATGTAAAACTTTTTTCATCGTTATACCATGTCCTAGCACATGCTCTTGTGAAGCTATAAAATTATTTTCTTTTAAAAAGGACGCCTCGTCCGCTTTTGAAATATCAAACATAACGTTAAAATTGGAAAACAAATTTAAATTACATTCATATTCAACAACTTACATTTTACCGTAAAATTTTTTTAGTATGAGATGCTAGTACTTTAAACAAATCCTTAACCCTCAAAAAAACGTATTTTGCTATAACCGTTTATCACGAAAACTCATGTTGCAATTGTAATTTAAGTATTAAGAGTTGGTTAATAAATTCATTGGCAAAATTGTTATTTTCATTATCAATATTATCAGAAGGCAGGATACTATTGGAGTCAAAAATATGAACATTTTGATTTATAAGAGGATTACTTAAATACTTGGGCACACTCACAGTACTCTTAATTTTTTTTTCGTGAAAGGCGTTTTCGGTAGGAATGAACAAGAGATTTGTGATTTTTGTAGCAGTGAATAATATAAGAAGATACGCGCTGATACAATTTTTGGCAAGCATCAATATTACATTTAATATTGCACTGTTTTAGGTGACAGTGCGCAAATTTCAAGTTCTGAAAAAATTGTAGAAAATGCAAAAACACTTCTGAACACACATCAGTCATACATATTTACAGAAAATGTTCATGAACATCTTGTTTTTTTCAATATGTTTATAGTAATAATAATAATTGTTAAAAACTTACCTGCACAATCAGTTTGTTTCTCTAACAGAAAGTAAATGGGGCGCCGTATAATGGTACTGCACACCAGTTTTCACTTGCAGCCTGTGAGGTAAAAGTGTCGTTATATTAAAAATATTTGCCAAACAGGAGAAGTGGTAAAACCTACCGCTTTGATAAATGTAGTACGTCAGAACCGTTAAGTGATAAGAAAGTAGTAATAATGGAAAGAGATAGATGCATTTAGCAGGACAGGATGTTAAGACCAACGCCTAAGTTGATAGAAATTTCCAGTTTGGGGATTCAGTTTTAACAATGATCTTAAGCTTCGGAACGTTTCTTAGAAAAACAACTTTCTATACACCTTATTTGGCGAGAACCTAGGGGTGCATAGACCGCGGCTCTTCGTTGATTTGTATGCGATCCACGGCCGTATTCCAATTTTTCGTGAACTACGACATTAATTTTTAAAATAAAGTTCTTCATAATATTGGTTTAAATATGGCAACGCGTCAATAAAATGGAATTTCATGATTTGTCCACGGGTTCAGTAGGCACGGGTGGCGGCAGATCGCCGCGGGAGTTGTCCCAAAATTGGCCCACCTGAAGAACATCTGTTTTTCAGCTGGTCCACCTCGCTACATTCCTTGCCACTGTGCTCATGATATTACGAGCTGCATTTCAGAAACGTTTTTCATATTTTCAACGAGTGAAAGCACTTGTAGATTTATTAAGTAACCCTTTCGCCGTTTTGCCTGAAAATACTCCAGAGTCAGTTCAGCTTGAATAGATTGACATGCAAAATGACGAAAATCTCCGTATTAAATGTAACGAAGGTGATTTATTAAACTTTTACCGCTGTCTGGACAAAGACCATTACAATTCTTTGTTAGCAAATGCATTGAAATGCGGAAGCTTGTTTGGGCCAACGTGCATTTGTGAGCAAACGTTTTCAGTTATGAATATCGACAAATCAAAAATAAGAAATCGATTGACCAATGAAAATTTGGAGTCAATTTTACATATGGCTACGACCAATTATGAGCCAGTTATAAAACAAATGTTTCTTCGATGCAGTTTCACGCATCCAATTAGATTAAAAATGAAATGACATATGTTTGCTTCTCTTTTTTATATATAAGTATATTATGTATATATAAATAATATACTATTCTTGTAGTGTTTTATTGGCCCTATCTTAACTTGTGCTGCTTTATACTAAAACTCAAATATGAATGCAGTTTTCTTGGTCGGCAAATAAATAATAACTAGTGTTGATTATAAACGATTTATTACTATATAATAGAAAATCCTATTATGACTTATTCTACATTAAAAACTACACTACTCTTGGTGCAACCTAATACCCGAATAATCGAATAATTTTAATTATCCGGATAATAATATATTCGATTAATCGCATACGGATAAAACGGATTACTCGAATAAAAATTTGTATCCGGATAACCGGTTAATTTTTTTTGTTTCAACAGCTCTAAATACTAAAATCATCATGATTTGACGATTGAGGAGGATAAAAAGTAGTAATAAAAAGTACTTTCAGTTTTTTTAATACCTTTAATAATAAAGTCAGAAAACAAGAAAAACGAAAATACAAAATTTCGTTTTTTCGAATATCTTCCGAAAAACTCAAATTTCTTGATCTCATATTACCAAGCTTTGTCTCAACTTAACCGTCTTTATCTCTTACGGTTTTCGAATTTCTTGGTATCTCAAGGTATAATGAAAAACTTAGGAAGCTATTATTATACCTTTCTGACCGCCTTCAAGCATAGCTTTCAACCTCACAAATACCAATAATTATATATTCACAGAAAACTCTAAAGGTACCTTAAAGTATAATGCAAAACTTACAAGGCTCTTATTATACCTCTTTTACCACCTTGAAGCAAAACTTTATACCTCGCAGAAACCAATAAAATTATTCCGTAAGGTAGTAAATTATACCTTGACATATAAAACCCTGAAGATACCTCAAGGTATAATACAAAACTTACAAGACTCTTATTATACCCTTTTTACCACCTTGAAGCAAAACTTTCTACCTCGCAGAAACCAATAAAATTATTCCGTAAGGTAGTAAATTATACCTTGACATATAAAACCCTAAAGATACCTCAAGGTATAATACAAAACTTACAAGGCTCTTGTTATACCTTTTTTACCACCTTGAAGCAAAACCTTCTACCTCGCAGAAACCAATAAAATTATACCATAAGGTAGAAAATTATACCTTGACATGGAAAACCCTAAAGGTACCTCAAGGTATAATGCAAAACTGAGGAAGCTATATTATTATACCTTTCTTACAATCTTGAAGTGGACCAAAATACCTTACTAACCAAAAGAGGTTGAAACGGTAGAATAAATACCTTAAGGCATTCTATTACACCTGCGAATAAGGGTTATACCTCTGAAAGCAAGTTAAAATACCTCTCAATTTCATTTATACTGTTACGATTTGCGTTCTTTAATTAAATGAACTATGTAGAAATATACTGTACTTTAGTTTGCTGTAAGCCATCTGTATAATAAATATTTTACGGTAAAATTCGTAGGAAAAATGTCATATTTAAATTATAACAAGCGGATGTTTAGAAACGTGCCTTTCGTTTGGGAAGCTGGAAATATTCCAATCTCACGAATAGATTAGAGTAAGTTTATGCAGGGTTTACTTCATAAACCGAAATATTGAGTGATGTATATGACCGGTACGTGATTAGAAGAAGCAACGGTTGCAACTCGATCATAAAAATTATTTGCAGCTGGGACCAAATGCTTTTAGTAAAATTTTAATCCTTTATAGCGCTAATTTACGAAGGGTCCGAGCAAACCACATTTCACCGTAGGAAAGCCTCAAACTTTTAAAATTCATAGAACTATTATGAACTATCACGTCCATATGTACGTGCCAAAATTCCAAAATTTAGATCAGCTCTGATAGGTTATTGGGAACTTTGTAAACGCCCACCGAGCTTTCTTGGTCAGAATGGACTTAGAATTAAGTTAGTTAATAAGAAGATGTAAATACGTAAAGTTAAGAAACAACGCTATTAAACTTAAGTGTTCTGTAAACGGCAGAAAAATAAATGCAAGTGTTTGTACTTAAGTGTTCTTATTAATCTCGCAACAGTAGCTTTGGTCTTCGTGTCCGAGTGTGTTTTAACTAAAAGGATTGCCAGTCACCCCGACTTTAGGCGTCTCGCAATAATACCTTTTTTCAACCTTTAAAAATTACAGTGTAGTTGAAATTATGCATTTGGCAGTACTGAAGCGTATTATAGTTGGTGGTACTGTAAGTCTATGTTATATTCGAGGTTAGCAGGTTAGGTTTTGCGTCAGTCTGCGTCAAATAACAAAGAGAACCTAACCTGCTAATCTCGAATTTGACATAGACTTACTTACCAACAATACATTTCAGTATTGCCAAACTTAAAACGAATCATCGTTGCTATGCTATAATGGTTGCTATGGTGCATAATACTACATTAATAAACGGTTTTGCAGGTAGAAATGTACTACATTATCATATGTGGGATAAATTACTTTATGTAGTCTGCGAAATAAAATTTAGAAAAATAATAAACCATTGTTCCACTAAGTAATTGTCGCTTGATAATCATCCCTAGGGCGCTTATCAGGTAATCAGTTCGGAATTGGTCGATTTTCAAAAAACGCATGGTTCTCATTGGATGATATCACTCATGTGACAGTTGTGTGTAATAATCAGTTTTATTAGCTATAAATAAAATTTTGTAATCATGGATACTAGTACCTTTAAAGGAATTACCAAGGTTATATAATTCATTACATAGTAAACTAATAGAAAATTTCTATTTATCATAGTTACGACGTATCAGCGAGTATACGCTTGACAACGTGATATAACCGTTTTGGTTTTTCGCTGGGTCCAACAATTAAAAATATTAAATCTAGAGCCATTATTTTGACATCGTTGTTATAGTAACATTGTTGGGATTTTAATACGTTTGATATTACTACAAAATAATACTATTTTTTCTTGTTTAACTTAATTTTCTGTTCATTATATAATCGTAACGAATATCAATCGATAATAAAAAATAATCGATTACTTCTCACCAACTCGACGTATTCCTTAAAAAAAATAATCGATTATTTTGTATGCTCTTGTGCTATTATAACTGATTATACGAAAGTGATTGATATAAATTTCATCAACTGAAATTGATTATCGGTACAGCACTCTTCTAACGTAATTCAATGTATTTTGCTCCTTTAAGCTCTGGCTTGAAAATTGCTGCTATTTAATGATGATTTTCTTGTTGTACCCATTGCATATTGCTTGATTACTTGTATAATTTCTTTTTCCTAGGTCTTGATAGCGATTTTTAAATAAATCTAAACGTCAACACTAACCCGGGCAACGCGAGGTAAGGTGGCCCGAAAAACGCGATTAACACGAGGCCTTGACTTTCAAACCCCGACTCACTCGGTTCGGTATTATGCTGCTAAGGATACATTTTTCCTTCGCGCGGAGTATAACGGCAGAAACGGTAACCCAACGATGTTACTCAGGAGCTAATAATGGCAATGGAAACCGTCCACTATTTGCGGAGTGCTTTCCAAATGCACTGTGAGCGGTCTGCAACTAGAGACGTTACAATCAGCGATATGCTTGCGTAATTTTTTTAAAAATTGTATTATGAATCATAATTTACAGAAATATCTGGCATGGCCGGCTTAGCTCAAAAATAAAGGAAAACTATCTAATTACTACAAGCGGCACTATAAATATAAATTAACCTATCAAGCTCACACATCAGCTCCAGCCCGCATAACGTTATCGGACCGCCAATAGTATCTGTTTTAGTGCTCGTATGACCTAAATACGGTTTTTAAACCATTCCAACTTTCACTTTGATAAAGGTGTTCGCACACAACTATACGGCTCGGCCATTTAAAATATAATAATAGTGTTTTAAATTATAATAATTATGGTAAGGGATCCTACACTTTATGAATTGTTAAGTTTTAACTGAAAGCTGCATGTTAAGCTCAGGGCAAATTAAAAGAGTGTAATAATAATTACCACAAATAAATTATTTATTGCTCATTCCTTATTTTTATTTATTTGCAATAAATTAGGGCTTAGCTCCTGTGAACATAAAACTAATCTTAACTCAGGGTGTCGCCTCATAAAATTAATAGGAAATAACTCGTTGTGTGACACTTTAACTCGGGTATTAGGGAAAATGTACAATTTCCATCTGACAATCATAACCTCTAAATTTGACTCAGTAAACAAGATGATCTGTCAGTGCAAACTAGCGTCAAATTGAATTTTAATACACCAAGGCAAAGAAGCATCAGATAAATACGATTAATTCTGTGACGTAGCAACTGCTAATTTCGTTTTGTTTCTAGTGTGACGTCAAAACCCACGAGCTATCGCTTTTTGTTCTGCATCCGGCAAAAACTGACAATTCCGAGGTAGCTCGTACTTTCTAGTGAAGCTACCTAAATTAATCGAAGCTGGAGGGACCTGGACAACTGGAACCTGGTGCTACACCTCGTAGACATTTTGAACTTACAGAACCCCGCAAATTATGGGGCTGATGCAAGGGCTTCTTGTGAAATCCTACCTTAATCGAAGATCTTTTGGACGCTGGATACACTTTTCAATGACACCACTGGAATTGCGCACTTGGGAAAGGCTTGTTGGTTTAAATTTCTTCACCCACGAACTCCTGAAAGTCCTCTACACGTAGCAGACACTATTTTTGCTGGGTGATGCTTCTTACTTATGGAAACGGGCTCCCGTTACTACCACTTTGACGAATCTTGCTGCGGATTAAACTGCTACACTTGGACCTCTTAACACATGGAAAATTATACCCACAGATGACCTGCACACTGGCGAATAACTTGACACACAACTGGTAATACAAAAGACTTTTTATTTATAATTTAAAGCGATAAAAGTTGGAGCTCAATCTGCCTCCAAGATGTAAAATTTTAGCTTGTTTGGTAATCATCAACGAAAGACTCTCTCGTAACTTAGCATAGATATTCAATTTTATAAAAGAAATTAGGATTGGTAGCATGTTTGACCTTATGGACTACAGTTTTGAAGTCATGCCTTTGTCTAACTACTAAAACTGTCTTTTTCTTGGAATAAATGTCACAACACTTTGCTCTGCTTTTAAATCATTTTGGTTTATAATGCACTGATACACTTGGAGTTCCTTTAGCGTCTCACTAATTGTCTTTCGATCGGTTGCCTTACATTTTTCCATTGCTCTATTGCAATGATTACTTTGCAAGCACCGTTTCTTTTACCTTTCAGCTAATTTGCCGTTTGCTGGCTTAAACACTTTTAATACATAACGTTCATATACTTTTTGTACTTAAAAAATCATTCTGTATCATTTTATTCTCATTATGTTTGACGTTACTAAGCTGAAATCAGTCGGTTACAAATTAAATTGCATTAGCCCTTCCGAACATGTATCATATCTAAAACTCTGAACGTAACCCTTCTGAAACCTGCTTTATTTCATGCTAATGTTTATCCCTCAAATTAGTTACTGCTGCTCACATGAAGTGCATTTATTAATTTAAAGTACTGATTATCTTACAATAAATAAAGTATTTAATTCTGTGCTTATGTTGACCCCATTCATTTAGTAAATTAGGCAATCAGAATTGCTATGGGCAGTAAACCATGACAATACCTATAATCATATCTTTCACAGTACTCAGATCATAAAATTTAATTCAGAGAGCTGAATATCGATAAAACCTTTTTTTATGCTATCTCAACGGCGATCAAAATTTTTACAAAAAATGTATTTCACAGATATATTACTAACAGAAGTTTAAGGTTTTAAAGTGGTGCATACAACACTGTAGTTTAAAGTAAAAGAATGATAATCTCTATATTAAGAGCAAATCTTTCCACAAGTCGTACTGAAAAATGATAATGTAACAGGTTGCTGCCGGACCAGGAGAGATTTGATATGAAATGGTTGTTAAGCCATTTTGCAGCCTTAGGCAATCAAGTAGGGTAGCTAAACCTTCAGCACAGTCTGTCTGTATCTCAAATCGGAGGTCAGCACTTTCAATTTCATTTAGCAAATATTCACAAATACCAGCTCTGTTCTTTTGCATTTAAATCCGAACACCCTGTGTTGGGCGTAGCGGTCTCGCTGCAACCATTTTTAGTTCACCCTTTGTATAACGCGTGCCCATCTAAAGCGCGAGGAACTGGCTTGAACCGGCGAAGACGCCGCGTCGTTATTGGTTGTTGCTCCGCGAGGGGGAAAGCATAGCCTCACCCGGCTACTTGCAGACGCGAGTTCCGGAAAGACTGCAGACAAGAGAGGTTGTGTGTTGTGCGAGTGGCAGTCATTACTTCAAGGCGTGGGTGTGATGGGCTTTGCGAGTCCGATTCTGCTTCTGTAAGTAAGGGGTCTTCCTCTTTCACTCGATGCTCGAGGATCTATCCAGCAGGACGTATTGGACCCCTTTTTGCCGCCGTCGTTGCGCTCGTAGGCGTGCTTTCCATGGCCGCCATATTTGGCGGATCCTAGTCCGTTTGCCCCAAATGCCGTATCGCGGCTGATTCAACGCCACGGACTGCGGCCTACTACCAACCGATTGCACGCCATTCTCAGGGACCGTCTGCGGAATAAGGTACTTGTAAACGAAACCTTTTATACATATTAGCTGTTGCTCATGTGAGCGAGGTTGTGTTTGTGCTCATTTTGCGTGGGCGGATTGAGGCCCGCTTTGCTTGCTCATTACGGCTCTGTGTGGTGATCCGAGGCACGCGATGCCTTACGAAGTTACTTTGCGAGCCTCCCAGTAATTGCATGTGCGCGAGCTTTGTGTTGAACCGCCTAAATAGCTAAGGAACTCTTCGCATACGTTTTGTGATGCGGCCTTGCTAGCTTTCAGTTCAGTAAATTAGTGTGCGAGGGCTTTGTGCCTTGCTTATCGGGTGTTAAACTAATTCAGCGACTGCCTGAGCGACGTAGCATTGGCTGGCATATATTTAAAATTCGCATACCTTTGCGAGGCTATGTTAGCCCCATTTTTTTGGCCGAATGCTGCAGTTACGCTGCCCCCTTTGCCTAGTGAGTTAGGTCTTCAACTAATTCGTCGCACATCTGTGCGGCGCCGTGTTTTGCCAACAGCTACACTGATTCCGTCGCCTTGCAGGCCGGCGCATGCTTTGTTATCGTGAACTAGCGCTCCCTTTTTTTGGGGCGCATATTTCTAACTGTTCTTTATTATGTCAAGTGACGAACCCACTGCGGCCAGTCACATATTGTGTTGTTCATTAGCATTAGCGCGTCCATCAGCTGATGCATAGTTAATAAGTAACATAAGTTTGGCGGCACGATTTGCTGCCCGAATGTAGAAATCGACCAATAGACGCATATCTAATTAAGGGACGTATTATTCTTGTTCGCCTTGTGCATGCTCTGTTTCAGATAGCGCCCTTCAGTGTAAAGATTGGTGTACGACGAGACTTGAGAGATCGGAGCGTGCAGGTAGCTTTGGTCGTTGCGCAGCCGCTGCCAAAAGGTCCCAATATTGCAATCCCATTATTTTCAGTCACGAAATTGTTGTCCGAGCTTACAGCTCGCGAGTACCCTTATCGACAGAGTATCTTGAATACTTCGCCACCGTTGACCGTCTATGCCCGGTTATTCGGTCACACCTTAACTTCAGGCTTGGTGGCTCCCTTATAATTTTGACGTACCCAGTATATGTCTCAGCACGCTTGCCCAACGACGTACCGTTTGAACCACGCCCGACTCCCTGAGCGTTTCAGCCGAGTCTGTTTTAACGAATCTCAGGGCAAGTGTGCCAGTTTTCCAGGACTGATCCAGTCGTGCGAGGCTCACCTTGGGTGGGTGTCCTTAATAATAATAATAATAATAATTTTTATTGTCCAACATCGGCAGCCAATTATAGGACAAATCATACAAAAACGTTATTACAAACATACATTAATAAGCAACAAAAACGATATATAGCTATTAAACAAAAAATAAAGAATAAAGAAGTTAAGTCGTTTTGATACCGTAACATGGTGGCAGAGTTTTTCTCCAGTGTGCGATGTGGAGTAGAACAAGCGAAAACCATCAAGAAGAACTCCATTGGTAGTTTAGCGGGTTTAGGATAAATTTATTATGAATCGTAGATTAATTAAGGTCTGAAATAAATCAGTTGAAATTGCAAACAACACCCACTTTCAAATGATTCCATAACTGAGATGTCATGCAGCAAAAAGGTAAGCTGCCTCTAAAGTACCCTCACATCTTGGATTAACAAGATAGATTGAATCAAATCATAGGGCCATTATATAAAATCTGAATATGATTTTCGATAAAAATCTGAATATGATTCTCAATGAGTTTATGTAGGTGCAACAAAATATCCCCAAAAAAGTACGTGCATACGCAACTCAGCATACACGATCATGGAAAATCCTCAGAGGTAATGTAGCAATAAATGGAAACAGGGGAAAATACATAGAACAGTGGTTCACCTGGCGAGCCTTTAATTAACCTACAAAGCCTTACCAGCAGAAATACCGGCAGGCCGGCCTTTAGGAATGATTACGAGTTCGGAAAGTAATTAAATTGCATGACTGCGAAAAACCTTCATGTTCGTTCTTGAAACGTCAAGTGGAAGAAATTAAGACCGAAAGCGAGCCAGAGCTTTGAAGTGGCGCGATAAATCCGTTCGAAGGCTACGTTCCGAGATAAGGGACGTCGGCTATCTTGTTACGTGCAGCGGGCAGTTAATGTATTCAAAATCTAGTTCATCCATGTTTAGTTATCGTGAATCAGAGTGCGGCGGCGGCGCACGTCAGCGCCCGTCCATCTATATGCAAATGTAGCCGCAAATTGTAGGTGTTATGGCGGCAGATCAAAATATGATACCGCGGCATGCACGACTTTATATTTACAGGTGATTACCCAATTACACGGACGATAAATTCGGAAGTAAAGCTGCGACCGGCGGCCGAACAATCTCACGTAATCCGCCCGCGGACTCTTGTTTTATTTTGTATCCGTCGGGATACAGCCCTGATTATTAATAGATAAGGCGTAATGGATGTCTCTAACGAGTTTCGAAAGAGCTTTCTTTTATAGCGAGCGGCCACGTCACCGGAATCCTGAGTGTTTGAGCTTTTGTTTGGCTGCACTCCTTCGGCCGGCCCTTGTAAATTACATTTGTTAGATACGATTGTTATATCTGGCAGGTGCGTAAATTCTAAACGTGGGTAGAGTTTACACATTGTTATTTCAATATTTACGCCGCGTGCTACGCTCGCGTTTATTATATTATGCTCGGCAGCGAAAATTAAATTCTCTTTATACGTATGCGCGGGGCAATTCCTTACTTTTGTGTATAGAAATTACTTTTGCGCAAGCAAATATGATTATTTTGTTCTTCCGGGCTACAAAGCTTTTTTCTAAATCAAATATGTGCAACTCTTGCGTATTCAAATACGCGACTCTTATTTGCTCTCGCGCCGCCGTCTTTGAAGCGTCTGGGCTCGAAACGCGTGTAGCCTTAAATGGATTTCCTTGTTTAGTTACGCCGATTTACAATAATAAAAATTATCGCGCGATTCATATGGCAGAAATGACAAACACGATTATGCTTTCACGTAAAATAAAAGCTCGTTATTCCACCAATATAGCGTTTAGAGAGCTTTCGTATTTGAATAATAAATTTCAGGCTCGTTACTCTCCCGACAGCTAACTGTCACATCTAAATAATATTCTCTAGAAGTCCAATTTATTGCGATGTTTGTGTCGAGAATCGCAACTTGTTCAAAAGGAAGAAAATCATAAAATTAAATCTAAATTGAAATGACAGGTATATTTCCAATAATGCCTCTGTTGTAACTAGAAAGGAAAACTAATGAAATTATATATTGCAATCTTCGTCATTTAATACATGATACTATTTGACGGGAGCTCCTAACAAATAATCCGAAATGTATAACATAACACATATTCTGTATGTATGTTGCTATGATATTCGTTTCTACGTTGGAGATTTAGCGAGTTAATGTAATGGGCAACTAACAAAGTTTCATTTGGACAAAGAAAATTGCTGGCACAAATAGGTTCCTTGACGTAGAATTTATTCAACCGTTGTAAATATTCGCTTTGAAAACATATAGCAGATGCTTCTATATAGTAGCTACATAACTCATAGTTGCATTATGTTAAGCACACATGTAAAGTGCATTCCCCACAGCAATAAGTAACTTCGGGATTCTTTCGTTGGTTGCCGATAAAATCTGATGTTATTTTTTGCAAAACCACGTTAAAATTTACCTGGGATCTCATTTTAGCCACACAAAGAGCCAGTAAACGTATAGGGCTAAATGTCAGTATTAGTTAGCCCAGAGTACAAGATTTTGAACAAGTTTATGTGCGTCTTAACACCTTAGGGTACTTAAGGTCATTGATTATATATATTGCTATGATCACATTTTAGTAATCTCATATGTAAAATAATAATTGTTAATCATTTATAACATAACCAACAATACAGCTATTTGCTGTGGACACATTTTAGTAGCCTCATATTTGTAAAATAATAATTATTAATTATGTATAACATAACCAACAACAGATTTGTCATAAATAGCAAACCTTGTAAATAATTCATAGTAGGATGTTTTCGAAATAGAATTATTTTTGTGATGTTTTTAGAATAGCATTATTTTTGTGTAAAAACAAATTAAAATAAAATTAAGCTTAGCATTGCATGCAACTAAAATAAAGCACTGTAAACAAAAACAAAGGGGGTTGGAACCAGCTTTTTTTAAGAGTCAGTTGTGTTTTTGCGAAGCTTGCCAATAAATAATATTTATGTGCAATTAAAAATACTCAAGTTTACCAAAAATTGTGTATTAATTGAGAGAGTGTGCCCAGCTTTTCAATTGTGTTGTGTTGAGCTTGGGCAAGTGATAGAACGAGACATTAATTGGTCAGAGTGCATCCCACAGTATTTCAAAGTGGTTTACGGAGTCCAGCCAGTTTTGTTAGTACCTGTCCAGACGCCTAAGCGAGTAGTGAACATGTGATGAAGCCCAACCCTACAGTGGGGCCCCCAGCTTTAGCAAGAGCCATCCAAAAGCGATCCAAAGTGCAGTCGACATCAACGTGGAAAAGTAGAGCAGAGTCGAGCCTTGGTAACAGAGGGCTGGTTACGATTTTCTGTTTTGAGCATCGGCACACCGAGGAGCATCTTAGAAGCGAGAAAAAGTCAGATTTTGCAAGCTAAAAAGTGGCGTCTGTGAATGTGTTTGTTAGGGTGGGTTTTGCAATCAATTTCCGGCTCGTGGTGTCAGTAGATGTTAATTGTTTTGTGACGCGATGTGCTTACAGTAATTTTTTTCTCGCATAGCAACAGCGGTCATAGCTTGCACATAAATAATTTAAATAAAACACGGAGTCCATCTTCGAATTGATGTCAGTGACGTCACGTACGAATATCTCGCATAAAAATTTCTGTCACTTAAATATCGTAGCATACAGAGTGCATACAAATAATTGTGTATTTTGAACTTTAAATAATTATTACCAATTTAATTTGAATTTGGATGTAGCGACCTAATCCTGCAGATATGGAGTCTTAATTAATTATAATTGTTAATATTACAACAATATATATAATGTGCGACCCAGTGTTTGTATCACAGTGTGTCAAAGAGCGTTTTAAAATCTGAGACATGCAGATTAAACCTGCATATAAAACCAAGCCAGAACACCAGAAATGTTTACATGCGTTGCACTGGCCAAGCTGATTGGACCCCTGCTGTGCGCTGGAACTGCAATCGGAACTGGTCTGAGGTCGGATGAAAGCCGAGGGCTGTCGTCAACACAAACTTGGGGTCGCAGCTGAGCATGTGTGTTTTGAAAATTGGGAGCCTGAAAGCAGAGAAAATTAGATATTGTGCACATTAAAGCTATGAACTTACGTGCCAGTGTCATTCTAGCTGTTACGAATTAATTTATTGCACCAAACATGCATGTTCGTGCAGTTTATAAAGTAGGCACATACTTGGAGGCGATGCTATTGGACATAGTGGGGCTTTCATCCACTATCAGAGCTGTGGGAGTGGAACTTTGCAACTTTGTGCGGGATTGCAAAATGCAAACATCACGTCGGCTAATGTGGGAAAACCTTTAATTCCATTTAATTCTATTACCACTTTGTAGATAACTTTCACACATGTGCAGTGGGGCTATGGAACCACCTCTTAGGCATCAATCACATTTGGATTCTGTCTAAAACGAGACCAGCACAAATCAGTGTGAAACTTCGGATATTTGGGCACCGAATGCGCTCAGCGCGATGTCGCAAATAGTTTTTGCATTTAGAAGTAAGGTTTTTGCTCAGTAGCAATATTTCTGTAATTAGCGTTTAGAATTTGTTTTTAGTAATGTTTGTTTCAGCCAATTAATGACTCAGATGTAAGCATTCACCTTTTATATTTCGGTGGGTCGATGGGTGCAAAAGGGTAGAGCGTCGCGAAGCGAGATTGACTTTATAATTTTCGTTTGACGGGTTGTGTCGTACCATTTGTCGGTAATTTTTTAGGTTAAGCTATTCGTTCTGAGCTGAGGTATCTGTGTAATTTGTTTGAAACGTTTACTTACTTGAAACTAAATAGCAGTTATTAGTGAACGGCGTTTTGATTCAATCTTAGTGTTTGATTTATTCTTTTTGGTGCAATATTACAACTACTTCGAAAAAATTTGGCTTACTCAAATTTGAGTCAGCAGCCATCTTGGAGTCGTTTAGGAGTCGAAAAATGGCGAGCAGAAATATGTTAGCAAAAATTATCTGTGCGATTTTTAAATAACTTAATTTTTGCTTACTTCCGTGAACCCACTAACTTGGTTGAAGATGCTTCTTATAATAAAAAACCCTGAGCTGTTACATGTGTAAAACAGGAGTCTCATATAATTTGTGCTTGTGGATCACTTTTTACGTGTGCCCATAACAATTAATTTTAATGGAAGACAGGCTTCGAAAATAAATTATGGGTACAAGGATATCGGTTCCCAAAATTAAAAAAATATATTTTTTATTTTTTTTTATAGGCGGGGTTCACAGTAATATACAGTGTGTCCAAGATAAGGAGGGCCAGTATGGGGATCTCGGTAATTGTAAGAGATACAAATTTGGTTAAATGGGAAGAAAGTTGCGCTATTAAAGGAGTAACAAAATACCGCCTAGAAATCCTTGATATGATTTTTCGTTTTTGAATTATCTCAAAAAAACCAAATTTTTGGATTTTCTATTTTATTTTTTACTGACGTTAATATTAAAGTTAGAGCGAAACTGATTAAACTTCTTTATAGCAACATTCAGTGGACTTAATGATTATGTTATCAAATTTTTTTATCTGACGTTTCGTCTTCGAGGAACCATCATCAACTTCATTTTTTTAAATACGGTCCTGGTTTTTTGATGCCAAATTTGTGAAGCTCTTTTTATTCTGAATTCAACAATGTACCACACATTATGGTTTAGTTACGTTTCGAGCTTTTTTTGATCACCATCAAAAAAATTTTAAGGTACGGCCCTGCATTTCTCATAATTTTGTAAAAATTTAGTTTATACAGTAACTTAGGCGTTTTTTAGATGCCGTTAAAATATTGAAATGCACATCATAATGTCATAATTCTGATACATTAATTTAATAACCATCCAATAACTAGTAACAATAAACAATAAATAAATGAATAAAAGATAGACAAAAAGAATAACAAAACGAACATCGAAACAATTTAATAGGTATTAAATTTACAGACGGTATTTAAAAAGGTTGCCATAATTCTCTAAGCATAAATAACATCTAACTGTAGAATCTAAAACATTATTCAGCAATATTGCCGTTATACTTTGAAAGGCTTCAAGAACCAATCTTCTTCTGTTTCAAAGTTTCAAAACTTTGAATACCTATTACATTGTTTCAATGCTCGTTTTGTTATTTTTTCTGTCTGTCTTTTGTTCATTTATTTGTTGTTTATTGTTAATAGTTATTGGTTGGTTATTAAATTAATGTATCAGAATTATGACATTATTATGTGTATTTCAATATTTTAACGGCATCTAAAAACGCCTAACTTACTGTATGAACTTATTTTTACAAAATTATGAGAAATGCAGGTCCGTACCTTAAAATGCAGGTCCGTACCTTAAAATTTTTTTGATGGTGATCAAAAAAAGATCGAAATGTAACTAAACCATAATGTGTGGTTACATTGTTGAATTCAGAATAAAAAGAGCTTTACAAATTTGTCATCAAAAAATCAGGACCGTATTTAAAAAAATGAAGTTGATAATGGTTTATCGAAGACGAAACGTCAGATAAAAAATTTGATAACATAATCATTAAGACTACTAAAAGTTGCTATAAAGAAGTTTAATTAGTTTCTCTCTAACTTTAATAATAACGCCAGAAAAAAATAAAATAGAAAATCCAAAAATTCGGTTTTTTTGAGATAATTCAAAAACGAAAAATCATATCAAGGATTTCTAGGCGGCATTTTGTTACTCCTTTAATAGCGCAACTTTCTTCCCATTTAACCAAATTTGTATCTCTTACAATTACCAAGATCCCCATACTGGCCCTCCTTATCTTGGACACACTGTATTGTACTGGCTACTCTATTTTTAATTGAATTGTAACTTTTCAATTATGCAAAAGTTTAAAATTATAAAAATGATAGAACTTGAGACTCTTTCAGAGTTTTGGGTTCAATTATGTAGTTGCTTAGCTCTGAAAAGTTTGACTTTCAAAAATTTTCTCAAGTATGCATTTAACTTAATATTGTCACTTATAATGTCAATCAATTGTCAACAAATTATTTTTAAATCAGAATGACAAATGTCCAATTCTAAGAATTGTACATTACAACTTGATATAAAACGGTAAGTTATTATTTCTAATTAATTGCACCTTTTTTAAAATGTCTTTACTTGCTTTAGAGTTGATATAACTAAAGAAACACCCACTTCGTATCGTCCTTAATCTACATCCAAGACAGCAATCCACTTACTATAAGCAGCTTGGCCTCTTTGTATTCCTGCTGTAACGCACCGCTCACTAACAGTCAGCTCACTCCTGTTGACCACAACTGACGAATCTTGATCACTCAGCAGCTATCAGCATACACTGTACCTCACGCTTCTCTCCTCCCTGTAACCTTCCGGAACAGACACTCTTCAAAAACAGCTCTCCACTATGCAGCTGTCACAGATGATCCACCAGTGTCACGCCTCTTCCAATGTTTCAAACTTCAAATACCTCCGCAGCAAGCAGCCTACAGTACCACACCAGATCTGGACCTGCCTCAGCTATTCATTTTGGAATGGATCCTATTCCTTCCTTGATGCTCCCACGATCTCTCCAATCAGCAACACTCAAACTTATGTAATCACTTGTCAAATTGTATGTTTTAAAATAAATCTATTCTATATAAATCTTCAATTTTTCTTATTATTATTATTTTTGGAACAAAATTTACTTAACTACCATATATTTCCTTATTAATGCCTTCTACTTTATAATATTATTTGATCTTCACCTACTTTAATAAAATTAAATTCTTATCAGAATCTGCATTTGTCAATCGTGAAATTACCATCGATTAACTATTCTTTTTATATTCCAAAACACCTGTAACCATTTAAAAACTATCATTTCATTAATATTTTTTCTCAAATTATGAAATCAACGGATAGTGTACCATAACAATATATTACCAAAGTAATTATTGTTTTCCTATTTCGGTAACTCTTATGGAAAATAGTTTTGCAGCTTTTTCAACTCATGGAATTGCCATGTTTCGTACAATTTTAGGCAACCTATATACTAGCTTTTGAGCGCACCACATAGGTGGCCTTACTTCAGTTAAAATAATTTTTGCATTTTTAAAATTGAATTGTAAATAAAACGATTACTAAGAACATGTTTTAACGTCTTTAATACAGGGCGTTTAAAATTATGTACAAAATAGGTCAAAATATCTAATGCTGCTACTAATACTGAAACAGAAAAAGGAAACACTTTAATTTCCAACGACAAAAAAAAACACTGTTGGTAGAATCCGAGCCTGGTGAATCCAATTGTTAATCCGACACGGTAACCACTCGCCTAGAAGAGCGTACATATCATTATTATTTGTCTCTGCGCTATAAAGGACACTGGGCACGACGGCCGATCGCGAACGAAGTGCGCCCAATCATTTCAGATGAATTGGCCACGCAGTGACGTACGAATAACACACAATTATACAGGGTTGTGAAAACTAACGGATTATCTGTGTGCTACGTTGTAGGCCTTCACCAACTGATAATAAATATGAATATCAATTTAAATTTTTCAGTTGAAATGCAAAGTTGTCCAAATTTAGCAGCTGAGACTACATTTTTTATATTTAAGGTAGAAACCAGTACATGATTTACGTTCCTACTACCCAAAAATACGTGGTTAAGTACCTTGCAAGCAATATATTCTATTTGTCTTCCAAATATTTCATATTTTTTTAAATAACAATACAAAGAAAACGTTAACATTAAATCTTATAACATTACGAAAGGATTCTATTGCACTTTTTCCATATTTCATAGCTACATTATTGTTAAAGAAATTAATTTTATTTCATACTGATGTCAAAAATGACATTTTTCGGATTATTTATGGTACAAAAAATTTAACATTAAAATCCTAGTACTTTAAAGTAAAATTTTAAAGTTCAAGTACTTTAAAATTATACGTAGTTGTTGACATGAAATTTGAAATGATTTACAACTTTTTATTTAAAATTCATTAAACTTGCAGTATAAAATAAACCGTTGCATTCACCACGAACGCAAAGTGTTTTTAAAGGTCCTCGCAAGTAATTCCGTCCTCGGCTAACGCCTCGGACGTAAACAACTTTCTCGTCTTTAAAATGCCACTTTTCGTTCTAGATAAATAAACTACTATTAATTTACCGATTTAAAAAAAATTACTGAGTATTTGAAAACGATTTGTAAGAAATATTTCTATGCATCCGCAGGAAGAGCGCAGTAATGATATAATTCGCTAGTTTTTCATGACCCCTATGTAGGAATGTGTTTCATTAGGAGATATTTCATTGTTGATGATCGAGTTCTACTGAACAATTAATATTGCTGTTTTAGTTCGTTACTGATTTGGCGTGTTGTTCCTATTGCTCTTTGCCAGTTCATTTTTACATTCTTATCATTGTTAACCCGTTATTATGTAAATTGTTATTGTCGTTCGCCCGTTGGATCTTAAACACGCTCCAAATGTTTTGAACCAGTCCTAAGCCTGAATAAAGTGTGAAGGTAGGCAACGATGAGTTCAGTACACAATAAAACATTTAAATTCAATTACTTATCTTAGAGACCGTTGCTCGGTGCGACACGTATCAATTATCCCTTCTAAGGACAAAAATGCCGGGGAATAAAATTTTTTTGTTAGAAATTTGATCCACTGCAGCATAAAAAAGTTGTGAAGCTTTAGATGTATTCAAAATGCTGTAGGTGGCGCCCTCTGTAATGTACATTAAAACTGTGATCAGATTTGGTTTTCTTATCAAAAAAAAAAAAAAAACATTAATACCAAATTTATACCGATTTTACTATTATTAAGATAAATATTTAAAAAAAGTAAAAAACCATAATGACTTTGACGCCCTGTATTCCGGAAACTGTCAACTTTTGGTCTAAGGAATTTGTGCTAGCGTTTTTACGGACCTTTTACACCGTGTATATGAGGTAACCTGCCAGATATGGAACATAAGGGTTGTAAAAAACGACGAGAAAAGTGTTAAAACAAACTGAAATAAGCAGTTAAAAGTAAAAAAGTGGAGCTTATAGCTACTTATACATCTAGGGAACAAAAGCAATAATTTTTTCCCGCGTGTGAAGTTTAATGCTCGACGCATAGCGGAAGGCATTAAACACACAAGGGTGGAAATAAACCTTTGCTTCAGTGATATACGCACCAACGAGTGATACCAGCTAGATGCAAGGCCTTGGCTGGCTGTGTCTTGTGCTGCTACCTACCGGCAACATTGGAAGTAACATAACGAAAACCGTATCTCGACATTTTACTTAGTCATCGTATTACTACTGTTTCTGTCAAAAAGTGTTAAGAGTAGGTAGGCGATTTTGACTGCACTTAAAATGAGCGACTTTCTCGAGCAAAGAATTTGCGTAAAATTTTGTTTCAAATTGGAACATCAACATCAAACATGGGTTTATGGATATGATGTTGAAATCAAAGGTCAATCGTCTCAGTGCTTGTCAAAATGGTCACCACGACGCAAAAAACGAAAGACAAGTGCGGTCAAATGGTAAAGTGATGCAGATGGTTTTTTTCGATTCTTAGAGTGCGTTTACCATGAAATTCTTTTAAAAGGCAATAGAGTAAACAAGAAATTTTATTTTGAAGTAATGCAACATCTTCGTGGAGCTATTAAAAAGAAATCTCCCGAAACTTGGAGGGAAACCCGTGGATCCTCCATGTTGGCAATGCGCACGCGCACACATCTATTAATTCGCCAGTGTTTGGCGAAAGACCAAACAACGGTCACTTCACAACCTTCGTGCTGGCCTGATCTAGCACCAGCAGACGTTTTTATTTCTCAAACTGAAAATGGCGTTGAACGGTCGACGTTATAGGTCCATTGGCTTAATCAAAGAAAAATCGCTAGCGTAATTGAGCAGCATCCGAAAAAGCGATCCAAAAAAGTTTTAAAGAATGGACGAACCGCTGGAAATGGTGTATACAAAGTAGTGGGGAATATTTTGAAGGCAACAATGCTGAATATCTTCTAAGTTAGGCTGAACAATTTATATTTTAAAAGTTCGGGAATTAATCGGACAGACCTCTTATATAATATTATTTTTTCTACTCACTGTATAGAAAGTTTGCTTTTGCGCCCTAGTTTTAGGAAACAAAACTGTCAATTTTCAACCAGCGGGAGCTAATTTTTATTAACTTCCGGCGAGAGCCAATATTTTTTACGTCCCGCATTTGTGTTTATGTCACCATGGATACCACACCAAAGCTTGGCGACGCTATGTCGACTTGGAAATTTAACAAAACGTCATAACAAAAATCTAAAGTTACTAGATACACATCTAATAAATTCCCAAAGCAAAACTTTAAAAATTTTGCATTAAAAACTGGCGTTCGAAAAGAAAATCATATACAGTGTGGTCCATTAAGTGTGCAACAAATGGGAAATTGTTTTATTAGTTGTACAATCGAAATTTAAATACTGCCAAAAGTTAGTGCATGTTCGATAACCATATCAGATGCCCATAGAATGGCTTCAAGTCAAACAATATACAGGGCAGGACAACAAATATGAAATTCGTTCAAGAACAAAGATACCTTATTTCAAAAAATATAGCAAAATTTTATTGAGAAAAGTTGTTTAGAATTCAAAGTTATGCTCAAATACAAAGTCACGGCCTCCTATTCAAATTTTGATTCTTTTTTGGAGAATTTTGTATTACCCCCGTATGATACATATTTTTATTATTTTGATTTTATATGTATTTAAAGTAGCCACAACCACATCCCTTTTAAATAACTTTTAGCAACTTGAAGGGTATTTGTAAAATTTACTTGGATTTATATTTTTTTAGGTAAGCGTCCACTTCATGTTTGTTGCAACGATATTTAACAGAACTTTAGAATTTCGCAAATATTCTTCTTAACAAGGCAAATGCTTTACTAATAATAATTTACATATGAAAAACTCTTAATAAAATCAGAATAATAAAAATATGTATCATACGGGGATAATACAAAATTTTACAAAAAAAGAATCAAAATTCGAATAGAAGGCCGTGACTTTGTATTTGAGCATAACTTTTGATACTAAACAACTTTTCTCAATAAAATTTTGCTATATTTTTTTAAATAAGGTAACTTTATTCTTGAACGAATTTCATATTTTTTGTCCTGCCCTGTATATTGTTTGACTTGAAGCCATTCTAAGGGCATCTGATATGGTTATCGTACATGCACTAACTTTTGGCGGTATTTAAATTTCGGTTTTACAACTAATAAAAAAATGTCCCATTTGTTGCACACTTAATGGACCACACTGTATATATATCACTAGAGAAAATATCTTTGCTCCCTAGATATATAAATAGCTATTTCTCTATGAACGCATATTATTTCATGCAAATTTTTAAAATTTCTGTGATTATTACACACAACTGCCACTGTTTGGAACCCCCAATACAGTACATATATAGATCGGTTAGAAGGTATTCAAAATAAATTTATACGATTCTTTTCTACTAAATTTCCGTTCAACCATATTGCAATCGGTTCTCTAAAAAGGCGAAGAGAAATATTGGATCTTCTACTTCTATACAAGCTTTTTAACCAAAAGTTGGACAGTCCAGATCTTTTATCTAACTTTACTTTTAGAATCCCTATTGGTAATACAAGAAGTGTTGCGTTGCTTGGTATCCCTTTTAACAGAACTAGTTCAGCTAACAACTCTCCTGTAATAAGATTATCATTGCTTTATAACTTTTTTCTACTCCTTTATTAGTAAATTGCTCATTAAGCACTGTTTACTTGATTAGTAAATTCGTTGTTACAAACAGTGTTACGTAATGATAATGACTAACACGTAATTTTTTTTATTACGTTACAGTTAGCTTCTGTTGTTTGTACGAAGCGGTGTAGGGATGTGACTGCAGCCGCCTAATTTTTAAAATGGTGTGACAGATGATTTGACAGTTAATAAAATATTTCTTTTTCGTTTAACGAAATGAGTGTGACCGTAGAAAAAGTATAGTACGCAACTCGGGCTATAGAGCAATTACACGCTCGTGGAATTACACACGCGCCGCTACGCGGCTTGTGCGTAACTTTTCCAACTCGCGTGTAATATGCTTCCTACAGCTCTCGTTGTGTAATATACTATTATTTGTCTAATTGTAACACGTTAGATATTCATTTTGCATTCCGGCTTTTTATGTTTAATTGTGTTTTTTTTTTCTATTATCGATATTGTTTGCTTTCGTCTTGAGAGTCTGTAATTTTTATTTTTAATTGTGGGTTGCTGTAATTGAGCCTTGTGTTTGTTGCGACCCCGAAATAAATAAATAAATAAATAAATAAATAAATGACTGATATCATCCAATGAGAACCATGAATTTCTTGAAAATCGACCCATCCCGAACTGATTACCTGATACGCTCCCTAGGGATGCTTACCAAGCGATAAGCGCCCTAGAGCTGATTAACGACCCCGTAGATGGTGTCATAATTAGAAATAGAAATGCCAGAAATAAGCAATTTGAGTTTTTTGGCATTATTAGATCAATTTTAAATCATAATTCGTATACGGATTTTGTGTAACAATTTTCAAAATTTTACGCGGGCGACACACTTACATATAATTTTGCCCGTGCCAAGAATCATCGTGCTGGTTGCCCTTAGAAAACTGCCCTCGGGCAACCTTCGGAACCGTTTTCATTGCAACCAGCACTCGACCCTTGGCGTGTGCAAGATTATCGGCAAGTATGACTCGTCCTTGTTATATTACTACAGATACCATTTTGTCTAATATCAAAATCATCATAACGTTGCAAAGCTTTGGTGTGGTATCTATAGTAATATGAACACAAATCCGCGAGGCAAAAAAACTTGCTTCACGCTGGTAGGAAATATACAGTGTTGCTTCCTAAAATTAGGGAGGAACACCCGACTTTCAATAAAGTGAGTAGAAAATATTTCGTAATATATGTCGGGAGCAAAGGTATTTATTTTCGAGCGTGTGATACAATGCCCAACGCGTAGTAGAGGCCATTAAACAATCAAGGGAGAAATTAAATCTTTGCTACAGTGATATACGTATGTATATGATTTTTTCTTGAAACGCACTTCCTTTAACGCGAAATTTCTAAAACCTTTCCTGAAATCTCCTTTCTTGCTTGTGTTAGCCGAACTGCATTTAAAGCAATCCTGTCCAAAATCCTGCGCAAACATAAGGCTACGGAATTATTTTTCAGCCTAGCTGTAGATTTTTCTCCTGATGATTAAAGATCTCCCGGCCGTTCTCCGGATTTAAATATCCCTCCAAGTCGATAATTAAAATCAGTCAAAACTGAGTTCATGTAGAGGGCTAGCTGCTCCAATGCAAAATTTGCAAGACCATATGTTAGTTACAAGCAGGCGCTATTTCTAATAGCCCTAATCATTCTGCTTTAGTTTTATTATTCCTGGAGACTGAAGAAACTAGATGTTTAATTTGGTATGTTTCCAGTAATTCTAGTCGCAGGCAGCCCGACTCCAGCACTCGAAGCCCGAGAGCGAAGCCCCCCTCCCCCGACGTGTCGCCGGCGACGCAGAGGCTACCCAGAAAGATTTTTTTTGTAAATATTTGTACTTAAAACCAGATTTGAGTTCGTTTTGTAACATCGGTGTAAGAAATATACTGATATTTTAATTTTGACTTGAGTTTTTTCACGCCAGCTTTCTACAACCTTGAGCCAGAGCTACCCGCGAGCATTAATTAATGACATAAAGTAATCACAGCTTGATTGTGAATTAAAAATACATAAATAAATTCAAATCGTTACACTACAAGGAACTAAACTAAAATGCAGCAAAATAGATAGAAGTAGAATAGTATATTTGAACAGTGGACCCGAATGTAGAATGTTGGGTGCAGGTTGTACGCACACCAAATATGCTTAATATTTCAACAGTTTTTGTTTCTGAAATTAAATACCCTCTATTTCGAAAAAAAACAAATCTTGCAGGCCTATGTTGATAGGAGCTTTTAGTCTTAGAATAAGCCAAGAAACATGCCAGTCAATTTTCAACACGTACTTTGAAAACACCCGGTATATGGCAAGTGCCGATCCTTCGGCTGCGAGCTAGATATTCAGTGGTGTCAATATTGCTATTCTATATGAACTTATTGAAGTAAGTGAAATCAATTCAGTTTTGCAGCGTATGGTTTTTATCGGTCTGCATTTTGAATTAAATTAAACCATACCCATATAAGGCTTGAGAAAAGAGATCTATAGTAAATATATCTTTGGTCATGAATTATATTTGTTACATTTAAATAACATAAAGTGTATTAGATATATAAGCCAACAAACAACCGCGTTACAGTGTTGAGGAAAAAGAAGATAAATACTGCGTAGATGCGTATGCTAAGATGGTTATTAAACTTGAATCACGTTACGAAGGCGAGCCATGTAAACAATGATTCTGACAGTTCTCAGTGCGGCTTAAACCATTTCCCACGGTGCGCATTTTACGTAATCGTCCGTTGCATGTTGTTGTAAGGGAAATTACCTCACAACAAAACAACACTCATTCCTCCTCTAGTCTAAAAGCGCGTGCGTATAAGCGGTGTTCAACTTTCTCTTCGAAACGGCCAACCACAGAACGCCTTTCTATCACGTGATTTTCACCGAACGCGTGCGTTTGTTTACTTGGATCGCCTTCCTAACTCGGCTGAAGTTTAAATTTTAGCTTACGGGATAAGCAGCGAAACGATCTTATGCAGCGAGAATAAAAAGTGCTAATATGGTAGAGTCAAGAACCAGAAGGTGAAGATGGTATGGGAAGAAAGGAAAGAATTCCTAGGTATTAGAACGACAGGCATGCCAAAAATAACACTAACAAGAGCTAGAGAAGCTAAGGTGACCAACCGTACTGTTTTATCCAGGATAGTACTCGTTTTTGACAGCACTGACCTGGGTAAATAATAATATTTCAAAACCCAGTAAACGTATTGGTTTGTGAAACTTGTCCTGGGAAGGGTGGTTCCACAAACCACAGAATACCAAGCCACTGCTGCCTATACTCAGTTATTAATAATGACACTATCATCCAATCATCCATCTCTAATATAAAAACTAATGTAAAGTATTCTTGCATTAAACTTTTCATGATGATAAAGAAAAAATGATTCCGTTCTAATAGTTATCTATGCATTTGGTGCATGAAATGACACTTAGGTGCTTGAGAATTATTTTTTGACGAAGCGTAATGCGTAATTCGAGGCAATTAATTTGTCACTTTGACTTTTCACAATTGTTAATACAACATTTATATATTTTTGGTATTTATTGAGTTGTTAAATAAAAGGTTGTATGGTACACGTGTCATTATAAATAATTCACACGGGAAACGACCCCACTCGGCTTTACGACTTCCAGGGTTCAACTTTTGTCGCGTGGATTATACAGTGTGGAAACGAAAACGGATAAATTCATTAATTTTGTTAATATTAATTTTTATGAAAAAATCTTGAAAGGGTATAGCGATTTTAATTGTAGGATGTACTGTACAACCACCTTTGTGAAACTACGTCATTTTTTTTAAAGTTGACGCCATCAACTTTTTTTTTAAATGACAACCTGTATTTTTTATTATTGATTTTGGTAGTACTCTTTATGTCGTTTTCAATGATATAAAATTTTTAATATGTTACATCTGAAAAAATCGAGAAAATGGGCTTAAAGTTTAAATACTAAAAACCAATGAAATGAGCAAAATAAATCTAGTTACCGGTGGATTAACTTTGAATGGAGTTCTAGTTGTATTTTTCAATTGTTTTTTTAAATTTCAATAAAAACCAATGTGATGTCAATGACTTTCCGCCAAACGTAGGTACCTAACTAGATTTATTTTTCTCATTTCATTGGTTTTTAATATTTTAACTTTAAGACCTTTTTTACTGGTTGTCATTTAAAAAAAAGTCGATGACGTCATAACTTTTAAAACAAATGACGTAGTAACATAAAGGTGGTTGTAGTGTATGTCCTACAATTAAAATCGCTATACCCCTTCAAAAAGTTTTCATAAATTTAATATTAACAAAGTTAATGAGTTTATCCGTTACTTTATTTCCACACTGTATGTATTATCACACTTGTACCATAAATAACTATTATTCATCAAAAAACGAAGTCTGAATATTTTTCATTATTCATTATTTTTATAGAAATATAATTTGTATTCTTTGTAAAAAATGCATAGGCAAGTAAAATAAATAAATTTTGGTTTTCATTAACCCTGTAACGCGGAAAATTAGTTTACAGAAAAAAATCGAAATTTTAATTGGTATGCTTTCTTTGACATGCCAGGAAACCGAAAAACAATGTTTTTATTAAAAATCTATTTTAAGTTTTTCAAAAGATGTTGGTAAACCGTTCTACCAGTGAGCATTCAGGACAAAATATGTTGTCAATGGTAATTGGTATACCACTTCATAATATTGTCGAGTTATTTATTTAGATGCTTACTAAATTACCGAATAACATACCTATAGCATTACCTACTATCGATGAAATACTTTTTTTTCGTGCGTGAAATCAAAATTTTCAATTCACGAAAAACCGGTACTTGGATCCCTTGTAAAATATACAATTCTTTACTGTTATTTCTTTCGTCTTAGCAACGAATACATTTGCGTTTTTGTGTACTGTTAGTTCTTGTTATCTATAGCAACCACGTAAACATACACAAATCATGCATTTTTCGGCCTGGAAACACGACTGAAAAGTATATATTCTTTTGTTGAATCGGAGACGAAATATGTATTTTTTGTAAAAAGCGTGAAAACTTGCTATAAATAAAAATTAATTTTTTAAAGTAGTCTCCTGGTAAAAATTCTAACAAATAATTCAATTACATTGTCATTTTTTTGTTACTATAGTTAGTAGCGACTATTTGATCACTTACAAAAAAACCTGCCTTGAACATAAATAACATACACTTTTCAAGAGGTTACGTGCGTTATTACTAAAAAAGTGGACATAAATATAGACTATTTTTGCGACGTAAATAAAAGGTTTCCAAATGTTAATTTATTTTTCAAAATCAGGACAAAATAATTTATTCTCAATATTACAATCCTTACATATTACACTAAAACGCTTACCAGCTCAAAACTTGAAATTGCACCCACAAAATAGCAAGAAACAAACAACTTCATCAATTCGCGTACACACTTCAAAGTGGTGAAGCGGAATGCATGCTGGTAATACTTGCATACCAGCTACACATTTACACCAAGGTTTATTGGGGCAGTTTTATAACTGCAATAATTCCAGAATATATAAAATTAGACAAAAAAACTGCAATGTTGTAGAACGGAAACAAGACATTTCTGAGCAGTATTAAGTTTCAAAACAAAGATTATTGAGTGTATGCATAGTGGTATAACAGTCATGCCTGAGAGCGTTAAAGGGTTAAGATATAATTTATTTAATAAAGTACAGATTAAAACTCAAATCCAGTAATGCATTTGATATTCAGAAAAGGTTCTAACATATCAATTAAAAATATGATCTTTGAAGTTATATGGATGGTTGTTTGGTGTTATCAGAAAGAATTCTTAAACAAACTATAAGATGAAGAAAGATACCATTTTAATACTCAAAGAAACATTAAGAATAATGGGATTGGTGAGGTAAATTCATCTGAACCTGAGTTGATTAGTTGAGCTGCATTTCGAGTCGTTATCGAGGTAGATACATCTGTAACTGGGTTTCATTTGAATATGCTTCGATACAGTAATTATCGAAATAATTAGTTGGATTGCGTTGGAATCACTGTTAAAGGGGATCCATATGCAACTGTATTGATTTGATTAATATTCAGTGGAATTACTTTTGGGTAAATACATCTGTATCATGGATGAGCTTTGTTGAAGTTGCTGTTGAGGTGAATACATCTGTATTATTTAAATTTGGATGAGCCGCAAGGAAGTTACCATCGAGAAGAGTAGATTGGTTTTGGGGCCGCTGTGTGAGGCTTCATCAGTGTTCTATCCATTGTGACAGTTTGGGTTCCCGATTGAGCAAGTAGAGAATTTAGATGAAGTGGTTCTTAAGGACAGTTAAGTGCAGAGCACGGATCTTCGTTGGGGTTACAAACGGAAGCTTCTGAATAAGCTGCTTGCATTTGCATGACTGGACAGGAAGTGAAGATAATCAGGTATATGTAAAATAAACAGTAATCAATTTCAAGAGTGAATGAATAAGATATGTACATAAGTACTTACCTTTAGTAACATTTTAAAATAATACGTATTGTACAGATATTAATTCGGCTGGTCTTTCATATGAGTGATCTGACATTGACAATTGAGAACTGTCATTTATTTGAAATAATTTTCATAATACTATCAAACATTTTTCAAGTGTAATAATTTTTGATAATGCATGAACCTGACTTGAATTTGAGAGTGATTGTTTTTACCGGAGCTAGAAAAAAGAAATACAAACTTAGAGTAAATAAGTTTGAATAAGGGCATATGTTCTATCGGAACTTCTTCTTCTTCTTCTTCTTCTCAGCTATTTGCTGTCCACTGCAGGACATAAGCCTCTTCTAATCTCTTCCATGCTTTTCTGTCGTGAGCTGTTTGCTGCCAATGTGTGCCTGCTGTTCTCCTTATATCGTCCAGCCATCTTTTTGGTGGTCTACCTATGCTCTTTTTTGTTTCCCTAGGGCGCCACTGTATTAACTTTTTCGACCATTTGCTGTTATCTTGCCTTGCTACATGCCCAACCCATTGCCACTTAAGGTGTGCGACGCGTTCTATAATGTCTGTAACTTTGGTCTTTTGTCGGACGGTCTCATTTCGCACTCTGTCTCTTAAACTGATCCCAAGCATTCTTCGCTCTATTGTTCTTTGCATCGTTCTAAGCCTATTTGCACTTTTGTCTGTTAATGTCGCAGTTTCTAGACCGTACGTTGAGACTGGCAGTATGCAAGCTTCGTATACTTTCCGTTTCAGGCTTATGGGCATATTGGGATCTTTCAAAATATATTGCAGCTTTCCAAAGGCCGACCAAGTCAACGCTACTCTTCTGGCAATCTCCGCCGTTTGATTTTCCCTGCCAAGTTTTACGGTGTGTCCAAGGTATATATATTGGTTGACGATTTCTATAGTTTGGCCTTGAATTTCCAGATGTTCTCCTGTTGGGCTCATTATTTTTGTTTTGCTGGCGTTCATTTCAAGTCCCACTGTTGATGATACCTGCTTTAGGTCTTCTAGCATTGTTCTAAGTTCTTTTATGTCACAACTAATGAGTACAATATCATCAGCAAAACGTAGATGATTTAAATATGAGCCGTCGATTTTAATTCCTTTATTCTCCCACTGCATTTCTTTAAATATGTTCTCTAAGGCCAGTGTAAACAGTTTTGGGGAGATTACGTCGCCTTGACGTACACCTCGGCCTATTGGGATCTTATTAGTTTTAGAATCCTGGTCTATTTGAACGCAGAAAGTAGCAGTTTCATATATATTTTTTATGAGGAACTACTTTGAATTAAATAGACAAGAATAGCATATCTAGCACAAGGAGCTATTACACAATTATCGGCCCGTAACGTAGAGCCATTACAATATATACATTAACTTTGCTCTAGAGACAAACTTTCAAACTGGATTTATACCTATGTATGTATAATCGATAACCTCGTTTTACCTTGCGGTGTAGAGGAGGGTCCTTTATGTGCTTCCATCTGGCGGTGCAATGCTCAACTTGCCCCGGATTCGGGATATAAAGTTGGAGCGCGCCTTTTGTGTTTGCACAGCAACCATTGTGAAGGTGTGTGTGTGTGTATGTGTGTGTGTGTGTTATGTTGACTTTGTTACTCTATCTCTTAGGTCTAAAATATTATATTCGTTGCGCTACTTAGTAAATACCTAAAAATTAAGGAAATTTTACAATTCTCAAAAAATATGTACAAAATAAAAATATGAAATTTGAAGAAAATTTAAACTCGCTGTCATATCTTATCAATGCCGAAATTAAGCGATATTGTAGAAAGGTTGCCTGTGTTTAGCTACTTTTGTATACGTATAATGTAGACCAGTATGACTAAAGAAGTTATCGAAAGTTATTGATATTTTACAAATGTAAAAAATACTTCAATACGCTAGCCTGGCATGATGCATGAGATAACGACGTAAGAAAGTTTGAAAAATTAACAGCATGCCTCTCTGAGTGTTTTTTGTCCGCGAGAATAACCTTTTTTCTGTAAAAATTATATGAAATCCATCATTAGGGATGTAAATATTGGGCGTATAAAGAATGTTGCTTCACACAGCTACGAAAAGGCCTGTTACGGCAATTTCTTTGCGAGAACGTTTCTTTCCGGAGTATTACAGTGAAAGTGGGGGTCTCCAGTCTTTTACAGTATCTAAAAATAACCAGCCTTAATTACAATTATGTAAATTCTTGTTTATCTTTAGCTGCTGCCGTAAATTTTTAACAGCATAAAGTCCTCGGCCTAGACGACTTCGTTTGCACAGCTGACGGCCGCGATGGCCCTCCGTTCAAGGGTGGCGTTATTACTCGCATGTAATGTTATTAAAAAGGTCTCTCTTTGATCCGCCCCTGCGCGATATTGCGTGATAAATCTGTTTTAATGGGCCGCCATCAAGCGATCTCACCGCGACTTGTTATGTTGCTAAAATACACGCCGCCAATATTAAATAACGGCCCGCGCTCTTAATTTCGCAGTTCCTGCTAAACGGAAGATTAGGGTAATGTAGTCGCAGGAAATGATATTAAGGATATACACTGGACGATCTGCATAATAAGGCAGGGCTAATCGCACTGAGAACAGATCCAGATGCGATATGTAAGAGTTCGCAAATTAGAAGTGAGATGGCGCCGGTTTCAGGCGTCTCCACACTCCATCTTCTATCTTCTTCATTTTTAATTTATCGCATTGTAACGTAGGGTTGTAGTTGAGATCCTTTATTTTTATTTCTACTAATCTTTCATTACTCATTAGTTCTAGGTACCCATATCAGCTTAAGTGTTTTCTTTCTATTTTGGTTATTCACGATTTCACTTCTATTTCATCTCTTATGTTTTGGTTCTTTAACCGATTCTCTCTAAATGTTTCAATTGCGCGGCTATGATTAAGATCTGCAGTTGCCTAACATCGTCTGCGTTTTGGATTCATATATAAAGATTTCATAAATAGTTTTAATCGTTTTTATTTTAGTAGTAACTTGTATCCTTTATCTAATAGGCGTGTCTGTCCGGGACGCTGTTTTGTCTGTCTGGGACGCTGTTTCAGCAGCCAAACCGTAAGAGATAGAGAAAAAAGTTATTAAAGTTATATGTTTGGAATGGTCATGTCAGGTCAGGAACCAAATTTCAGTCTCTAACACTAATTATTATCTTAATTATAATCCTAACTTTTTAGGTTAGATTCTATGCAAATTTTATCAAGGCGAATGCGACTGGCAGTTTGCTACCAGCAATGACGTCATATACGTACGTGTGGTGAATACGCGTTCTATTTGCAAAACGGTCTTTTTTGTTTTATTAAATGAGACATTTGTCTCACTGGACTGCTAGTTTTCCTTTAATCTGTCGGTGAATCCTGTTGCTAATAACAATGCATTGACAAGTGCTCTAACATAACGGTAAAAAGTTTCCCATCGGTTCAACATGCAACGCATTTTTGACTAGTTTGTAGGAGAATTTAGTAAATTTACGTAGTAGAGCCTCTAAGGATGAATCCCCCGGCGGCACTGCAGTCACAGCCATTCCTCTCTGCACCGCTTTGTACAAATTAAACACAAATTATGCTCATGCTCATTGCTCAAAACGTAGTCAATTGTGGAATATTTTGTTATTGTTTATTGAAATTAATTTTGACTCCCTTTGTCTAAAAGGCGAGGAAAGTATTGTAATGGCGCAAAAATCACCTACCCAGATTTCTTCAGGTCTTCACGTTTCAGGGTCCCTAGATGACCAAAACCAGGTTTTTCCAATTCCGTATGTCCGTACATCTGTCTGTCTGTCTGTCTAGCTGTCAGTCTGTCTCTATTTGTCTGTTGGAGGTATAACTTAACAACTATTTGTTGGAGAAAGACGATATTTTGAATGCAGAGTATATATAATCTACCTCATAAGAAACCGAGAAAATTTCCGACAAATATTGTAAAAGTTTATGTTAGACGATGATTATAATAATTTAATTTAAGAAATAAATACACTCCCTACACATATTTTATTGTTATTTAAAATCAAATTCTGACTGATCAAAAATAAATAAATAATTGTATCAATGGGTTCAAGATTATAGTGTTTTGCCCTTTATTAGTAAATCGCACATCTGCAAGTTAACTTATTTATGGCTAGCTCTTTTTCGGTAGGCATGAAACTCAAAATCTGCAATTTAGGTTCCTCCATATGTTCATAATTAAAAATCCCCGTGTTACGCCACTGAACTGTGAAATTTAGAAGTAGCAACGCGCAAACTCTTACTACGCTGTCAAATTGAATCCATTAACAAATAGATTTAATGTGCGGTTCGTTTTTGTGGAATTACAGTGAATTCAAACGCAAATCTATGTACAAATTATCAGGTATTTATTCAATTTATGGTATTTTCGCGGGCTAATCTCTCTTTTGTTTCAGTTATGTAAAAACCGAAGCGGCTTGGGCAAATTCAGATGTTATTCGCTCCACTAACCTCACAATTCTAATTTGGTTATTTATTGGGAAAATAATTTGTCTGGAGACTTGAATATTCCTGCTGCTTACTCGAAATGATAACGTCTCGCTGGTACAATAATTTCCGGCTCCTCAAGCTGCCACTGTAGTTTTTACAATACCTTGAACTTTTTAGGTGGTCGAACGTTCTATCTTCGGAACGGAGCCCCAAGCTGGATCTTCTCTGGAAGTCTCTGCCTGCGATGTAGATGATGCTGGCATTGGTGCTGCAGCTCCCCACGATGCCTCGCAGTCGTCAGCTCTGGATTTCGACTCCTGGTTTGTTCGCAGTCGCTCTTCGGAAATTGCAGCTGGTCACTGTTCGCACTTTCGGAAACTGGCTGGTGGTGCAATAATTTTTTATTATCGTGGAAAACGTTGCCCACACGTTCACTGATACTCCAAATTTTGCTTAGCACGATGGTGTAATTATTTTTTTATTATTTAGATTGTAAATAGGTTAAAAGTTAAATAATTTGGAGACACAAATTAAGCTTGGTATCTAATAATTTATTGCAATTGTTTCTCCTCTCGTTCGTTAACAACAATTGCCTATCTGGCTACATAAAAAACGGATGTTAACTGAATACTATGCAATTACTTATAATCTAAATTTACAACTTAATTTATAAAACTGTACATATTCTTATTTTCTAAAATATTGTTTGTTCATATTAATTTGGTTTAACAGCTATTTTTGAATATTAATTTTCATGTGTGTTTGAAGAGTAATCACTAGTGGTTTGCGGAAAGTTCGTTCCCCACATTTCGTTCCCCACATTTCGTACCCCACATTTCGTTCCGGGGATATTTCGTCACTCCACATCTCGTACCCGAAAACTTCGTTCCCGAGCGAGCTCAATTTGTCTCCTAGATTACACGGTTTTGAAAAACGAGTACAGCGATCGGAATGCAGTTGGAAAATGAAAGATATTTTAATTAATTTATTTATTATAATAAACTGATAAGAACTATATACAGTATGCCCCGGGATTGAGTTTACAAGAAGGAACTAAATTTTATTTTTAGTTTTACCAGAGCATATGCTTTTTGGTTTTACATAAAAATGTTATAGGAATTATAATCCCTGCTTGGTTTGTAGAGAAATTTAAGAAAATTTTCAGTTTTTCAAAAATAAGTCGGCCTTGACAGTTAAGCAAAAACATTTTCTTTTCAAGTAAACTACCATTTTTGTTCATGATACGGTAAAATATTACTAAGAAAAGTTGTTCAGAATGAGAAATTATAGCCCTATAAAAAATATCAGGAAGATACGTACTTAGATTAAACCGTCATTTTTAATAAATGCAATTTATTTTGTTTTTATAATATAAATTAATTAAAATATCTTTCATTTTCTAACTGTATTCCGATCGCTGCACTCGTTTTTCAACACCCTGTAATCTAGGAAACAAATTGAGCTCGCTCGGGAACGAAGTTTCCGGGTACGAGATGTGGGGAGACGAAATATCCCCGGAACGAAATGTGGGGAACGAAATGTGGGGAACGAAATGTGGGGAACGAACTTTCCGTATCCCATCACTAGTAGTTATGCTTATACCTTAAATGGTTTACACCACCATCAGAAACTTACCTCCAGGAAAATTGGAACAGCATTCCAAAGTAAAATGGGCTCGAAATTAAACTTTATAAATAACTCTTTAACACTCATTACATGATCCCTTTATTGCCTTAACGTTTCCCAACAATAAAATTGTTAATATCAAATATAAGTAAAACCATAACCTAACGTAACAGGAAAATTTTAACCAGAAAGACCAACAAGGAAAATACCAACACTAGCAAGTGGTTATAAAGGAAAATAATATTACAAAAACTTCCTTTGGTGATAGATTTCTTGAATTATTTATTGGGTTTACATTGCACCAACCTCTTAGTTTACGTTAATTGATAAAACTGTGATCCTAATCTACGATTTTGAGCTCTGCCTTATGCCATTTACTCTGAAGTAGTTTCATTTAATATCGGCTATGCTTGACCGATGTAATCATGAATTAAAATTTCTAATGTGACTTCTTGCAGTTGCCTGCTTACCCCAGCTCTGTACTTTATTGACTTGCTTTAAATTATTGATTCTGCAAGCAGAGTTGTGTAACGGGCTAAAGACCATTTCAATATATTTTAAAAAATAAAATTTTGTGTATTTATTTTGTGTAAACGTAATAATTTGCACATAGGTTAGGCTTTACACTTGACAAAAATGAGACCCAACAGATGCAGGACAATTGTTGTAAAGAAAACAAAGGTAGGCAAGAATAAGCAGTTGAATGTAATGCAGTTGTTGCGCGGCGATATGAGGCCGAGCTCCGTGGCAGGATGTTATCAACAGCTGCCTGCTCGTGTCCGTTTAAATGGGTCCCATAGGCGCTAAAATCGCACTGAGTTCGATTCCTGTCTGCAATACTTTTCTTTGCAAATTGATATAATTTGCATTACGAAGTGTGCACTTTTATTGTTATAGTAGTATTAGGAACGTTAAGATATTTTTGCCCCTAGCTGCCTTAAAAATTATTTTGTTTATCTTTGAATTAACTCAGAAATAGATAAAAGTAATTTTGGCACATAAGTCAGATTTTACACTTGATAAAACATGAGATCCAACAGAAACAAAAGGGTAGACAAACAAATATGGACAAGAATAAGCTGTTGAGTGTAATGTAGTTGCTGCGCGGCTGTATCAAGCAAAACTTTGTGGCAGGATGCGATTGACGGGAGCGTAGCCCGCTGCCTGCTTCATTCCCGTTTATATGAGTTCCGTAGGCCCTTAGTCTGCAATACTTTTTTTATTTTCAAATTGATATAATTACATTACCAAGTGTTTTCTTTTATTATTTCAGACTTATTTGGAACGTTAAGATAATTTTACCTCTAGTTGCCTTTAATTTTTCAAAATTTTTCACTTGCGAGGGAAGATTTGAGGAAATCCCTTTACAGATTTTTATATTTTGTTGATACTTTTACTCATTTGTTGTAGCAATTTATGCATTGTCTACTAAGTGCATACATTTATTAGGAATAGTAACCATTTTTGTATTGAGTTGTACATTTACTAAAATCTTAGGCAAATGTATACACTGACGAAAGGGTGTATGCATTTACTACGCATTAAGCTTACATTGCAACACATACATGAAACCCTCTCAATATCCCAGGCGTGGTTGCAAAACTGTTACTATTTGCCAAACACAGGAAGCTAATATCACCTTCACTGTTCTCGGGCTGAAACTGACTTCAATCGATGCACAAGACAAGCCAATTTGTGTACACAAATCTGTTGAGTTTAAAACACATATAACGGTAAAAAGAAAATTAGAGAAAGCTAGGATTAACTCCTAGAAAAACCTACGTGGGGGATAGCTGGGTCTGCTCGCATGTACGTTACACAAATGGTAAAACATGAATAAAAACGTATCAAGATAAGGTTGAAATAACTATTAAAATACGCAAATGTCAAAATGTCTTAACCCGGTCCTGACTTAACGCCGACCCTAATCACGTTTGCATATATTCAAATCGGTAGCAAATTATATACCTAAGGACAGTCTTGTATATTCGCAATAGTTTCTCCTAGCGTTTCCAGCAAACATTTTACCTGGAACTTTGGCTTCTGTATGCTCTTGAACGTCTTAGATTGCGTCATTGACCCTGGGAATCCCAGACGGCGGGTAGGTCCTTGAAAAGTACCGAATTTGCATCTATCAAATCGGACACATCGAATGTATTTTTAAATATGGCACAAAATTGCGTACTTACCAGTACACCCAGACAATGTATTCACAAACGTTTATTCGCTTCACTTTAAACTTGTGTGCAGCTATTTGCTGCAGGCTTCTCGCCGCTTTTTTAATTCGCCTTATAGCTCAATCAGTCGCAGAGGCGTCAAGCCTTCAACCTTGGAAGGGCCTCGACTTCTTTATTTCTCGCGAGAAGGCGCAAGTTAAAATTTTTTGCATCCGGCGAGCAAGCTTGAACGTGTATTTCTCTCTTAACACGCGAGTTTAGCTTCCAATACTCTTACGGCGCAGGACCGGACTCCGCACACGTTTGATTATATTAAATCTAGTACACAAGAATATACATTTAAAAGATACAACTTGGCATATATCTTTAAATGTGAAAACAAAGATTACAGGCAGGGGTTCCAAGCCCCTTTCCAAGTTGAAGCACCTTCGACAAATTTAAAAAAAGAATAATATACCAAATAGTCGAATAACTTTAATACAAGTACAAGATATGATGGATTTAGAGAAAATTATGCTAAGATAAAAATAAGTAATAGCTTATCTGAACCAACATCGGCAACGAAAACAACACGACAGGATACATCACTAAGTCCCATTCTGTTAAACCTCACAATGAATGTAAAGATAAGAGATTTCAAAGTCTTTAAGGGATACAAAGTCGGTCCAAGAGATTTTAACTTGTGTAATTATATGTAATGTGAAGATGACAAAAACCATTATTTCAGTTTAGTGGTATTTGCCAAACCTTTAAATTAAACTACAACTAAGTAGATGAACGTTAGTATAGATCCGATTAGATACAAACTAGTAACTGAAAATAAACTAATTTAACAAGTTAGTTCCCGTACTTGGGAATAAGAATGACAAGTAACAGAATAATAAAAGGCCTAAGAAAACACCAAATATAAAGAGGTGAGAGAATATCAGGCGTTTTAAACGATGTAATTTGGTAATAGGATTTAACGTGACGACCAAAAAAGTGCGCATTTACAAGAGTCTCGTAGGGCCTATTTGAAACCATGCAAATAAAATCAGATACGACACAAAAATGCTAATGTTGAAAGCTTCGGAGATGCCAACTTTAAGAAAGATTGTAGGGCATACAAGACTGGACCAAGGAAACGACGCCATAAGAGAGCAATGTCAGATTCAGAACATCAAAGAGTGGAGTAAGAAGAAAAGTAGAATAGAAACCTTAAGGGAATGGCTAATAAAAACTTGGTGAAAATTGAAAGAGACCACCGATCTAAGGGCAAAAGAAGTTCGGGGTGCCTCCACAAAAAGTAGAAAGACAAAAGAAAAAGAAATTCGTAATGCAAAACACTAGAAAAAATAATACATTTTGTTAGGGTGCCACAGAGAGACTGCAGAAAATAGCTTATGATTTTGATAAAATTCATAAATACTTATATTATGATCAAACTTGTGTTTGCCCATGAAATAAACAATTTAGTGAAACGAAGCGGACACAAAATTAGAATATAAACTAGTTCATAACATGTACCATTTAAACTGTCTGTACGCAAGAATCAGCTTTGGTGTCGGCTTACTGGATAACTTTGCAATATTATTATTGCGAATCTTTGTGCAGACACCAGCATTACATCATTAGGTCAAGTTTCATACACATTGGTTACACGCAGGGAATTATTTTGGGGGCGTTGTGTTTTGCTCCTATTCAAATAGTAGATTATCAGATCAAACAGCAAAATACGACACAATTTAATTGTATATAAAGCCTTGTTATTTATTTAATTATTCAGTATAATTTCAAACTCTGAAGTGTAGTCATTTGTGAAAAACATAGGCTACAAATGTCTTAAGGGGTAGTTAGGCCTGGCTACTCCATTCACATCTTATTCCAAAATCATTCATCCCACGTATCAAGTGTAAACCTTTTCAGTAATATAACCTGGTCCTATAACTATACAATTTATGTTCCAAAGTGCGTCCTGAACGAATGCAAGAAATAATCCACGAAACTACACAAATCGAAGGCTTGCATAAATTCAAGGAGCATCGCGGACAGATTGTTAAAAAAACATGCTAGTGTGCTACTAATTCTTTAAACGTATTGTGGGCTATTAGACTATAATCACAAACATAACATATGTAATATTGAAGAAGAATAATAAACTTTATAAAATCGAAATAAAAGAATATAGTTGATACACAAGTTGCAAATTCCAAGTTAACTTCCTATCCTTGCTCTTCCATTGTCACCTTGAACAGCTTAAATTATACAGCTGATATTAAAAGAATGCTTACAACTACACAGCTAATTACTAAAGTAAATCCTGATGCCGTTGCATGTTTACTGTTAGTTCCAAATTGGCCCTAATAGTTTTAATGTTATTAGTTGTTTATTGTGCTTAGCTTATTTGTTTTCAAAATAGCTGGCTATGCATGTATATTATTAGAGATATTGTAAATATCAAATAGAAAAAGCATTTTATTATGACTGTTCTATGTGAAAGATTCTAAGCCTATCTTATAAATGCTGGCTTGGCGTAACTGAAAAAGCAAATGTTATCTTTATTTTTGCTGGTGGCCCTCGACCGAGTAAGATGACATTTTTCGGGAGGGAATCATTAACCGACCTGCTGATTCCGCAGGATGGTAGTTAGGAGTTAATTAGGACGGGTCCCACGACACATGAGCAGCCGCCCTAATGAGAGATTTATGAGCGGAGCATCTCACCTAAATCTATCTGGCAAAGGCCGCTCGTATAAAAATGCAAATTCGCGCGCGGCACTAGCCTATAAATCTAGCCGAAAATTACTTTTTGCCGCTGCTCCTTGCAGCAACAACTTTAACACACAGATGAAGCCAGTTTATCCGGCAAATTTGTTTATGGCTGCGAAAGCGCTCGGCGGAGAAAAATCGAGTTTCCGTAATTTCTGGCTCATCTTATTGTGCGGCATAAATCGGGTTACAGTTCTGATACTGTTAAGTACGTTTCCTGGTGTTATTCGCTGAAAGAAGACTCTAATAGGCTTTGACCGGGCTGCGCGGTTTCCGCGACAGCTAATCCTCGTGGGAGATATTAGTGCGTCCTGTTGTCGAAACCAAAACAAGCCCAGCTTCATTGCCGGATTTCTAGATTGAGTCAACGCCATACCAATCGATCCCGCGTCCCGAGGGACGCCCAAGGCACTGCACACCTCGGTAACTAGAATTATTAAGGGAAACAGGAATGGCCGGATGCGCCGTTTCGCCTTAGCCTTGGCCGTGTCCCACTTCTTTTTCGATTTACTGATATCGGATTTTGACCATCAATCACAAACGCTGCCCGGACAGAAAACCATAAATACTCCAGACCGAGCGAGCTGATAAAATGGAATATTGTAAACTGATAGACAATCGAAATTAAACAAAACCGAATTGTGGCCTACAAACCTATCCTGTCACAAGTTCAAAACAAACGATTAGGAGTTTTGGATGCGTTCTAAATTCCTTGTTTGTATAAAAACGATCGGAAAGGTCCAAAAATTCGGACTGCACTATAACTGGGACGATCCGGATTTCTGATTTGTTTTTTTTTCAGAAATTATGAGTAGCTCTAAAATGTATTATACAGATTGTCCGTCATTTTGTGCCTGCGATTTTACTAACACTATCGGTCCATCCAGAGGTGGGCAGTAATTAATTACTTTGTAATTAAATTCCTTTTTGTATATTTGCCTTGAAATTTAATTACTTTTCAAAATGCGGTAATTGTAATTGGGAATTGCCATTTTTGTTAAAAAGTACTTGACAATTACTTTCTGAAAGTAATTAATTACTACATTCAATTACTCAATTACTTTTGTGTAATTAAATTACTCTATAGTATTTAAATTACTCTACAAGTATTTGAATTACTTTTGGGAATTGAAATTACTCGAGGTAATTAAATTACTTTGTGGTAATTCAATTACTAAATTACTGACCTCGATTGCGTGCTAAATCTCCAGAATAAGGTTTTATTAAGTTACATATTAAAGAAATTGGAAAAGGATATTCCCGGAACAATAAAGAATAATTTATGATTTCCTCTGACAAGTCGGACAAAAGCTAGTCTTCTGCAACATTAGCATTTTTAACGACATGTGCACGGGAGAGAACAATATTTGGTCAATTTGGTGTATTTTCGAATGTTGGTGTAGATGTAATGTGCAGGTTGTAACAGTGTAGGTAGTATTTATTGTGTAAGACGCTAAACATATTTTTGCGGTAAGTAGATGACATATGACAATAACTACGGTAAAAATAATTTCATTTGTTCCATGATAATTGATACCTAGCTTCATTCGACGATATTGGTTCACAATAATTGTTTATTCATTTCAATTTGCTTGTTTTAAACGATGTATTAGCATAGGGTTATACTGCCGTGCACGTAAAACAGTCGGTAAATCCAGAAAATTACGTTTTTAAGTGAGGAATTGAAATAAATGGCCAAAATGCGATAACAACATTTAAACAGCATAAAACACAAATGAAATTTACCTAATTGCGAAATTCGTTTGACACAAAAATTCGGTATGGGGTATGGTATTAATAAAATTTTAAAACGCGGAATAAGTTTTTACTTCCTTTAACAATAAAAGAAGTATAGGATTTACCCCAAAAATTCGAAATTGAGTTTTCTACAGATCTTCGCGTTTTAGAGTCCCTGTACCCAAAAAACATGTTTTTGTCCATTGGTCTGTCAGTGTCAAAAACGAAAACAAGTATGACGTTGAAACTTTATATATAAATTTTGTGTAGTACCTAGATGTGACAGCAAGCTTTTGATGAAAATCGTATGACCGGAAGTATGGTGTTTACTCTTGTGATTTTCATATTTTTAGATTTTTTCAGAAACGGGTTATAAATTTTTTTTCAAACGTTACATTTCTATTACATTTTTAATGTGTATTGATGTGAGAAATGTGATTTTCCAATTGAATCCCTCTAAAATGTTTTTTTTAAATTAACTTCAACTAACTCTGTATTTTGTACGGTTTCTGTAGAATTTATAATTTTTTAACAATCTTGACAAATGCTTAAAAATAAAAACAAATTTTTAACTAATTATAAGATCACTATAAAAGAAAGTTGTGTGCGTGTATCACACCAGATTTTCTTTTACAGCGTTTTTAAATTTTATGTGGCGATTCTTGCATTGAACATTTTGTAAATTATTCATTCTTTGTCGCTTTCTTGACATGGAATGCTTATATACTGCTTTTGATACTGGCAACGTGGCAACTAGTACCTAATTTTGCGACAATGAAAAATTGTTTACACTCTGCTGCATGTTAGCTTCGATTATTATTAACAATCTCGAATGGTGTTTGATCAAAATCGTGATTTTCTTATAATTCCGGTCGCCTCATCCAACATTACTTACTTCTTTACGTTATACAGAGTGTTGCGTTGACGAACAAAACATACAAAACCCCCATGCTAATTAGGGGGTATTTAAATATTGCCTTCTCTGATGACTTTACACAAAATTTTATTTAGTTTTTTAAAGAACAGTGCATAGTTGCCTAATTTACGTAATTTCAAATAAATTATTGCCTTACACTTAAAATTAATAGTTGTTATTATTAAAGATGTTGATAAGATTTAAAATTTCAAGTAAAAATATGAAAGCAATCTGAGCAGTTTATTGCCAAACGTTGACAGCAATTTTCATAAATTACGTACTTTTACCCATTACTTATCTAAAGGTGTCTTGAATGTAAAAATGACTTCATTGTTTCCTGCTTCAGCAAATGTTTCTTTTTCTACTCACTATATAGAAAGTCGGATTTTGCGCCCTCGTTTTAAGGAACAAAACTGTCCATTTCCAACCAGCAGGAGCAAAATTTTATTAACTCCCGGCTGAAGCCAATATTTTTACCTTCCACATTTGTGTTTGTCACCAAATTTGGAAATTAGACAAAATGTCACTACAGACATCTAGAGACACTATAATGATTTCCTAAAGCAAGATTTTTGAAATTTCGCGCTATAGAACATGCGTTCGAAGAAAAAATCATATATGTATCACTGGAGCAAAGGTTCAGTTCCTCCCTTGTGTGTTTAATGTCCTCCGCTAAGGCGTCGGGCATTAAATTCACACGCGGGAGGAAATTAATACCTTTGTTTCCTAGATATTTATTTTATTTATTTTATTTATTTATTTATTTCGGGGTCGCAACAAGCACAAGGCTCAATTACAGCAACCCACAATTCAAAAATAAAAATTACAGACTCTCAAGACGAAAGCAAACATTATCGATAATAGAAAAAAAAACACAATTAAACATAAAAAGCCGGAATGCAAAATGAGAACAAAAACAGTATACACTTAACTAGAATAACAATTGTAAAGTTTAGCTTTGAACGTCTGAAGGGAATCAAAATGAATATCTAACGTATTACATATATCAATAGCTATTATTATTCTGTCTGATGTACGAGGTCTTATTTCAATCAGTTGCTTTCAATTAGGTTTATCAGTCACCTGTCAAATTTTAACAGCCCCTGATCAACACCAAAATGATATTTTGATTACAAAATTTTAAGTTAGCTTACACATTTTTATAACTATTTGAATTTCTAGGGAGAAAAGTGTATCATTCCCTCCTGTGGATGTAGTTTAATTCCCCAGCCTTAGCGAGAACAGTAATCAATTATGATCATGCAAGGAAGGGAATACCATTTTAGTTATACATATGACATATGACATATTTACATTTACATTCAGTTGGATTCAAAAATATTTAAATATGAAAAAAAGGAGGCTAGTTGATTTAATATTAATCACATTGCCTCCCGTCCCTAATAGCGGCAGGAGTCCCTCCCACTGCCATTAGAAACAGACCAGGGAACCAAACGTATATTTTAGGGAATCTCCTAATTGGCGACAGAAAATGTCACTTTCGAATAAAGGGATAAAAAAGTATTTTCGCACTGAGCCACTGTTCTCAACTGACAGTTAAATAACCTCTAAATTTAGTGCAGTAAACAAGATGATGCATCAGTGCAAAAATAGCATAAAATTGAATTTTAAACACCAAAATGGCAAGAATGCATCACGTAAATACGATTAACTCTGTGATGTAGCAACGGCTAAGCTGTTTCTCGTATGACCCATGCCTGATTCGCTTTAATCAATTTCCGGCAAAACCTGCAACTGCTGCCTCAATTATTACTTTTTAGGGACGCCAGTGAAAATTATTCGAAGATCGATGGATCTGAGACACTGGAAACACGTTGAATTTCTCGGGAAAGGTCTCTCCTTAACGAACCCCAGTTTCTACGAGGCTACTGCTCCTAGTTTTTATGGAATCATACCTTTTCTGAACAGGTGTTCCGCTGTTGGTTGGCCCACCGGAAGGACGCCACGGCAAATACTCGCTTGGATATGGCTTGCTGGTTTTAATTCTTCTAGCCAGGGATAGCTGTAGACCTCCTCTCCATGTAGCACAAAAAGATCTGCCTTCCGATGTCTGGAACTGCCTCAAAATCGTCACCGACGTAGGCTCGCACTCAATGACGCACCAGGTGAAAACTTGCTGGCCTAATTCTGCTATCTTGGGAGCTCCTATACTTGGAAAAATTACACCCACAGATGCCCAGCAACTTGGTGAATAACTTTAACACGAAACTGGTATCACTAATGACTTTTTATTCAAAGTTTAATACAATAAATGTGGAACTCAATTTGCCCCCAACATGAAAAATTTAAGCTTGTTTGATTAATTATTGACAATTGACTGTCGCGTAACTAAACAACTAGATTTACAATTGTTTAAAAGAAATTAGGTTTGATTACATGTTTGAACTTATGGAATACAGTTTTGATGTCTACATTTTCACTAAATTGTCCTTTTCTTGGGATAAATGTCACCACACTTTGCTCTGCTTTTAATTTTCACTTTGGTTTCTAATGCACTATTACACGTGAGTTCTTTTAGCATTTCACTAATTGTGTTTCGATCGGTTGCCTTACATTTTTGCATTTCTCTATTGCAATTATTGCTTTGCTAGCACTGTTTTTCGTTTAACTTTCAGTTATCTTGCCGTTTGCTGGCTTATAAACTTTTAGTATATATCGCTCATACAATTTCTGTACTTAACAAATCATTATGTATCATTTTATTCACATTATGTTTGACGTTACTAAGCTCAAATCCGTCAGTTACAAATTAAATTGCATTGGCCCTTCCAAACAATTATATCTGAAATGTTGAACGTAACCTTTCTCAAACCTGCCTTGTCTCATGCTAACTGTTATCCCTCAAATTATTAGTTGCTGCTGCTCACATTAAGTGCACTTATTAATGTAAAATACTGATTAGCTTACAATAAATGAAATATTAAATTCGGTGTTCATGTTGACCTTATTCAGTTAATTACTTAGGCAATCAGAATTGCTGTGGGCAGTAAACCATTACAATACAGGCAACCAGCTATATATTTTCGTGATTGATTAATATGACAGTCATCTTTTTCTTCTGAGCCTTCGTCTACCCATTTTCGGATATAGGCCTTCTAAGTTCCTTTTGACCTTTTCCTATTCTGGCCTATATTTACATATTTAAACACCGCTGTGATTTTGATATCGTCCACCCAGCGCATTAGCGGTCTTCTTCTACTTGGCTTATGGCCCCACAGCCTCCAGTCAATTAGCATTTTACTCCACCTTTTCTGTATTCTAACAACATATTTAGCTCATTCTCATTTTATTGATGTCATCATTTCTGCAATATCTTGCACTCTGGATTTATATCTTAGCCAAACGCTCAGTTAGAGTTATTCACACAGTCTTCCTCTCCATTGCTCTTTGTCTTGTCTCTCTTTTATTCATGGTGGCTGTTGTGAAGCTTTGTGTTTGGCGGATATACTTATTTTGCAATTTGCGGGAGGTAAAATAAAAACGCAGGCGGTAAAGTAACTTTGCTGCCTGCAAATTACTTTACCGCCCGGCAACTTAACTATGGTAGCAATTTAGCCCTTAGCCAAATAAAGGCCCTCCTCCGTCGGGCCTCAAATTTTGACTGCGGGCGTAATCTTACTCTTACGGCCTTCTACACGTAAATAACTATTAATTGTGTTGTTTCATACAAAAAGTATATGGCATGTTTTCTAATATTGAATCATTTATAAAATGCGAATGTTCGTTTTCATCCATAGCAATATACAATGTGTACACGCTGAATGGGGAACATTAAAAACCCCATTTTAAATTCTTAATGCTAAAATATTGGCTCCCATATCAATCCTGATCCTAAAGTGTAAATACAAACGTTTGAGGAGTCTATCCAATGCAAAGTTCAGGTCCGTTATGCGGTAAATTTTTAGAACTTTTCCCAGCTGCAGTAGCCTAGTATATTCGAAACTGACGATATTTCAGCACAGCATTATTGAAAGAATTAAAGTAGATTCACTTAAATAGAAGCAGTAATTGTAAGTAAACGGCTTGGCTAAGATTTTGGCTGGTCACCGCGCTCCAGTATTCAATACACTACCGCAAGTACCATTCTTACAGATCGACTGACCGATACCTGTTCAGATTCATTATAATTTAATTGCAAAATTGGCACTTTTGCAATAATTCTCTTACGAAGTTAATTTTCGATTTTCAAAAGTCCTGATTCAAATCAACACCGAAAAAACTCAAACTCCATTAATTACCTTCAACATGTCACAAAAGAAGCTAAACATCAAACAAAGAGAAGGTCACGTAAATGTATAATTGGGCCAAAAAACAATCCCGACCAACAATAACATCATTAATTTACTTTCAAAACAAAGCGAATAGAATCGCGGCAAAAAGTAAATAGATAACCCTTAATTGAAATATCATGGAGCCTAAGCAAGGCGGCCCAGCTCGCCTTGGACTTAATTCCATTTGCATTCATGAATTTTTGGATTTTTTCGATACCGTGTGCTCGTAAATGTAGGTAATTATGCAAAATTCTTAAATATTTAATGAAATGCGAAATGCAAATACGGACTCTCCTCTTTTGATCGAATATTCTTGTTTGAAGGCGTTGATTTTACGTCCCACTTCGACTTTTATATCATACATTTACAATTTTATTCGAGCCCGAGCACAGCGGACTTTCTCCGCCCTTAGTTGGTGGAGCGGAACTGCATAAATCACCCTATTTCTTGCAGACGTAGGAACTGCTGCAAAAATGCAAGCAACCACTTACTGGTGGGCGCACTTTCGAAGCATTCCAGAACAACTCATGCTCGTCTGGCCGAACTGTAAATTATAATTACAAGCCACTAATAAAAAAATCTGCATTAGGCGTCCAGAAAATTTAAATTACTAACTAAATTTTCAAAGCTCAGAACAGCCATAAATCCCTGCGGAAACAAACGCTTCCGGCTGTTTATTGTCAATTCATCACTCAGATTTACCTTGCTTATTTATAATGCAGTAGCCTCCTAGGCACACCCTCGATATTCAAATCGCTGCAACAGCTCCCTTCGAATCAATTCATAAATTTGGCTGATTCGAAATTTATCTACACCCTTCTGGCTCTGGCTGTAATAAATTTTGCTTACACGATATTAAATAAGCGGGTTTGTTTGAAAAATAATAAATGATATAAGAGAAAAAACTAAAATTGTTAACGAAATTCAAACAATCTATCAACAACTCTATAAATCATTATTACCAAAAACCAACAATGCTACCAGGACAATCCTAAATGTCGGATCAGTGGAAATGCCTGAAATAACTATAGCGAAATTAAAACATACTCTTAAGCAAATGAGGAACACAAGGGCTCCTGGCGAAGATCGGATAACATCAGAGATGTTAGAAACTGGTGGAGAAACCTCAAAAAAGGGCCCTACAGTTACTGCTAAATGAGTGCTTATCAAAAGGCAACATACCAGAAATGTAGAGGAATGCAGAGGTTGTATTAATACACAAAAAGGATGTAGGTAGTATTAATATTGAAAACTACTGACCGATCAGCTTACTCTCGCATTTATATAAGCTTCATTAAAAATATCTACGAACAAGCCAACTTTCACATTAAAATAGACGACAACCTAACAACTAAGAAGATACATCTCGAACAAGGCTTCCGGCAGGTAGACACAATGTCACCTAAGCTGTTCACGCCGGGGCTAGAAAACGTATTCAAGTGACTGAATTGGGAAGAAAAAGGTCTAGAACTCGATGGCGTTTATCTAAATTACTTGAGAATTGCTAACGATGTAGTCTTGATCAGCACTAATATAGAAGAACTCAACGCTATGGTGAAAGATCTAATTCACCAATCACAAAAGGTGTGTCTCAGAATGAATTTAAATAAAAATAAAATACTGAGCAACCAACGAAGTAATATCGCTGTCGACGACGTTCATCTAGACACAATAGATAACTACGTATATCTTAGTCATACCATAAAGATACGTAAAGATAATCAAACAGCTGAAATCAAACGAAAAATCCGTTTGACATGGGCAGCTTTTGGAAAATTTTATTTTATGCTACGAGATAAAGATGTACCCATCAACATAAAACGCAAGGTATACCATAGTTGCATACTGCCAATAACCACATATGGGTTAGAAACAATGGCTATAACAAGACAAACCATGGAACAGTTAAGCGTAACGCAAAGAGCCACGAAACGAGCTATGCTAGGAATATCCCAAAGGGACAGAGTCCGAAATGACATTCGAACTAGAACCGAGATAACAGACGTGTTGGAATGCGTAGCTAGACTGAAATGGCAATGGGTAGGTCACGTAACAGGGCAGGACTCTGGAAGGTGGACACAAAGATTATTGAATTGGAGTCAACGATTAACTGAGAGGAATGTGGGAAGACCCTTAAAAAGATGGATTGATGATATAAAGAGTGTCACAGGCAGACAGTGGATGACCATTGCCAGAGATAAAAACTCATGGAAGCAACCGGAGGACGCCTATGTCCAGCAGTGGACGAACAAAGGCTGAAAGTAGAAGAAGAAGGAAAAGAAGTTTAAAAAATAAACACTACGGTTGTGCTACTATTTCTATTTGAAAAAAGAAGAAGCATAAATAAGTCACAAAAAGTCCAAGTTTAAATACTGCTGAAGTATATCACATTCCTTGCTCTTGTAGTTCGAGTTACATTGGACAGACTGATCGTTCTATTGATATAAGATTTCAAGCACATAAAGATGATTATAAACACAATCGCATCACAAAATCAGCCGTAGCTGAGCATATGTTTACAAATATATCTAATATATCACCGTTCTTACAGGGTTTTCCGATTGCTTTTCACCATACATCAATTGTGTTTCACTGACAGGTGTTGACAAGAGGGAAAGGCATTTGAGATAAAGTGAAACACAACTTATACATGGTAAAAAGCAATCGGAGAACCATGTAAAAAGTGACTTTACTATTGTGATTTTGAAAGCATCAGGAAATTGACCGTAGCATTAAATTTAAAATATGGGCAAGGGGTTCTTTGATAGGTTTTGTTGCAAATTTAAGAATTATACCATCTTGATCCGGAGCTTTTTTATATTTAATTCGCTAATAACTTTTTCAATTTGATTAGTTTGTTGGGTGAAGGTACTATTGCGGGTAAAAAATTTCACGATTTGTTTGCCTTTTGTATGTATGGTTTTATGAAGTTGAATAAAATCACTCAATTTTCAGGTGTACAATTGACATTATTGCTTCAAAATTAAAAATGCTAAAGCATGTACTAATTACTTTAATTGCCGCTACTAATTTCTTTTTCTTTGTATAGTTATTTATTTCACACTATCCGGAAAATACGACTTTAGGTCATTAATTTGAGTCCGGAAAGTGGAACATTACATCGCAAGGGCGAAAAGTGGAACATTACATCACAAGGCCGGAAAGTGTTGCTAGGCAACTGCTGAATAATATGTTGGTGACACTGTAAGTCTATGTCAAATTCGAGATTATCAGGTTTTGTTTTCTGTCAGTTTTGACGCAGACTAACACAAAACCTAACCTGCTAACCTCGAATTTGACAGACTTACAGTGCCACTCAATGAACATGTTGTATACAACAGTATGAAATAAAACATTGTACGATACACGGCCGTCAAATATTATTAAATTACTCTTTCAGAAATTCTGATCTCCTACTTTAATAAGTCCTTTTCCGGCCTTATAACGTAAATAGCTATTACAGTATTCCATATGATTTTAGTATATTATTTGTTTTGTTGAAGCTTCTTTTTTAAATAATTAGTTTTTGTAATTCTACACAATTCGGTTACCTTATTTGAATAAGCTATATATTGAGTAGCAATTTTTAAATGATTGGGGAAGACTATTTGTTCTACATATATACAGGGTGATTCAAATTAAGTGCGCACCATTGCTATCTTTGTTATTATTAATTTTACAAAGTAGGTTAAATTAGCAAACTAGTAGTGTTTTTTGGCGCTGATTAATATGCAATTAATAAAAAAAAACAATCGAATAACGAGTTTGCGACAAAATTAAAAACTTTAAGTTTTTTATGGAACACCCTGTATATATTTTAAAAACTTGAAATAAAAATTAATTTGTGATATAAAAGTCTTAATACACTATTGTCTTAAAATGAATATTAAAGAAGTTAGGGGAGATTTTAGTTTACCTATATCAACAATACACCGTACTTACGAAAAATTCATAGTAGGATGCTACTAAAAAGAAAAACAATAACGTAAACATCAGAACTGTCAAAATCAATTTGTCGTACGTTTGGTTGTCGAAAGTAATTAGTGTTGTTTATTTATTTCAATTAAAAACTTAAAACAAGCCTGCAATGAATTTTTACAGTAGAATAATGTATGTATTTATCTATAAACTGAAACTTGCGATAACTTCTTTAGTATTCGTTTTAAGACAATATTGTATTAAGGCTTTTATATTATAAATACTTTTATTTAAAGTTTAATATACAGGGTGTTTTATTTAAAAAATATATTTTTTAAAATTTTGTCGCCAACGAGTTATTCGATTGTTTTTTTATTAATTGCATATTAATCACCACCGAAAACACTACTAGTTTGCTAATTTAACCTACTTTGTAAAATCAATAATAGCAAGGATAGCAATGGTGCGCACTTAAGTTGAATCACCCTGTATAGTTAATTTTTTCTGTTGATAGATTTTAGCAGACTATTTGTTATCCAGGGAGTGCGTCTACGAGATAAACGAGGTATCGTAGTAATTTTCGTAGCCGTTTTACAGCAGTTTGCAATATCTTAATAAAACTATTGACTGCATAAATAGATAGGATTTTTTGCTGTAAGATCTTTTTTCCAAGTTTCATTTTGTAAGGTTGATTTTAATTTGTTTTCATCAATTATGGAAATTGCATTTAATTTATTGTTGTTAGAACTAGGCACTTGCATTTAGAAACGCGAAATTATACTAAATTGGATTGAATTTAATAGCATATGATTCAAAAGGATAATTTTTTGTTTGTTTTAAAAATATGTGATCAATACACATTTTTAATATTTTCACTTCTCCAGTATGGCAGATGAGATATGTCAAAATTCCAGTGACAGTAGTGAAATTGTATGTGAATAATTTTAATTATAATGAAATAATGCAGTGTTTTACTATGCTTGTGGACACGAAATATCAAGTAACTTCAACTGAGGTAGTATATTTCATGGAAGAACATTACATTAACGTTCCTACCTGGTCATTATGTTAGGTTAAGTGGAAGAACAACATTAGTTGGGAAAAATGCAGTATCGTGGACCACTCATAAAAACCTTGACATTTTTCGCGCATACATTGGTGAAACTGCGCATTTTCTACGCGCAGGTCATCTGTAACAGCGGTTCTAAAACAACCTAGCTGAAAAGAATAATGAAGTGTAGTAGAATTAAATTACACGTATATATGAATATAATATAAAACGACTAACCTAACAAGTAAATGAAAAATTACATAAGAAATTACACTAGAAACAAGAAAAACACTAACTACTACGTATTTACAAGAAGTAAACTAACGCCTCTTCGTCCTTTGTGTGCGGTACATACACTTTTAAGTATGTCCTTAAAAAATCGAGAGACACTGTTGGCGGCTCCTTCTATTTCATGTCGATACATAAATTCAGCCAAATATGGATCAAACATTTTCTTTTTGGCGATTTCTCTGTGGAAGTTTGGCTTTCACTTGCCGCCAAAGGCCCTCGATTGTATTTGTGTGACACCCGGTTACTAAATCTTTGAAACCAATTGATTGGTTTACAGTTAAGTGCTGGAAACATTCACTTGCCAAGCAATCGTAAGATTTCCAGCAATCACTGTATATGGTGGTCCCTGGCTCAATTTCTAATAATTTGAAGAAGTTTTTCTGTGGACCTATTTTCCACAGTTGTTAAGAAACACTCCTTTGCTTCGCGACAGACGCCTCCAAAACCCCACTGGCCTTCCATCAGTTGGCCACGGTTATATTTCCGTTTGCCAAACTTCTATTCGTCTATTTCGACAATTTTGCTTACTCATATCTTGGCTATTTTTCCAAGTGGGATTTCTTCGCAAACTTCCCTGCAGAATGCATACCAGTCAACAACGGTGTGGTCGCCGATTGAGAGCTCGTGCAACACGATACGTTGAGGGTACTCCAGTATCCAAAAATACGTTAAAAAGAGAACATCGGACAACTTCATCTTCGAATCTGAAAAAAACTCCCTTCAGCTCGCCGAGGTCGCAACTCCACTGGTATCCGTCACTGCCGTTCAATTCCACCAACTGCATCTTTTCCCCCCACGTCGGACAATCGTAGGTTTTTGCAATCAAGCCCTCGCATTGTAGGTAGAAGATCAGCTCCAATTTCGTTTTTTTTTTATAAGCGCGAACATCGACATTAAATTAGTAACTTGTTCAGCCATGTTTCTTACTTGAGCAAAGAGCTCGTTTTTAGTTGAGTAATTCTGATTACAGGTTTACCTGTCATTATTTTTTATATGACATTTCACTTTTTATGACAGTACCATAACGAAGATTTGTTTGAGGGGCACTAGGCAGTTACGGTCGCTCACAGTTTCACCAACGTATGCGCGAAAAATTTCAAGGTTTTTATGAGTGGTCCACGATACTGTGTTTTACCTCATTAGTTCAACTTCGCCTTTTTTCTGTATCCCAAACAATAAAGCCATTTATTATTATTATTATTAATATTTGTATTAATTACTTATTTAAATTCTGCTTCGCTCATTAAATTAATATAATCTTGACAAAAGTCATAATTTTATATGTATGTTTTTATCACCAATAACAATGTGTGTATCAAGTTGTGTGCGGTCTGTAGATCGCACTTACAACAACTGTCCTGTCCAGCACCTGAATTGTAATTTTGATTATTTTAATTTGTCCTAAATTAATAATTTCGCATTTTTAAGTATTGTTATAATTGACTATGTTATAATGGTCTTTATATATTAAAATAGTCTTATGTTATAACAATATTCATTATACATTAGCTATTACATCCGACTTTTACTATCTTCTTCTTCTTCGTCGTTTCTTCTTTATAGAAGAGTCGTGAACTCTTGACTTCGTTATTTGTTTTGGTTTCCTATTCTATGGACTATTGTTCTCCATCTTTCTCTGTTTCTTGCTTTCCTTGCGGCTTGATGGACCATACTGTTGGTGGTGTTCTTAATTAGATCTGTTCATCTTCTCGGGGATATCCCACGGGGCGTGGTTCCTTCTACGTTTCCTTGTATTATTAATCTTTCTAGACCTTAATGTGCCCGAAAAGTCTTAGTATTCGTTATTTTACAATTTGTGACAGGCGCTGTGGTTCGTTGATTTCTTGCAGGATTGAGACATTGGTCCTTCGTGCTGTCCATGGTATTCGGAGCATCCTTCTCCAGGTCCACATTTCACAGGCGTCAATTTTTTTATGTCTTCTGATTTTAGGGACCACGTCTCCGCCCCGTATAGCATAATCGGGAAGATGAGGGTTTTTATGAGTGTCTTTTTAGTGTTCATGGAGATGTCATTGTCTTTCCAGGTTTTCTGCAAGTCACGTGTAGCTCTTCTTGCCATTTCACATCTTCTTATAATTTCCAGGGAGCTGTTTCCTTCTTTGGTTATGAGGTCTCCTAAGTATACGAACTGATTCACTACCACACAACTTCTTATTGGCACAATGTCTGGTCTGCTATTGTTTGCGCGGTCGATGATCGTTATTTTTGTTTTATTTTCGTTAATTTATAGGTCATAGTTGTGACTTTCTTGTTGTAGTATGTGTAGAAGCTCTTCTAGTTCTTCTTCGTTATTTGCGAATAGGGCGGTATCATGCTCGTATCTTAAATTATTTATTTTATGTCCGCCGTTGTTGCAAGTTATTCAGCTTCTCCTTTATTTCAGTATTTTCTTGGACGATCTTCTGATTTTCCTCTTCTAATCAATGTTCTAATTAAACATTAGTTATACCGAAATTATGTTTTTTCAAACAGCAACAGCATTTTTCTCGAAAATCTTAAAGTTACAATTACAGCATCTAGCTAAACCGCTTTATTGTTTTAATAATGCATGTGGTGGACTACCGCCAATTTTGAATATTTAAATATTTAATTAAATATTTAAATAATATTTCAAAGATATTTAAAAGTGTGTATGCATAAAGTACCATCCATTTTGCGTAACTTACATGCAATAAGTTAAGAAAGCGGGTGTGAAATAAAGGTTGAGTACCTGTACGTTAGCACCGTAGCAATGCTGTCTGTTGCCAGTTGTCAATTGTGTCGTAGGCGAATACATGAATGTTTTCTTATCGCGAGACGTAACGTCACGAGCAAGCCAAACTCTTGTTTGATGCCGCTCTCATCTTTACAACTCTGCCCGACGATAAATGTATTTTTCTAAATTTTATCCTAACAGAGTTGTGAATTTTACTTATTTGCTAAGTAGGCTGCAGTTAGCCGGTGAAGTAAAATAAACTGTTCAGATATTCTGCAAAGTAAGACATATGATAGAGTTGAGCACACACTTCCCGTCGTCAAGGCAAAATTTTCCTAATGAGATTTCCCTATTAAATCACACATTAGATGGCGCCTACAAGAATTACACGAATTTGTCCCCGTAGCTGTCTAAGCATAATTGTTTTGAATAGCGCGAAGCGAGCTATTCTTTCAACCTCCGATGCATCCTCTCCTACTGAACTAATTCGAGCAACATTTAAACTGGTTGCTTGTAGCAACATCAAAACTACTAATCTACTACAAAATCCTTTAGAAATAGCTTGAGTATAATGCAACATTTTAATGGCTAATCTGAACTCAAGAATTTACAAAGGCAATTTCTCCGTCTCCGTGTCTCTACAGTCCTATCGAACCTCGACCTCTTCCAATTTCTTCCTCCACACATTCCTATCTACGTCGAGGGTTCCCTCTTGTTTGTGTACTTTCAAAACGTGCTTTTTGGATAAATTTTGCGGGTCTGATTTCTGGAATTCTGATCAGGTGTCCGGCCAATTGCAATCTTAATTAGCTTGTTAGTTATCAGGTGCAGTGAGTATACCTTGTATATTGTTGTGTTTAGTGATAGCTCTACATTTGAACTACTCATATAATTATGTAGTGACTATTTTACTTTGAGCTTGCCCTTAATTAATGCAATTCACCATGTTAGTAAACCTATAATTACTTTCAAATCAGTTATTTCAATTAAGTATTCTTATTCAGGGTGGTTCGCCAAATCTAGATCTCTATTAGTTGAAGTTTAAATTTTTATTTTAACTCTTGACTATTTAATGACATCAAATGTCAACTTGACTTCTACATTTACTCAAACCAGGTATTGACAAATCTATTTTTACATTGACATAACTATCAATTAACTCACCAAAGCAAGTACTGTTTTGTATTTTACTCTTTCTAAATATTGTTCGTTATTCAAAATGCTTTGATATTAATTACTAACACAAACCTTATCACTTCTTCAGCTCGCACTGCCAATATTTAAATACCACTGCTCCTATCCTCAAGAGATCCCGATGTTCACCTTATGTGACACCTACAGCTTATTCCTGTCAACCAACTCCAAACGTCCGCAGAATCCGGTATCGCTCCCCTCATCAAACGTCACCTTCACGCCAATAGACTCCTGGTAACTTTCAGCTTTATAAATGAATCTGATCTTATCTTGTCTATTCCTTAGATAGTCCTCTGCATTCAGCAACCCCCAGAGAAGCTGTTCAACTCCAGCTGGCACTCCTACTAACCTCCTTCTAGATGAATGACCTCACTTCCATACAACTACCAATGTAACCAATGAATATTTAATTATGTGTCACTTTCACCAATAAATCTAATTTCCTCAAATTCGGTAGTTCTCTGGTTCTTTCTATTTAATTCACTGTATTAGACAATCTCTTCACTGATTGTTTAGTTTTAAATAAATTATTATTTCATTTTCATTTCTGCACCTCGTAGATTTGTTAATATACTTTAAATTTGTATACTACCAAATAACTATACAAATAAGGCATAATTTCTAACTTTTATTGATCAAAATTAAACATTTCAAGATTATTTGTACATTTTTTACGAGTTTGCTTTTACAACTGACTAAACAAAATTTTAATTTCTATTAGATACAATTCTTCTTGCCCTCTTATAAATTTTAAATATCCTATTATTACATACTATTAATTCTTATTATTATAACAAATACATTTGTCAATTGTAACCTTGGCTTGAAACGTATTAAAATTAACTGCAACCATCAAAATTTGAATACTCAATTGCTATTTATACCTCAAATTACCCCACTCATTGTCTTAACTAATTTTATCATTCGTATTGAACTTTACACCCAATCTTTATTAAACCCTTTAGAATTTGATTATAATTAACCTTACAAATTTATCATTTCTATTATCCATATTTTAAAAGTACCTTTTGCGTATCATAACAATATATTTGCAAGTTATACATAATCCACCAACTCTTATTTTTTTGTAGTAGGCCAAATATTTTGCGGAGTATGTTACTCCCAAACCCGAATGACATTTCTTCGGTTTTCTTTGTAATTGTGCAGCTATGGTTTTCATAGGCCATAACCGGTCTAATCATTCTGAATTTTTTTTATTTTAGTGTCTCGACTTATTACTGTTGATTTAAGAGCTTAATGTAGTGTCTAGGAAGCGCTTTTTCCAACTAGTATCATTTGCTAAACTTTTTTGCTATATATCGTTGTCTTCATTTAGTTGTGATTCCAGGTAATTAAATTTCTTCATTACCGCAAAATTTCGGTCATCCATTGACTCCATACTCGTTTATGCGCTTACGCAGTATGTTGGTAAATATCTTATAAGCTACATATAGCAGTGATATACCTATAATTTCTACTATTTAGTCGATAACCTTTTTATATATGGGACATATAATAGCCGTTGACCATTCTCGGGGCATTTCTGCAGTTCTCCATATCTCTTTGATTAGGTTGAGCAGTTGTTCTGTAGTTGTCTTTCCTCCATACTTTATAAGCTCTGCTGCTTTGTTGTTCACTCCCGGTGCTTTGTTATTTTTCATGTCATCTATGCTTTCCTTTACTTCCTGTAGGGTTGAGTCTTCTATTATCGGTTCAGCTGTATGGCATGGGGATTGCTCACCCCGTTTCTTCTTTGTGCGGTGATCACTTAGCAACTTGGAAAAAAGGTTTTTTCCATCTAGCTAGTTGAAGTTATCGGTTGCTGGTAACCTTTATAATTCTGTATAATTGTCTATTCTCTTGGTTTTTATTAGCTTGTTTTATTTTTCTGTCAGTAGTCTCATTAGCATGTCTCTTTTCCTCTGTCTACAGAGGTACATTTCAATTATTGCTATTGTAGGTGTTTGAAATAGTGTCTTTTGTGTTTAATTTCGTTTGTGTATTGCTTTTTCGCATTCGTAGTACCACCATGCTTCTTTCCTCTTGATCTAGCTAATTCCTAGCACTTATTCTGCGTAAGTTATTCTTTAGTCCACATTTTCTCAACCCCTCTTGCTCGTCACTTTTCTCATTATCTACGTTCCCTCTTAAGTGTTCTCCAAACATTCCCTGAGTCTCTTCTCCCTTAAGCTTGTGTGTGTTTTAGCTTGGCATTGTGTCTTCTCATTATTCTTATATCTGTGACACTAGAGTAATGCTTAACCGTTATCAACACATGGCCAATTTGGTTGCGTGTTAGCTCCGTCCGGTGATGTCTAGGTACCCTTATAAATTTGTTTATGGCGAAAAGTAGCGCTTCTTACTATTATGCTTTTGAATGCGGTTCTTTCTCTATTGTCGTTCGTTATATCGTCAAAACTGTGTTTTCCAATTGTTGGTAGATAAGCTTATTATTTTCTTCTTTTGACGTTAAAATCTCCTATTATACTCTTAACATCATTCCTTGGTGTATTATCTATTGGTTCTTCTAAGGTGGAGTGGAACAGTTTGTTAACGTAAGCCTCTTTCTCTTCAGATAGGTGGCAGACTGATAATTTACCCGTATGCAGCGTATTCTCCCATTAATTGGTTCAAAGTATATTATTTTATCCTGGAGGTGTTTACCTATCATAAATCCGACTCCAGATTCAAAAGAGTTATTCGTTATTCCACTGTAGTAGATATACCAGTCTGGTAATTTTTTGCTTTGCCGTAATATATGTATTCTAATATTCCATGAGTCAAATCCTTTGTTCTTTACTTTAATCGTAGTCTGTGCAGTCGTTCTTTTATAGGCAACATTAAAGAATTCGAAACTGAAATTTTCTCCTGGAGAAAGGTTGTAAACTCCAGTTGTACCACCCATAAACGAAGGATTGACAAGGCCTCGACCAGCTCTTTTAACTATCGGCAGAAAATGGCGTAGTGTAAGGACTAGGCTGATAAATGCTTCGGGCCTTTAAATTAAACAGAAAATTAATAAAAAAATTGCAATAACGTTAGTTTGGCTATTTCTAACTATTTGTACGTGTATACGTTTGGAGTATTCAAATTGGTTTTGTTAATCTATTTTGTATTGTATCTAGTTAGGTGTACGTGAACCATATATGTATGTACGATTTTACAGCTGACGTTGCCTTTCCCCTCTCAATCGATTCCTCCAGTCCTCTCTGTCCCTCACTCTCCCTCCGTCAAACCTCGTCTCTCCATGACTTTCTGGGTCGACCTCTCTTCTTCCTCCCTACTGGGCTCCAGTCGGTAATTTTGTAACTCCATCTATTCGCATTTGTTCTTCTAACACGGTCCAATCTAGTAAGTCAAAAACATCTTTGCCAAAATTGCATCTCCGTCGCTGTAATTTTCCTCTTATTTCTTTTATTTATTATCCAGTTTTCAGCTCCATACGTCATAATGCTTCGTATCATAGTATCCTATATTTTTCTTTTGTGGTTTTGGTGATGTGTCGGTCCCATAGGATCGAGTTTAATTGTCGTATGCATGATCTAATCTGGCCCAGTCTGTTATTTATTTTTTCTTCCGTTGCAGTGCTTTTTGATATTGTGAAGCCAAGATATTTGAATGTATTGCTTTCCTTTTTTCGTGTGTGCTCATTAATTTCAAGATCCGTTATCATTTCTTGTGTGGTTGACAAATATTCTGTTTTGTTAAAATTTATTTCAAGTCCATTATTGGTGTATTCGCCTTTTAATTTTCGTAACATGTAGCTCAGGTCTTCTTCATCCTGCGCGATTACCACCTGGTCATCGGCCAAGCTCAGTGTGTATAGGTTTGTTCCGCACAGGTATTTCCATACGTTCACATTTCCCCTTCCAGTCCTTGAGTATGTGTTCCAGAAATATTTTAAGTAGAGTTGGGGATGTAGAACATCCTTGTAGTAGCCCCTTGAATGTTTTAAATTTGTTTCCTATTCTTTGTTATACTTTAATGGCTACCATATTGTTTTTGTACAGTCCTTTCACACTTCGTATCAGTTTTTCTCTTACTCCTATTTCTTTCATCGCTTCCCATAGTTTAATTCTTGGTACTGAGTCGTAGGCCTTTTTCAGATCTATAAATGGCAAATGTACCTCTTTATTCTTCGCCTCTTTTTTTTCAATAACCTATTGTAGGGTGTAAATGTGGTCTATGCATGACCTTCCCCTAGTGAATCCAGCCTGGTCTTCTCTGCGTCAACCAACAAGAAAAATGGAATCTGGACACAGTTATTGATAATAACTAAGTAATAGTAATTTTTTGCATAGTGATCGTGAAAGTCGTCTTTTTTTAACGAAAAATCGTATTAAAATTTGCACTTTTTTTTAACGCAAAAATCGAGAAAAAAGTACATTTTTTTAAACTATTTTATTGAAATGTAAATTGACAGTTGTCAATTCCGAAGTCTTTTTCGACTAAATTTCGACCAAAAGATGACTATGCAAAACAACTACGTATACAACACGGTTTGAAAGTCCTTTTTCATTTATTTGCTTAATTGACTCGGGCTTCGCCCTCTTTATCAAATTGCAAATTCATGAAAAAAAGTATGACTTTGAAAACTAGTTGTACAAATTACTATTGTATAATTAGTTTTGAAAGTCTTTTTTTCATGAATTTGCAGTTTCATTAACGAGGGCGAAGCCCTCGTTAATCAAGCAAATGAATGAAAAAAGGGACTTTCAAAGCGTGTTGTACACGTAGTTTTTTTTGCATAGTGACCTGTTGTAACTCGAAATTTAGTCGAAATGGACTTCGGAATTAACAACTGTCAGACATTTCAATAAGATAGTTAAAAAAGTGTACTTTTTCACGATTTTGCGTTAAAAAAAGAAGACTTTCGTTATCATTATGCAAAAAAAGAATTTTGGAAGATCCAGGTCAAGACGTCGCGTCGTTGGGATGGGTATGGCTAAAAATAGTAACAACCCGTCTCCCAAATGAAATGGATATGTATCAATTGCAAGGGTAAGCTGCTCTTACAAAGGGATTCAATCGTACTATATATCACCTACAGACAACTACAATACTAATTGAAAAGAAAACAAATATACATGTTTTCAATAAGTGTTTTACACTAGTTCTAACTTATGCCCTCAAAACCGTGACATTAACGAGAGCCAATAAAATACATGTTACCTACTCAAAGGAGCCATGTTCAAAACAAGTATCAAAAACAAAGGACTGGGGTTAAATACGTTTAGAGGTTATTTACAATAAATAAAAGTGTCGAAGACTCCAAGAGAACATTAAAAAAGACTAAAGTCACAACAGAAAAGTAAAAAAAAAGGAAGACCAAGGTAAAGAAGAAAAAAACCAACAAATAAAACAATCAAAATGGGACCAGGAAAATGAAAAGTTTGAAATTTGCGGTATATTATAGAAAACACCACAAGAAGAAAGTAGCTTCAGCGGAGGAATGAAATGATATAATGGCAATAAATCGTTAAGGATGTTGGATACCGCACCTAGTGACAGCTGTGTTGGATATTGAATAGGAAAAAATGCGCTAAATCTAACTAGAAGTGCATACCGTTGTCATAAATCTCGCGGGAGCCCAAGGCATAATTTGTAGGCTTTTTAAATAAAACTGTTTTTGCAGTCTTTCATTCCACAGAGCGGCGTATCGTAAAGCACATCTGATTTCTTGGCTCATTCCGGGAGGCGTCGCGGCGGCGAACGGCGTCGCCCGCTGCGTTCGGCGAAAATGAACTCTGTATTTCACTGCTGAACACGCTATAAATGTCTCTGCAACTACGTGATGAAACCAGAAGAATAGAATTAGAAGCTCGTACATCCAGCTTACTTGCCCTAATACGCGCCTCAATCGATATCGTCCATCTATTAGCTCACTTGCGAGGCCTCGGCTCCGCGAAATTTCGCTAACGAGATTCGCCAACCTGAAGGCTGTGACCGATCTCGAGGAGACTTCAATTCGTCAAAGCACAAGAGAAAGCGCACTCATTAAAAGGTAATAAAATGGAAGATTCCCAAGGGAGAGAATAAAGCACAACATGAAAGCTGCCGAGATTTACCTTTAATCAACCTTGCCGAGAAAATCTCCCGGAAAATTTAAAGATGATTCTTAAAATATTTAGGGTATTTTCAGAGAGCTTATAATTAAAAACCGGATAAGGAAGAGTGTGCAAACACACTCCTCGAAAACGTACAGCTTTGTAGGGATTTATAAAAATCATCAAGCTATTGATCCCCCGTAACTGCCCGAGAGCCGGGAGATATGCTTGATAATAAAAATTTATAGAAGACAAACATCGATGCTGTTGGGATATATCTGCTACTAGAAAACATTTTGATTGCGCTAAGAAATCCATTCCTATAAAACGGTGCTGCCTCATCTACGTGGACGAGCTTCTTATCGATGCCAGTTTCGAAAGTATTAATTCAACAAAATGTAAAGAATAACGTATAAATGCATGCATAGTTATGTCACAATTAGAGGACTTAGAAAGGAACCATCTACAAAAAGAAGCACAATAAGGATTACTATGAAGAAGACATAGTTGTGAAACTGAGTTCAATTTAGTAGTAAGTAATTGGAAGGAAACTATTGCAAATAGTTACTATATTTTACTACTGCTTTTGCATTTGCAAAAGCCTGTTGAAACGACTACTAGAGAAAATTTTATGAATAAATTCAAAATTCTTAATAAACATCTGATTATTCTTATTCACCTCCTACTAGTATCGAGCCGAGTCATGGGTCTAGAACCAAATCACATCAAAACCAGACTTTTAACAACAGAGCAGCATATAAGCTAGACCAAAAGTTTGGAAGTAGGTGAAATATACAATATACCTAACTGTTTATAATTTATACAGCAAAATTGTTCAGATTATTACATAAGCAACACTATAAGAAAAAAATAAGATTCTGAGAAAACGGAGAATGCAGAAACAAGAAAAACAAATAAATGACATGTAATGCGAGGGCTCTCTGTAGATAATAACATGGCGGTCTATATTGTTCCAGGCCGTGACACTGGACCTATAACGTGATCTACTATAATCTAACAACATGGCTTCGCCAAGTTTTAACAACAAATTACTAGTTTTGGTCACTAATTGGACAAGTTGTCAGTGTACTGTCCGTGTCATTCTAATATCTTTCAGTTGAAAAAAATCATTATAATAAAATCGTTGCTATTTACGTCGTAGTCACTTCACCGTAATATTCGATTTCAAAACAATACCTAACGGTTAGGTACCTAATTCTCCACTGCAAATAAATCGGTACTAATTTTGACTTTATGTAAAATAGTAACTTCTTCAAAATAACCTTCATATAGCCCCTTTTAAAGTATTTTTCATAAGACTAATCTTTCCAATTCGCCAGTTCTCTCAAAACAAAATTTGTTACCATTTTTGTGCCACTGTTTCATTCGATGAAATTTTGAACACGCTGATATATGGAGCAACTGATGACGCGTAGTTAATTAACTTGCAGTTTGGTACGCAGTACTTCAAGGCATTTTTGCAACTGATGTAAACTGCCGTGTCAAAATAGTTTTTAACGTCAAATATATTTGATTGTTTTTAAAACTTAGTGTGTCCTGAAATGGCCTAGAAGAAAACTTGGCATCAGAGCCAGTGTTGTGGCCTAGAACAATATAGACCGCCTTGATAATAATAATAATAAAAGAAACGTAAACAGCGTTGGGTTCCAAAATGGTTGGACATAATCGGTAGAAATCGAAATGACCATTGTTGATGGTACAATTCCCACGTCTGGCCACACACATACATAAAACGATTATTGCTGTCGATTGATATAATAAGACACAAGTGCACATGAAATGGGTGTTGGAAATGTATACCAACATTTATGATTGTGCTCGAAGCACTACTATTCTTAAATCAAAACTTTGTCTGTGTAGATAGATAAGTATGCTGTGTTACAAGGCAACTTGCAAAATGCAAGCAGCTTCACTTTCTTATAAATAAAGTTGTTTCTCTCTCAACCAAAACAAAATAAAATTTACGTTAGTTATATCTATATTGGTAGCGGGAGCAAGGTACTCCTCCAAAATGGCTCCACACAAACCAAAATGGTTTATAAACTTGAAAATGCACTATTTTACAGTACCTGAAGAAAGTTGATACTCATGAGAATTGAAGCAGTCCCAATTCTGCTTAATGGAGGTTTAAGCCAAATCCAAAAAGAATAGCTACACGGTGTTTCGAACACAAAAACCTGCCAACTGCAGGCCGAGACAACACGACTATTGCTTCTTAAGATTAGCAACTAGTTATCTCGAACAGATAACCGACACTAACTCCACGTCCCGAGTTTCAGAATTAAGTCAGTTTGAACGAAATACTCCCTAATACGTAATACTTAGATAAGTGTAGTTGGCGATAAATGTAAATCTGAAAGTTCAATCCGTGGGACTTGATTAACCCAATTAATACACAGCGACACAACATCGTAGTTGCATCTAGCTCCAATAGCAACCCCCGGTGCGAAGAGAATTCACACGTGTTGACTAATCTCAGTTGCGATAGCGAGCCCCAACACACAAATTAACTTGAGAGCTACTTTGACTCACGGCAGCCAAAAAAGTATTTCGTTAAGTAAACCCGTCCTCCATCTTGTATAATTTGTTGAAGTTACATTGACAGTCGGCCATGTTCATTGGCCTTCGGCCACGCCACGCCCTCCGGGCCAGACAGTATAAATAGATGTAAAATGCGCGGGCGTCGTTCACTTCCATGTGTGATTTGGTCACGAGTATACCGTTGCCTTTTGCTGTGCAAGTTTTTCGTAGCTACCGATGATGACAGCTTGGCTGTCGAAATACGCATTTAGCAGTTGTTAAATATTTGTATGGTCTGGGGTTTTAACGAATTCGTGATAGAACCAAAAGCGTTTGTTGGTGACACTGTCTGTGTCAAAACTGACACCAAACCTTACCTGCTAACCTCGAATTTGACATAGGCTTACAGTGGCACCAACAATACATTTCAGTATTTTCAACTGTTGCAGGGTATCCAGGGCCTGCTACCATTGAGTTAAAAAAAATCACTCGGTAGTCTCTGCTGAGCACATAAATTATGCTACAGATTATCAGGTTAGGTTTTGCGTCAGTTTTATCACAGACTGACGCAAAATCTAACCTGATAACCTCGAATTTGACATAGACTTACAGTGCCACCAACATATCATTCATACGTTTGAATTTCCACGGCCCGCAGAGGATCTTTTTTTTATCTCTCGATATTTGCATCATAACTTCAAAAAGTTATTTAGTGTCAATTGAAATTAGTTCTAATTATAAGGGTCGCCAACTCTGTTCCTTTTAGTAATTATAGTTAAAATATTATCGAGTGACCTTTGTAATATGTTATTTTGGTTGCCTGCTCCACTCTATCTGTTCGGCGGCTCAAGTATAATAGCTAACTGGCAATCCTATAAAGACAGTAGTGATAGCTGTTTTAACAAATTTCACTTCGCATTTCGTTACTATGAAAATTACGTACGTGAACTGACATATGGCAAGTTGTTACCGACCAACACTTACCGAGAAAACTTGTTACGTGATTGCATAGATGGCGTCATATGCGACCCCAAGTTACAGTGCCTTTATATACAGTGGCTATATACAAGACAGTGTGGCCATAGGGATGTCTTCGCCGCTATTGGTCGACGCGAATATCCGCCATTAACAGGCAAAATATTTAGTTACTTTTAAGTTGTTCTTAAAGAGGTTGGTAGAACCTGTTCATTTGGTTATTAAAGAAAATAAAACCTTTCAAATCTGACAATTGTAAATTGTCAGTGTCAAATAATTCATTAGCGTCACAAGCGGGTCAAATTTTTATCATCTATTGCCCTGAAAAACTAATATTCTGCATAGTATTTAAATGTGACAATTTATAATTATGCTATTGTTGTAATAGCACAAGATGCGTTCGACTTGGAATATATGATAAAGAGATTACATCGGTGCTACGATAAATGGGGCCTTAGCATAAATTTAGAGGAAACGGAGTATTTAGTAGTCAACTCGAAAGCACAATATGAAGTCTTAATAAATGAAGATGTCGCAGTAAGACAAGTAGAAAGGTTTGAATACCTCGGTGCTGCAATACAATCGATGGAAAAGGTTTGGGAACAGAAGAGATCAGAACTCGAATAGTACAGAGTACCTACTTAAAATCAATTTGATGGGACAATACTATCTCTAACAAAAACAAAAAAAGAATAGGTAAAGTAATGGTAGAGTCGGTGCTATGTTATGGCAGTGAGGTATGGACTGTAACAGCGGAAATGAAACGAAGACTAAACACAGTTCAAATGGACGAAAAAGCGCAAAGGTATCGAGACGAGATAGAGGGACGAACGAGGAAATAAGACGCAGAATGGAGGCACCAGAATCAGTTGTGGACAGAATTGGAGAATGGAGGAGACGACGTGGCTTATGAAGATCTTTAAATGGTCGCCGCCGGTTAAGAAAAAAAGAGGTAGACCACGCAAACCGTGGAATGAGGGAATTCGGAGAGCCATGGAGGAACCTGCAAGAAGACCAAGCACAGAACAGGGAGGTTGGAGACAGGAAACAGGAAGACGGCATTTAGCTGTATTGTAAACTAGCATAACTGAAACCGGTTGTAAACTTCATGTAACACCTTAAAGCACTACGAACGAACGCCAATGAGAAATGTCAATGTCCAAAAATAACACTGCACGTGTAACTAACATCAACTAGTTAAAATAACTAGCGCCAAAATAATGACCACTCAAAAACGTTCGATTATTTCGAAAGGTACTGTATATCTCTACGCTCAAATTTGCCTGTTAATGGCGGCCAACAATCGTATGGCCACACTGTCTTGTATATAGTCACTGTACCTTTATATAGACAGTGGCGACAATGGGGTGTCCTATTTTTGATTGGTTCCCTAGATCACGTGGTTTTAGCCGCCATGTTTATGCTAAATTACCTGTGATTCGTGTTATACTTTTGGCAGCACTGAAGTGTATTGTCAGTCTATGTCAAATTCGAGGTTAGCAGGTTCGGTTTTGCGTCAGTTTTGACACAAACTGACGCAAATCTTAACCCGCAAATCTCAAATGTTTTCAGTACTGCCAAACGTAAAACACGTATCACAGTCGACTCTGATCACGGATTTAAATAAACACCCGTTAGAAATTTGCCAAAATATGGCGGCGGGGGTGTGGCTTAGTTGTATTGTCCCCACTGTCTATATAAAGGCACTGTACCCCAAGTAACTAAAAAATTAATTATAAAGCGTTGTAACAATTTTTGGAAATTAAAAATGAAAGGGATATATTAACAATAAGCTTCTAGAGAGGTACTGAAAATATGAATATGATAACATAACAGCAAATCACTAAAAACTAGATAGTTAAATGTCTCATATGACGCCACCTGTGCGTTCTAGGGTTAAAAATATTTAAGATACAAATTGCTTATGGCTGACTAAAGTACAGTCTATTCGTACAACTGCATATAGTTCATTTTCACACAAGAACGCAAAACGTAACAACGGCAAGAAAGTAGAATTAGCTCAGGAATTAGCAAAGACGGAAATACATTTCCTGGGCATTGCAGAAATAAAGAAAAAGGGTCAAGGTTGCGTAATGTTGATAAAGGGTACGTTTTGATCTAACAGCGGATTACCAAAGATAGAAGAGACTAGAGGAGTGGGCATTTTAATAAGAGAAGAATACGAAGACACTGTAAAATATTGGGAGTATGTATCAGAGCGTATTTTGTCAGCATATATCGGATTCAACCAAAAACGCTTTACTTTAGTAACACTATATGCCCCAAACAAAAGTAACAGTAAAATTTGCAAAGATATATTTTACCCACAATTCCAAATAACTATAGAAAAAGCTAAGGGAAACATGATGATATTAAGAAATTGGAATGCGCGAGTGGGGAGAAACTCAGATGTTACTGGAGGTGTTTTCGGCAAATTTAGTGAACAGGTACTAAACTCAGAGGGCTGAGACTAATCAATTTCTGTATGAACAATAATATATTAACTGCAAATATTTTCTTCGAACATAAAGGCGTGCATAAAATTACAAGAAAGGAACCTATTAAAGAGAAACGATCCATAATTGATTATCGCCTAGTAGGAGAGGATTGGAGACAAAAACTTCTGAACGTCAGAGTAAGACGCGGTCAAGAAATTAGCAGCTATCACGATATACTAGAGGAAAAAACTAAAACAAGAGGTAATGAACCAATAATAAATAAAACATGCATCACAAATATCTATATTAAAATTAAAACTTATATGCTAAGAGAATTAGACACCCAACAGAGATACAAAGAAATCATTCAACAGGGAGGGTCCCGCCGTGAACGTGAGTAATATTTGAAAATCGGGCCGTGAACGTCAGTAAAAATTTATAAGGCGTAATTCACGTTTCACGTTAATTTCACGTTAAATATTTCGTAACGAATAAAAGACTGTAGGGTGCTCCACTCCTAACAAATTTTTTACTTGTAAATAGGACATTATGCAAACAAGCGGTTGGCCCCTAGTTCCTAGAGTAATGATTTTGTTTTCCATAAATGAAAAGCAAACACAGTCGAATCAACGAGACTGATCAAGAAAGACCACCGTCACTATCTTTACCTCTTCGACTTTGCTAGACATAAAGTCTATGAGACGACTGGCAGTGGTCTCCGTCGATCTGCTCTCCATAAATCCGTACTGCACTTAATTAAAAATTACAATGATAGTTCAGAAATTGAATGTGTTCACCGTTATGTGTTGATTGTCTCAGTCACAGGCACGAGGTGGCTGATACCGTGAGCATATATCTTCAGCTGCGGGCTAGGCAGTCCCTAGAAGAGCTTAGATGAGCTGGTGTATGTGTTCTGAGCTTAATTTTAATTAATCGACTCGTATTTCAACTTCTATCAGATATAATAAAAAAGTAAAGGTCGAGTATGTACAATATTTGAGAGCCCTGACATGCCATAACATTAAATCGATTGGGCTTTCTTTTTCGAAATATTATCAAATAATGGGCTGTTGTCCCATTACATTCTAACTACCGAGCTTTCTCTATCCTATTCTCATTTTCGTGACTGAACGACTTTCTCTTCTCTCTCTCTCTCGCACTCATAGTAGCGCATTCTTCTGGGCTGGTCAAGGAAGGACCGCCGATTTTGCTTGGAAAGCCGGAGTTGTTTTGAATTTGGGCATCTACCTGAATTCAACACCCTTGTATAATTTGCCTTATGTACATATGACGTATTCGAGTTTTGCATTTTGCAGTTTCAATATTATTATAATTAATAATTAAGTGTGCAGCTGCCCTCAGCGGACGATAACTTTAGGCCGTGTTTGTCCGCTGTTGTATTTATGAGAACTTAAGCCACCTTTTGTGCATTTCTAGGCTTGCTTGATGAGGCCGTCAGAATTTGCCATGGCGTTTTAAACCACGAGACGCAATTACAAATTTCTTTGTTGTGTATTGATACGTGACGTCACGCCGCTAGATATGGCGATGGTTACTTAAAATGTCCTATGGCGAACCGGTTTCCCCTGATTTGATAAATATAAGTTTGTTTGAGCCAATATGGCGGTTCCTCACTTTGATATGTCGTTATTCTCCTTTCGAAAGGCTTCTCTCAACATAAGGCTTAAACAGCAGGTGACCCAAAACAATTTACTTCATTATAACTACCTTAGTGGTACAGCTATACTTTGACGTACATTGAGCAAGCATAAATAGAAGCAACCCTCCCCCTCCCTTTTGCTTCTTGTTACTGTATCTTAGCTTGGTTGTAGACTGTAACAATATAATTTATCTACGACCACTACTAAAAGTAGGCCTTTTAACGCTCGCTTGTTTCACTAAAAGTGACGTTTTATAGTTTAGCGTGGTTAAAGAAATCAGCTGTTTACTTTTAGCGCATGTGCTAAAAGTGAAGTGAGGTTATAAAACTACAATTTCGAACTGGAAGTGAAGTTGTAAAGCTATTCTAGTTGCTTTTTGCGTTACAGGTAAAGTGTTTTTTAAATAATTAAAACGTTATGTAATGAATACAGTCAGAGGTGGAGTATTAATAATTACATTTCGTAACTGACCTTGACAGTACTGGTTTCGCAAACATTTGCCCGCGCGGCATGGCCTACTGTTTATTATGACATAAATTAGAAGTGTCGTAGATGAAACCCTTTGTTAAATCGATATTTGTGGATTAATAACAGTAAAATTAAGGTCGTAGATAAAATATTGTATGCAACGCGTGCTAAAAGTCGTTTATGCACGAGACAATTTTCATGTAGGCACAATTCTTTTTATTTTTTCTTTAACTCAAGAACTATTAGTTAGTAACAAACGACTTCCGTGATTGGACCGTGTCATTATTGAGGTCGAAAAACTCAAAGTTTCGCCCACTTTCGTAGGGGACTTCACCAGGAGGAAAAGCAAAAGAGCGCGGTACGTCGACGTGTAAACCACGCCAGAGACAAAACTCTTTTGCAAGGAAAGGGATAGGAGAGCATTGTAACTCAACGTGTAAACCACGCCAGAGGCTTCAGAAGAGTTTCGCCTCATCACAAGGATAATAAGGCGTTATTATTGTGCTTGAGTTGCTGTTAACTCGCTTACTACATAGGTAACTATTAAAGTTGATATGAACCGTTAAACAGATCGAATAAAAACAAAGGAAACGTACGCCGCCCGAAAGGCGCCCGCAGAACAAAGAATATTACATCTGTTTAACAAACCGCCGCGATCCTACGCAGAAGTATCTTTCAAAACCCTAAAATCATAAAAATAAGTGTCCTTACAACGAATTTCTAAAGTGCAGCAAGAATGCAACCATAAAACTTTATTGGAGCCGGCCGGCCAAGAAAGGTGACAGCCAGCGAAATACGCGCTCTGTTTTAATCACACATAAAGGATACCAGAAGATAGGAAAAATTAACCGCTACCTATTAAAACAAACCACAGAGCGATAGCACATATACAGGTGGAGAAAAAGCAATTTTTCCATCAGGCAGCCAAACTCGCGCCCGGGAGAGCGGCCGAGAGTTCAGCGGCCCGAGGAAAGGCATATTGTAACGAAGAAATCCGGGGCCACGACCGAGTACAGCGAGCAAAGATGCAGATTACAAATTAAATTTTAATTAACGAAGGAAGCATCCCAGAAAAACGTAATTGGTCTCAATAATCTTATAAAAATAGCGCGCAACCGATCAAAGCATAATAAACTTTTTAACACACGCCATAAGAAAAATACTTAATTAAGCTTTACGCGGAACATTGCATTAAAAATTCCAAGTTGAGCTAATTTTTTACTCAAATCATAGCAAATTGGGTGTCGTTAGACTCGGCATTTCATCAACTATTGATTGCGACTAAAACCAAGTCGCTAATTGATCACGCCGCTCAATTAAATGCTATAATTTCAAAATATATCGAAATCGGGCAAAACATCCCTTCTACTTCGACCAATGAGCGTCGAGATCGCGTTGGACAAAGGACTGGCTCCTTTAAATAGTCAGACGCTGGCAGTAAGAATACACTCAATCCAGGAGAGTCGAACCAGCACACTCAACCCAGGAGAGTCCACCAGCAGCCACTTCAGCTTCCAGGACCACCAGCAGCCACTTCAGCTCCAGGACCACCAGCCGTTTCATCTACTGGACTTAGCTGTCTGCCGCATCTTCGTGGACTTAGAGCCAATCCACTTCATTGGACTCTGCTGTCTGCCGTCTTCGTGGGACTTGGGATTCGAGCCACTTCAGCTTCCAGGACCAGCTAGCAGCTCCAGCCTCTCCAGAGCCTATCACCCTCGTGGACTTAGAACCAATCCTACGCATTGGACTCTGCTGCCTGCCGTCTTTGGAAAGCCACTTTCGCCAGCCGCCACCTCCGCCAAGGAGATCCGCACTGCTGCCGACGTTGCCGCCGCCGCTGCTCACAGCCCGCCGCCCCGTCGCCAGTCGCCACCGCCGCCGCTGCCACCGCAGAAGGAAGCCGCCAGCCGCCGCCTCCGCCCAGGAGATCCGCACTGCCGCCGACGTTGCCGCCGCCGCTGCTCACAGCCCGCCGCCCCGTCGCCAGTCGCCACCGCCGCCGCTGCAACCGCGGAAGGAAGCCGCCAGCCGCCGCCTCCGCCAAGGAGATCCGCACTGCCGCCGACGTTGCCGCCGCCGCTGCTCTCAGCTCGCCGCCCCGTCGCCAGTCGCCACCGCCGCCGCTGCAACCGCAGGAGGAAGCCGCCGGCCCCGCCTCCGAAGGACCACACCCGCTTCCAATCGCGGATGCCAATCCGCCATTTTCTTTTCTTTCTCTGTATATAAATGTTACCTAGTTATAAGCTTATTTGTATGTGTAAATATATTAAACTTTGTTCCAATCAAATCCAGTGTCTAGCTGAGGGTAACGCCCAACCACCCCTTCTTACGCCGACGCCATTGCAGTAACCCTACCGCTGAGCATAGACGTAGGCTTGTTAATTGTCGCCCGGAACGTGAGGCCAGCCTTTGGTGGACATCAGAGGGAAGCCACGCCCACTACAATGGTGAAGTCGACGAAGAAGGATGGACACAACTCCGCCGAGGACCAACAAGGAACCTCAGCAGACACCGCAACCAAATGGCAGCCCGCATCGCTCGGAAGTCACAGAAGACAGCGCATCCCCGTTTCCATGTGGACAGAGGACACCACCACAGTGTCTCAACCCAGGGAAAACCAAGATGAATGAAGAGGACCAACACCACTTCTGGGAGTGGTAGTAAACACCCAGTGGCGCCCAAATCAAATTTCAACATCACCACCAACAACCATGATCCACAACGAGTCACAGCAATCTCAAGGATCCCTCATCACCAGCTTTCTGGCCTGCACTGCCAATGTGCTACCAGAAGCTCAGCACCAGCTCTCTGGCCAACACTTCAAATATGCTGCCAGAAGCTCGCCGCCAACTCTCTGCAGAAGCTCCAGCACCTGCACGCAGCACAAACTCACCGAGAAGAGCAACAGGGGAACAGCGCTCGCTGAAAGGCCCAAGCCCACAACTCCACCGGAACACGCACAACAGGTCCCCGAAGCTATGACTTGCCGCCTCCGCCACCGAGGGTCAATCTGTCCGCGCCAAGGATACCCCAAGCCTCCACCCGCACCCACCGCGTGCCGCCGAGGTGTATCCTTCCGCAGATCCACCCAGCGCGTGAGGAATGCCGCAACACCACCATACTTCGCCTGGTCACGTGCGCCCGCTTCCGGAACATCAGGCACAGCCCCTTTTACGACAAGGATCCACCTTGCTTCTTCTCCAGACGTCAACGCGTCCAACTAGCCCAAGCAGCCCCGACCAAGGTGTCCCACCTCAGCCGCCTCCACGTCAGCAACCCGGGTCGCCTAGGGAAACAGAAACTCCGCGTCAAGGAGAGGACTTCGCCTAAGCACGCACTTCAAGATACCGAAGTCCTGGCATCACGCTTACTTCTCCGCGGAGCGATCTGGTCAAGACCGGACCCTCAAACTTCGCCGGCACCAACCGCGTTCCGCCGAAGCCCGGCCACAGATCCGCCCCAGCACGTGAATAAGCTCACGCCGCCAAGGGACTTCACTTGGACACGAGCCCAGGTTCCAGGAGTCCTGACCGAAGTTTCCAACACCCCAGGTCGACCTCCACTCCCACGAGTCCCGGCTGACGACACCTTTCATCGGAGCGCTTCCATCGCCACCAAGGCCCCATCACAGGCTCTCTGGCCGGCACCTCCAATGTGCTGCCAGAAGCTCTTCACCAGCTCTCTGGCCGGCAGTGCCAAGCTGCTGCCAGAAGCTCGCCACCAACTCTCTGCAGGCACTCCAGCACCTGCACTCAGCGCAAATTCGCCGAGAAGCGCAACAGAGAAACACGCTCACTAGAAGGCCGAAGCTCACGACTCCGCCGGAACAGGCGCCCCAGGTCGCCGAAGCTAGGACTTGCCACCTCCACCACCGAAGGTCAATCTGTCCGCGCCAAGGATGCCCCAAGCCTCCGCCCGCACCCACCGCGTGCCGCCGAGGTGTATCCTTCCGCAGATTGACTCAGCACGGGAGGACTGCCGCAACGCCGCCATACTTCGCCTGGTCACGCGCTCCCACTTCCGGAAGATCAAGCACGGCACCTTCTACGACGAGGATCCATCTGGCTTCTCACCCAAACGTCAACACGTCTGATTAGCCCTAGCAGCCCCCGAACAAGGTGTCCCACCTCAGCCGTCTCCACGTCAGCAAGTCGGGTCACCTAGAAGGATAGGAACTCCGCGTCAAGGAGAGGACTCCGCCTAAGCACGCACTTCAAGACCCCGAACTCCTAGCATCGCGCTTATGTCACCGAGGACCGATCTGGCCGCGCCTGGACCCCCAAGCTTCCGCCCGCACCAGCCGTGTACTGGCGAAGTACGCCCAGCCACAGATCTGCTCCAGAACGTGAAAAAGCCCACGCCCCAAGGGACTTCGCTTGGACACGAGCCCCAGGTACCAGGAGTCCTGACCGAAGTTTCCAACACCCCAGGTCGACATCCGCTCCCACGAGTCCCGGCTGACGACACCTTCCATCGGAACGCTTCTCACCGCCACCAAGGCCCCAACACCAGCCCTCAACGGCCCAACATCGCGCTCATCGAGATACCTCCAACCGAGCAGCGCATCATTCCACAGGGATTCAGAGACCGCTTAGTCCAAAGATGTATGACGGCCAGCGAACCCGCAAAGGAAAGATCCCCCCCGGTTCCCGCAACCTGCTACAGAGGATCATGCGGCTCGCAGCCAAACATCACCATGTGAGGATTCACAAGGGCGTCTATGGATAACCGGCCACTCATATCTCGCAGTACCACCAAGGAATCCACCGCTAAGCCAGTTAGACGTTGTCGAGGAGAAAAATTCACGCCGACCAACTCCGCCTCTTCTCTCCCTAACCTTTTTGTTTTATGCCCGGATCGCGGACGCCAAAGGAGGGGGGAATTGATATGAACCGTTAAACAGATCGAATAAAAACAAAGGAAACGTACGCCGCCCGAAAGGCGCCCGCAGAACAAAGAATATTACATCTGTTTAACAAACCGCCGCGATCCTACGCAGAAGTATCTTTCAAAACCCTAAAATCATAAAAATAAGTGTCCTTACAACGAATTTCTAAAGTGCAGCAAGAATGCAACCATAAAACTTTATTGGAGCCGGCCGGCCAAGAAAGGTGACAGCCAGCGAAATACGCCTCACGAATGTTTGCAGATTAAATTAAGAATTTTTCACTAAAACGCCCTTTAAACAGAGTGCGCTCTGTTTTAATCACACATAAAGGATACCAGAAGATAGGAAAAATTAACCGCTACCTATTAAAACAAACCACAGAGCGATAGCACATATACAGGTGGAGAAAAAGCAATTTTTCCATCAGGCAGCCAAACTCGCGCCCGGGAGAGCGGCCGAGAGTTCAGCGGCCCGAGGAAAGGCATATTGTAACGAAGAAATCCGGGGCCACGACCGAGTACAGCGAGCAAAAATGCAGATTACAAATTAAATTTTAATTAACGAAGGAAGCATCCCAGAAAAACGTAATTGGTCTCAATAATCTTATAAAAATAGCGCGCAACCGATCAAAGCATAATAAACTTTTTAACACACGCCATAAGAAAAATACTTAATTAAGCTTTACGCGGAACATTGCATTAAAAATTCCAAGTTGAGCTAATTTTTTACTCAAATCATAGCAAATTGGGTGTCGTTAGACACGGCATTTCATCAACTATTGATTGCGACTAAAACCAAGTCGCTAATTGATCACGCCGCTCAATTAAATGCTATAATTTCAAAATATATCGAAATCGGGCAAAACATCCCTTCTACTTCGACCAATGAGCGTCGAGATCGCGTTGGACAAAGGACTGGCTCCTTTAAATAGTCAGACGCTGGCAGTAAGAATACACTCAATCCAGGAGAGTCGAACCAGCACACTCAACCCAGGAGAGTCCACCAGCAGCCACTTCAGCTTCCAGGACCACCAGCAGCCACTTCAGCTCCAGGACCACCAGCCGTTTCATCTACTGGACTTAGCTGTCTGCCTCATCTTCGTGGACTTAGAGCCAATCCACTTCATTGGACTCTGCTGTCTGCCGTCTTCGTGGGACTTGGGATTCGAGCCACTTCAGCTTCCAGGACCAGCTAGCAGCTCCAGCCTCTCCAGAGCCTATCACCCTCGTGGACTTAGAACCAATCCTACGCATTGGACTCTGCTGCCTGCCGTCTTTGGAAAGCCACTTTCGCCAGCCGCCACCTCCGCCAAGGAGATCCGCACTGCCGCCGACGTTGCCGCCGCCGCTGCTCACAGCCCGCCGCCCCGTCGCCAGTCGCCACCGCCGCCGCTGCCACCGCAGAAGGAAGCCGCCAGCCGCCGCCTCCGCCCAGGAGATCCGCACTGCCGCCGACGTTGCCGCCGCCGCTGCTCACAGCCCGCCGCCCCGTCGCCAGTCGCCACCGCCGCCGCTGCAACCGCCGAAGGAAGCCGCCAGCCGCCGCCTCCGCCAAGGAGATCCGCACTGCCGCCGACGTTGCCGCCGCCGCTGCTCTCAGCTCGCCGCCCCGTCGCCAGTCGCCACCGCCGCCGCTGCAACCGCAGGAGGAAGCCGCCGGCCCCGCCTCCGAAGGACCACACCCGCTTCCAATCGCGGATGCCAATCCGCCATTTTCTTTTCTTTCTCTGTATATAAATGTTACCTAGTTATAAGCTTATTTGTATGTGTAAATATATTAAACTTTGTTCCAATCAAATCCAGTGTCTAGCTGAGGGTAACGCCCAACCACCCCTTCTTACGCCGACGCCATTGCAGTAACCCTACCGCTGAGCATAGACGTAGGCTTGTTAAAGTATAAAATATTGTAACGAGCTTGGGATCAGGCCGTTGCAGACGCGTGAATCAGTGGCCCAAATATTCGAGAAACGACCTTGGAGCCGACGGATGAGTAAGCGGCCTCGGTGATTAATACGCGTGACACGTCAGACTTTTCCAGGAAGGTCGCGCGAACTCGAGACGTTTTTCAGAAGGAACTATCCGGCAATATAAATACGCGCCCGCAGGAATAGCGGGCAGTTCTCATCCAACTCGAAAAGCGTAAAGATGCAATATAAATCAACCAGTGTGTACATAAATCTAGTGAAATAAATAACGCGTGTATAACAAATAAATGTAACCATATAAATCATTAATGTTAAGTCATGTATAAATAAATAAAGTATATCTGTTGTTAGAAACAGTTCCTGGTCAGTTTATAAATATTTGTGTTTCGCGTTTAATAGTTGCTTTGTAAATAATTAAGATAAATCATTGTAAATAAATGCTATGTCCAAGGAGCCTCGTATAATTTTTTAATAGCCCGAAACGTAAAACGTAACAATATCAATGTTTTCAGTAAATTATATCTGTCTACCTATAATAAGAGTTATGAATCTGGCTTTAATTGCGACTCTTGACCCAAAAAATCGCTTTGGTGCACGGGAACACTTACCAGTTATTGCACTTCTTCCGCAGGTACTTCAAAAGGCACGGGAGAACCTTTGCGAATTCTTACAATGTTCTGCCATTGTTAAGAGGCGCAATTATCAAAAAAGAGGAACTCGAACATCTTGAAATGCACAGCGTCGGAAAATCGAAAAGTGGCGATTTTGAAGCAGCCTGGAACTAAACACGTCTTATGTTAATAAGCGCCCGGAAATGCAATAAGAAATGGCGCTAGCAAGGTTTCGCCCTCACACTAAAAACTTAACATCTGTATAAAACGATGCCATCTTAGTGGGATGTTCGTGATTTCCATTTAAATAGCGTGTTGGCCGCGTCCGCTTCTTGCGGACACTCGAGGAAATAGCCGCTCGAATTTGTTGCAGACAAAGAGTCCGCCGCCCGGAGTTCCAGAAAAGAATAATAGTTTATTGATTCGCAGAACCTATTTACTTCGGCGTTATCGCCTTTAACATTTCTGAAATGCCCCGTCCATTTAGGCCCCTTTTCCTAAACATCGCAGCGTCTAATATTTTTACGCCCACGTTCCCTTCATTCAACCTAGGGGATAAAGGGACTAGGCGAAAATGACTTTTTTAAATATTTTTAATATTGTTTTATTACTTCATTTGTTGTTAGTCGTTGAACCAAATCTATACTTCACTATTCGATATTGACAACATTTAGGGTACTCCATGATTTACCAAGCACACTGATTGTTTAGAAAATGTTGAGCGGAGGGTGTAGTTTGTAATTTTCATTTTTATGTATCATTCAGATATTATCAACGATAACGAACAAGCCGTTTTCACACAGATTTAGGATTTTAATTTAAATGCATTGTAATATGTAAAATTGAGATCTGGTACACTCAAATATCTAATCAAATGTAATTAATCAGGTGAATTTGAGTTAACTGGCGCAATCTCGTGAGGTAGGTGTCTTTATATAAATTACTTAAACAAAAGAAAAACGTAAATTCCTAGATTTTTTCTTGAAATAATATGTTGTTTAATTCACCGTTAATCTTTCAAAGAATAGCTATTTGTGCAACAAGTGCTAAAAGTGAATGTTTATGCATGAGACATGAAAATTATGAAACGAAACCGAAAGCTGAGTTTCCTAACGTGTCGACTGCAATAACACTGTTAGCACGAGTTTGCATACAATATTTTTTCTACGACCTTAAATTTACTGTTATTAATCCATAAATGTCGATTTAACAAAGGTTTGCATTTATGGCAGTTATAATTTATGTCATAGTAAAGAGATGGCCGTGACGGCGCAGGTGACCGTTTCTGCAGCCAGTAGTTGTCAAAGTTAGTTTTCAAAGGGAATTATAATAGTAGACATTTTACTTTAATCATTACACAATGCTTTAATTATTTTAAAAAAACACTTTACATCTAACGAAAGAAGCAACTAGAATAACTTTATAACCTCCCTTCCAGTTTAAAATACTAAATTCAAAACCAGCTGTTTACTTTTAGCAGGTGCGCTAAAAGTAAACAGCTGAATTCACTTTTAGCACGCTGATGTACAAAACGTCATTTTCAGTTCAACAAGCTAGTGCTAAAACGCCTACTTTTAGTAGTGGTCTTAGAAAAAGATAGTTTTTCTTCCACTACGCATTTTATTACACTTGCGCGTAAGCTCACTCGACATAAAAAAGGCTGGTCTAATAAAGTCCTATATTATGTACTTGCTAGATAAATAACTATTTACTGTTGACAAATTAAATATTATGCAGACGACTATTGAACTGCACATTTGCAACAATTCTTTTACTGTGCCTTTTTGTTCTTTTCCGTCACATTTCTTATTCGCTCTTGTCTTTGTTATAACACTTTCTCTGTACATTCGATACAAGTTAATCTATGCTATTTTTTGATTTGAAAAGTTTTGATGTACGGGGATTTTTTTCTAGAAATATCAAAGTGCACTTATTTGGAAAGTACTACATAAGAGAAATTAAGGTCACTCAGAAATAAAATTGAGAAACGCGGGTGGCTATCAAGCTTCATACGCAAATCTGCTAAAGAATCGGTTAACTCGATCAATATTATAATACATAAAGAAGTCAAAGGCTAAATAGTGTCTTACTCAATTTTCAATCATTTAAAGGCTATGTTAACAATCACTAGAGATGTTAAAACTGCCAAAAGCGTTCTCGCAATATCAGTGCTTGTAATATTACACCCTCTTTTTAGTAGTGTAATTTACATTAATGTCAATTCCCACTTTGTGAGCCAAAATGTAATAGCAGCAATAGGAATTCGCCTACAATTTCCTGTACTAATTATCCTTCTTTATATATCAATATAAATATGTTGCAGTTACACTAACGTACCTGCATCTATAAAGTAAACGTCAATGTCAAACTTGACTTGAATGACATTTAAATTTTGTCACATTATAATTATAATAATGTTAGTTGATATTACCTCGAACTAGCTCAATCGAAGACATTGAAGATTCCTTTCTCTCAGCTAAATGGGCGATGATTTAGAATAATATTATTAACCTCAATTTCAATGAGTTGCTTTTACATGTATTTATAATATAACGACGTATTCAGGTATCTTGACATTCTTATGAAACCAATTTGAAGCTGAGCTTTGATATGAAGTTTAGTTGACAAGTATAAAATAATTAACAGTCAAAATCAGAATTAATAACTTGATCATCTTTGATAAATTTACATTCCGGATAAATATAAACTAAAACCAAAATATATAATTTCAAATTATAATATCCTAAAACCGCCGAGTACTCGAATCACTTATTAATTTAGGAAAACTAAGTATAAACTTATTTTCTAAATACATACACTATTTCTTAAAGTAATTCGATATAATTTTGTCTTTCACTGAACTTGTTCAAAACGTATCTTCGAAATCTAGTAATTAAAGTTCACTGACCTTTCTCAGTTGATTTGATACCTGAATTCACTTCGTTGATGTCTCTTTCTACTAGTAACAATATTAGCCCAAGCTAAATTCTGACTGCAACTCTGACTGCAGAAAGCCCCTTGTAGTTATTTCTATCGTCCAGATATACTTCTCACAAAAACCACAACACTTCACTAAAGCACTGAAGCTGCGTTAATGATTGAAACTGATTACTTTTCAATACAGTTTCAATATCAATACAAAATACAATATTTATATTGACTCTTTGCAAATAATTATAATTTATCTGATTTTATATCAGACTTCACTCACAGGTCATTCCTGTGTAATAGTATTTCAAATAAATATAAATTATTCGCCAATTGTATGGAATTGCACTTACAACGGCTTTTAACGTATATCGAGTCAAATATAAAAATTTGTACCTCTTGTTTATTATTTGACCTAGTAATCTCTCGTTCCTATTCACAACTGCTACCCGTTACATACGTTTTATTTTTGTAACTATCTGGATTTGAAATATTAGAATAAAATTAGATGCAGTATGCATGCATGCACGTGACCTTACATGCTACTGAATACTCATGTAAATGACCAAAATTTAAACCAGAAAACCTGGAAATTAGACATTTCTATCTGACGCGATAGCAACAATAACGAAGTGGCGTTTGAGTTTTTCGTGTAAATGTACCTCGACGCCAAGCTTGCTTTTATTGGTTCTCTAGTTCCCCTTACTTGAATTTTAGATTTAGTTCAGATACTTTCTCGATTTTTGTGTGGTGGGTGGCACTGTATTAATAGTACAGGTGGAGAGATATTTAAAATCTAAAGTGCTGTAAGACCTTTCATGTACTGAATTAAAAATGTCTTCAATTACACAATTACTGAAACTCGATACATACAAAAATTACTAAACTGCTATTTTATGTTCTGCTTAAATATGGGAACTTTGCGTTTCATGTGTTTTATCGTGTTTTCTAATATAAATGTATTTGGAAACGATAACCTCAAATGTAAAGCTCGTTTAAACACAACGAAGTAATTTTATACAGCTAAATTAGCGAAACTTCCATGCTAACCTTCATGCAAAACAGATTCGAACATGGTATATTCTAACATGCTGGGTACCATTTTTTTCATATTTTACTAATGCCCTAATGTCGAACTCTGTTTCATCTACGTACTACAGTTTTTTCTTCATCCTATCAATATTGTTTCTTGTTAAATTATTTTCTTTTTTCCTTCTGTCAACTCATTGATATTTTGCTTGCCTTTAATAATGACGTGTATGCACGTCTCGCATAGAGCTTTTCAGTCATCACCTAACCCACGTATAACTGTACTTATACTGAATAGCATCTTTATTATTTTCCTCCCTCTTGATTTTAGGTCTGTTTCACCTGCTTATTCTATCAGGTGTCATGTTTGCTAGCTATGTTTAAATGCTCTAAGCTCTGTGCTCCAAGGTAAGGACTAAAGTGTTGTCTATCTATCTAGCTATATTTTTGTCCATTAGTTATTTATCTTAGAAGAAACTATGACCACGGATTTATCTATTCGGGTAACTGCTTGTTTTTCTGGACTAATTTTTCTTCCTTTAATTCTTTACTCGATTTTGTAAAATATGTCGAGCACGCAATGCTAACGAGATGATTCGGAAATTCTAGGTGAGTTTTATGGGGATGATATTACTTTTATATATTCTTTTCGGACCCTTTTCGTATTACATACCCATTGAAACTTTGTTTGTAGCTATTCACATATTCTTGGCTCTTCCACTCTTAAGAGTTCTGGTGCCATGCTATCGTTACCTACAGCTTTTTCATTTAGTGTATCTTTTATGGCACTTATCCCAAGTTGAGCTAGCATAGTGAAGGCACTTTGTTCTTGGAATTAAACTGGTTAAATAGAATATAAACGAATGTGGAAAACAATAACCTTCCTTGTTATTTACACTACAACAAAAATTACAAACATAACTTACAAACACATGAATGTGATTTAAAATACAATTACGAATAGCGAATTAAGTAGAAGAAACACCGAAGTCTAACTATATAATTAAAAGCTGAGAAATCTGACCCGCACTCTTGTCTTAGGCAGAGTGACGCAAGACGGATGGAGAAGCAATGCTGGAATTTCAGAGTGTCTACGTTTATATAAGTTGCTTGTACAAGGCAAAAGATTCCCTATTCTTTTGATACAATAGGATTGTCCAGGTCGGGCACGAGCTATAACTTTCGCCTCGCAAAGGAATCTCTTTTTCTCGGTTCGCCGGGCAAGGGTTTGCTCTCACCTCTGGTTCATTGTTATTCGAGTCGGGCGTCCGTTCGTGTATTGCTCCCTGTAATTGCGTCTATTCTATGACGCAAAAGGGATAGATGAAGATCATGCTGTGATGATCCGGAATGCCTGCTGTTTACAAACTGTAGCCCGACGTTATTACTAAAATCTGGTGTTAAAGAGGTTTTCTAAATGCAAGCACACAGTTGATTTTGACACTTTCACTAGAACCGTCGTACTCCAAATTTTCACTTTTATTAGCGCTTTTCGTATAGCAATACACATAATTGACTGACACTCGCTGGTTTATGGGCTCTGCTATACGCCGGTAGATCTAGTTATGAAGGCGCGTTCCAGATAAAGGACGAGATTTCTATATTTCCTGGGCAGAATCAAGAGCATAGAACCGTTGTAATAGTAGCCGGTGAGTTCTACAGATGTGCAAAAATCCTTCAGACAGGTTGTCACGACAAGGGCGTAGTTAGAAACAGCTGTCGGAATGATTTAATATTATTGTTCAAAGCGTATTCGCTGTGGCGTCTGCGTATTAGACCAGTAGCACAAACCTGTTGTAGAAACAGCTGTCTGGGTATGAGTTAAAAAATTCTTAAATGTAAATGCGCATGAGAAACGCATTTTTGCGGTAGATTGACATTATTGTTCATATACAGGCAGATCGGAACCATATATTTGCTTTGTGGATTAGTATTTAGGTATTACAAATTAGTGTCCTGTTGTTAATGTATGTATAATCGATAACCTCGTTTTACCTTTTGGTATAGAGGCTGGTACTTTATGTGCTTGCATCTGGCGGTACAATGTTCAACTTGCCCCGGATTCGGGATACAAAGTTGGAGCGCGCCTTTTGTGCTTGCACAGCAACCATTGTGTGAGGTGTGTGTGTGTGTGTGTGTGTGTGTGTGTTATGTTGACCTTGTTACTCTATCTCTTAGGTCTGTGGTTCCGAGTAGAGCACAGTTAATTTGGTGCCCAACTGTGAATGGTCTCACCGAGCCCGATTCAAATAGCAAGGCTGTGAAAAATTCGAGCCCAAGCCGGATTCGAACCGAGGACTTGCTTAATGCAAGGTAAGCGCTTACCCATCTGCTCTACTCGGCTTCTTTCTTGTTAATTTATGTGTAAGCAAATTGGCTTTTCATTTGAGTAGATTTTTGGAGCTTACCTTATCAGCTTAGCGCGAGTATATGTCAACTTATGAGTTGATTATAAAAACGGCTTTTACTAACCACGTACTGGGGAAAACAAAATAAGAGCGATATCATTGTTGTTGAGCTAGCAACAGCAAGAGTAATTTAGGAAAATGTAGCGGCTCTAACCGCAGCATTACTATTGGAAGGGCTCACTAATGATATATTTTCTAAGATTTTCTCGTGCTTCTGGTACGTATGATATGATCTAGATTGATTCTCTTTTCTCTTTCTTCTGATTCGTAGTCAATTACTTATTCCAAGACCGATTCTTTTTCAGCATTTTTTCATCACTTTGCTGACTTACTTTATTTTATTTTTCTTTAATAGGTTTTTCTGATTCTGCAGTTATTTCTCCAGTATCTTGCTACCACTGTCATCTTTTTAATAGTATTTAGATGAGGTATTCATATAATTTGCCTGGATGCATATTTTTATTCTGTTTTACACTACTCACAGCACTATTTTTCCTTGTAGCTATCTGTCTCCTTGCCTCCACTTTATTTTTACTAAGATCCCAAGAATATCTAAGCAGCAATAGAAAAGAAGCGTCATGTGATGCTTCTTGGCTGCCATGGTGTTTCCAACTGAGGAACTTTTAGCTTGTTGCTGCTGCATTCAACACCAACTAAATTAAATAGTAGCGTAATTTAACTATACTTCATTCACCTAATGCAGTAAAATATGCAACCCAAATTACTAATATCAGCAGTAAGTTATTTCTAATATAATTTAAGTTTAGGTCAAATGATATATGTATAACAGAAGTTATATTTTTTGCCAAATTTGATTAGTCTTTTTGCAATGCTGAAAGTCGTAAAATTGTGCGATATCTACTTCAAAGAACACGACTGAGTCTGATTTGAGAATAAATTTCTCCTTAAAAACGTGATAAAATGTATTTCTTACTATTGATTTTAAAAACATGACGTATTGATTGTGATATTTGTAAGTACAGCAAAAAGGCCATGCCTAGGTAATTAAAATTTCCGTCAAGTAGTCTTAGTGGTCCTTTTGCAGCTGATTATTTGTAACTTGGGTTGCAGATTTTCTTATCTCTAATTGGTGAATGAAGCATAACTTATTATATTCAAACGTGTAGAGGTACAAAAATTCACAGGAATAACCCGAGTAAATAAACGCGACCATCGATAAAAAATTATATTGTGCTGCCCATTGTAATGTTCATTCGAAAGGCTCTTACCTACTTGCAGTTTTATTGGATCAACTCCGGATGTCAAAGTTCTTGAAAATACTGTAACGTCGTTGAGCCGTTGCAACAAATAGAGTAACTTCTTTATTGTCTAAGCCTAGGAAGCGTGTGCAATTAAAAACTGTCAGATTATTCTTACCTTTTGATGTAGATAAGTTGTCTAGTTGAGACGCTCCTAACATTTGTTTTATATATAATAACTTCGCAGGTTCTTATAAACAGTTCTTTAGTAGAATCAACTGTTAATATCACTCCAATTAAAAAGTAATCTCTGGGCAAAACCCTATTAAAGCTACAACATTCGCCGTTTTCAATTTTCTAATTACCAGCAGCATCATTATGTGGCGTACATTTCACTTCGCCAATTAATGGCGATAACGCGGCGCGCTTGTATCACAGTGGACGCGTCTCTAATTAATTTATGTGCGAGAAAGCGAATTGCCATATCAAAACCAATCCGTTAATATCTGGCGACAGCTGATCTATCATTTATGTTTAATTGGCTTCGAGAGTTTGTCATGAAGAGGGACTTCCAAAGCGGGCATCGATTACGCCCGACTTCGCCCAGAAATATTCCTGAAATGGTTCGGCGGAATCCTACCCCTTTCGCTTCCCTCTAATTTGTATGCCACCTGCGATTCCTTGTCGGGCATTTGCGTGTGTGGAAATTATCAGGGGAACTTTTCGAGAATGATGAAATAATGGACGGCCAACGATTCGATTAAGTTATTCATTTGTGTGGACACGAGCATCGTTTCATGGCCTGAGAATGGATTGAAGCAGAGTTTACCCACTCAACTAAGATGTTTAAAACAGACTTACGAAGTAGAATCTGTTTGATATTTATACAATTTTCCATTATCTACTGGATGACAAACGAAAAAAAGTTTCAACACTTTACGCATTCTCCAGTTGCTTAAATAAAAAATTTAAGGAAATGATGAACAAATAACAATTTAGTTCAAAAGCACCAGTTAGTGTAAATTTAACCAATATACAAAACGCAAATTAGAGCACAACAGGACAAAATGTTTGTCACTTGCTATAGTTTATATTACAACAAGTTAATGAGATAAAACTGCAAAGAAGTGGGAAACAGTATAGCAGAGCAACAACTTTCTGCGAAAATAACAAGACATTAGGAACTTTCGAAGGTTTCTAAAAATGAGACTATGTAAAGAATATAAGTTCTCGAATTCGCTGCTGCTCATTTTGATCATTAACATTATTGCAACTATTCTGATATTCGTCGACGGTATGGCAATAATATGTAAAGCGGAAGAGAGGCGAGTGGCGATTGCCGCTGCAGCCGAGGTCACAGTGGAGATGCTGGAGCGCTCGAGCGGGAGCGGTTGAGAGTTCGACTCCCGGCACCAGCGGTCTAGATTTTCGCTTAATTAAAGTTTAGGTTTAAGTGACGCCCGCGCCTCGTGAAGTAACGCTTAAGAGGTTAAGGGGGGGGGGGGACAAAAAAGGTAAAACGGAAGATCAGTGACATAATTACAAAAATATAATAGAAAATCCATGTTCTAAGAAAATCTACAACAATAACAGCCGCCGAGATGTCCAACAAACAAAAATATCAGAAGTAAATAACTTAATTTTTAGTTGCAATACTCAACAACAATGGAAAACCGCTGATTGATTTAAACGAAAGATTAACTAACCAAAATGGCTCTTTGATATAATTTTTTTAGAGAAAATAACCAACTACCAACAAAAATATTCCAACCTTAGTGTAGTATAGTGATGAATAGCAAACAACTGCGGTAAAATATTATAGAAATTTAGAGACATCTGGTCAGAAATAGAAGATGAAGTTATATCTACTGTTAGGACCATCATTGACGCGTTGAACGGTTTTTACGCAAACAGAAAAAAGGTCGGCAATTCATCTCGCGCGAGTTCAAGTTAGCGCGGGAAACGTGATTTAATCGGTCAACTAACGTCAATCAGAGAGGGTGTGCGTGATTTTGAGTGATTCTGTTGCGTAAATGTAGCTAACTGAAAAGCCTTTCCCGCTAGTTTTGACAAATTACAACGTTGTCGGATATCCCAAGCCCATAAAGCACAGCTTATTAATCTAAAATTCCGTTCTCGTCTCGTTGAGTGTCGTGTAATTTCACTTAGAGTCCGGATCTGCAAAGAACGGTCTATAAACTGTCTCTCGTTTCGCAAGAGTACAATTGCTTAATGTCCACAAACAAGCCCAAAAAATTATGGCATTTTGTGGAAAATTCCGAGTGAGATCCAAAATAATAATAAATAACGAAATTGGAACAAGTGCGGTACTTTAGATAGCTGGGATGTGAAATTTCCTATAACCAGGCTCGAGACATAACACAGAAACTCAACCAATTTCATGTTTGTGGGACAATTAACGGAACTTTAAGAGGTAAAGCCAGAATGGAAACACAAACAAGGTTTTATAGAACTAAAGACCGAAACAAAGTACGGTCAGCCGAAATTAAATGTATACGAAGCGTTATAGGATGCTTGATAATAGATAGAATACCGAACCATGATATTAGGACCGAGCTAGAAATTTTCGCTGTGCAAGACAAATTTGATCAGTACAAAGAAAGATGGATAGAACATGTTAACCGAATGAATGACAGGCTACCGAAAATGGTAGTAGAGTACAAACCATCAGGGAAAAGAGATATGGGTAGACCTAGAAAACGATGAAGTTGAACCAGAACAGGCCGGAAGGCCTGTCTCATGAAGTTGATGATAATGATTCTGGATGAGATACATCTGACGAGATCCCGTATCGTCCTGTCATGTATCTACTCGCAACTATCCATCATATGAAACAGTTTCTTCATTTATAAAATCTCTAGATATAACAATGCAAGGAAGGCGATTAGGTTGGTTATGTATATTGAGAAAAAAAATAGAAAATATGAATCATAAGCAAAAACACTACAAAAAGCACGTGAGGACGAAATAGCTATTTACGTTATTAGACCGGTAACAAAATTTTTATGGCCGCGCCAATACTTTACAGATCGACCTAGACCAGTAGTAGTTGACAACGGCCTTTGTTCCGGCCGTTGTCAACTACTACTGGTCTAGTCCGGTAAATTTTATCTACCGGACTCGTTTGTAACTATGTAAACGCTAGTTACCAATGCAATATCCTAAAAAATAATTTGCAGTTGTGGAAATATGATTGATGAACGAAATAAAATGAATAACGAAAAACAGAAAATCCGAAAAAGCATTTTCACTGGTAAAATAAAGAGTTCCACTAAACCATACGTTATGGCATTCTGGCAGGTAAGTTTTCAGGACCGTTGTCAATCTAATGACGAGTTTTCAGGTGGTGAGTCTTTATGCGAGAATTTGTCCATACGTTTCGCAGTTATCTAAAAACTAATGTGGCTCTGCTAGTCATGTTTCTTGATTCAGGTTCACTGAGTAGTGGGGTGGACGGATTACCTCTTATGAAGAAAGCTAACTTCCAGTTGTTGCTTACTTGGTAACCATATTCTCGGTTAAAGCTGTTACAGTTTCTCTAGATTTATGTTCTCGTACGATTCTTGTATAATAACGAGCTGCTACGGTTTGAAAGCTCTTTAGTGCTGAGGATTCAAATTTCAAGCGTCGCGTCGCATTCTCGGCTCGAATAAGGTTTTTTGTTTTGTTCGAGAAGTTTTGCATTCAGGCGACTCGTTGTTCCTTATTTTCTCCATTCTGTCGTGAACCCAGCCAGACTTGCCGATTTCGTCGCTACTCGTAAGCTAGTTTGAGCGTTTTGTTTCAATCACCTCTATTAGAGGTGAGGATGATTTTTGGTAATCTTCGCCTTTAGGGTAGATTTTTGGTCCAGGAGCGACGTGTTAATTTATGCAGATGACACATTGGCGATCGAGTTTGCTGGAGTTTGCGTTTACGTGGCTCAAATTTGGGGTAAGTTCCTTGGAGCTTTTTTGCTTACTCTGTGGTATGAGCGGCCCCTTTTTTATTTCCGCGTCCGCTACCGTCACCACTATACCACAGCTGCTTTCGTGGTTCGCTGGATCAGCCAGGTGTCCAGTTTTCCCGGTGCGAAGAGCAACTTGGATGTGTAAGCTTTCTCGGTCTGCATTTCCGGCGAATCCCAACTGATGAGGCAACCTTGACCGAGGTCCCGGCGTTGGGATAGTTTCTGTCGGAAAGAGCTAAGGTTATACTCAAGGAACAAACTCGAGAAGAAAGCAACAATTTTGCTCTTTATTAACTGTTTTATAAACAAATTTTGGGGCGGAATGCTACCACGGCTCGGGCTAAATTCTTCAGATTCCCCGTACAGTTTAAGTTGTGTCATTGCAGCAGCACCTCTGATAAAACCTCTTCAAAGCTTAAGCTGATCTAAATCCTTAGCTTTTAGCCTCCGAGTTTGTCTATTTAACGTAAATTCTATTTTATGCATGCACTCAATTGTTTATTGTATTAATTTTCCCGTTGCCAGTTTATCCTGGAAGATCTGATATAGTACCTAGACCAGTAATGTTATTTTATTTAGTTGACAGTTTATAGGTAAATACCGCTTTGGTAGCTATTTTATCTATTTGCTGCTATTTGGCTAGTATAAATTCGTTAATATTAATTGTCTTATTTCGTTGCTGCGACCCTCTAACTCTGGAGCTACATGACTCGTTTTTCAGATTGCTTTTTTGAGTTTATGATTTCTGGCTTCTATCTGGGTACGTTTATGGTAATTAAAAACTCGTTACACCTTCCCCAAATTATAATTTACTTATGCTTCCTATCAGAACCCAGGTTTCTTCACTGCAGTTAGCACACGTAGTCGCGTGACAATTAGAAAATTATCTATGTACTTAATAACTTGGTATCAGGATATTGCAATCAAAAATTTTATTTTTTCGAAACCGAGCAGAAATTGTCATTACGCCGTTGATCTTAGCTATTGCATTTTTTTAAATTTCTTCATCGTATATTCGTTTGCTGTTCGCTTATTCTGCACTGGAAGCTTCGCTTTATTTCCTCAATGTAACTTGTTCCGTCAGTGTATCATACATTTATAATCGTGGCAAAAGGTTCTCGTTGAAAGGAAATAGCTGCTCGATTTTTGTGGCAGTTCTTGCCCCTAACAATCACCCTTTACGATTTTTCCTTTGTTTTCCAGAGGCTTTGTTGCTCTTTGCGTACACCATTCATTGTTTTTAAATGCGGTCCTTGATATAGAGACGACTCATTCAACATGTTTAAAAAAGTAAAACAAGTGACGGGTAATTATAAAAATAAAAGAAATGAAATACTAGTGGCTGAACACAATAATATTCTTACATCTACAGAAGAAAAATTGAGCAAAATGGCAAATCGCCCGGGCCAGACGGGATTTATGTAAATGTTTTAAAAATCCTCAAAAACGATAGTTCACTTTCTTTATGGGTTGATTTGTTTAATAATATATACAAACCAGGAACAATACCTACCAAAATATTGGCCCAAGTCGACTTTTGTAATACTGCCCAAAAAAGCAGACGCAAAATATTCTAAAGGTTATAGAACCATTACCCTTATGAGCCATGTATTGAAACTGTTCCTGAAGATTATTAACAATCGTATATACCGCAAATGCAAGGAAGCAATTTCAAGATTAGCTTTTGAAACGTATTTGGAACTAGAGAATCACCATTTAGCATTCAAATCCCTATACAGCGTTGTCGAGATATTAATGTAGATGTCTTTGCTTCTTTTCTAGACTACGCAAAGGCTTTCGACACGGTGAGACATGACAAACTAGTTGATATGTTGAAAATTCTCTGTACTGAACTAGTTACTAATGCGGAGGTCTTACTGCGACTGAATAAGCAAAAGAAAGTTTTAATAAATATCTAGCGGAGAAAGCTAAAACTTGCTCAAAAACCTTCGCCAGTGGTTTGGACAGAGCACAACATCGCTGTTTAGGAAAGCTGCCAACAAGGTTCAAGTCATGCTTTTGATCGCCAACGTCCTTGAAGGGCAGGGCACATGAAGAAGAAAAAGATAAAGGGAGATAAGCTCTAACTACTACGATCAAAAAGGTATAAACAGGCAGCAACTACAAGCTCTATTGCGGTTATTTAAACAAGACATGAAATAGGTAACTTAATGTTAATACCGACTTGAAGATAAAGAAAACCTGCAGCTTGAAGTAACGAAGTTGATAATACATATGCGGCAATTTGCCCTGAGGCACGACTGCGTGTGTATGTGTGTATCGTATGGTTTGTGGAAGGAAGCCTGTTGTCAGAGTTTTCAGGTTGCGCGAGCGCCTCCAACGTAACCTAACGACTGTCATCGAAATTACAACCGGGACCAACGGCTTAACGTGCTTTCCGAGGCACTGCTGGCTGCAATTTTACTGCCACTATACGTCGGCCGCCCGTCCGAGTGCCGACCGCTACGAACGTTGCTTAACTCTCGAAACTGTTTGGCCAGTCCTTGGGGCATGCGGTTATGCAACCAGCTGAATCACGACTGACCCACGAATATAGTCGCCAGCATGTCAGAGGTGCAGAAGTTTGATGATGAACGTTGGCCCACTGTGATGTTTACATAGCCGGGTCGAGAATGTATTGTAGTGCCCGTACAAAAAATTTGACCAGAGCCGTTTGTTTGCAGTTCGGCAGCTCTTATTCCATCATAGTGAGACCAATCAACATATTTAAGTAGTTCGAAGTTTACTCCGCCGAAAACATGTGTTAGCAGTAATTAACTCAAGTGCATTCACATCATGTATAATACGTAAAGCAGAAGCGCTTGTGTTCGTGCATCCGACTTTATCGCCGTTTGTTGCACCCTCGGACTTGTGACTGGCGTGCAGTTCACGCGATTTTCTCACTCTCACGGGAGGAATTCATAGGCGTACGCGCCGAATATATACCGAGGAGAAATTAATATAATAGGGTGGTACGCATTTTCACTGCTGAATTTCCGGTTGGGTGGGAGATCAGCTGAACTCTTCGCGTGATTATAAGTTGGGAGTCATCTCGCAGCATAGATACAGGCTGGGTGTGTTTTTGAGTATGTCAGTCCAAGTGACGTGGCCATATAGGAATATTATCGGTTGTTTCTAAGCACCTTTGCAGAAGAACCTTGCCGAGCTTGACAATCTTAGGGCATTAGTTTACAATTTAATCTCGATGTATTGAAGTTTGGCTTCGACTTGAGTAGACATTGCATATATTTGCCGTCCCGCACTAACACTTCTTGCTGTCCGCACCTGCCGTATTCTAGGAACAATTAGTATTGCTTTCTGGTACAATGTATTGCAGCTCAAACTAGACTTTATGACAAAAAACCATGACACCACTTTGGGATTCCAGCTTGTTACAACACGAAATGTTCTTTACAACGAAAACGCCAGTTTGTTACCACATAAAAACTACATTACGAGGGGGAGTTACATTGTTACATACAAAATTGGAAAAATTACACGAATCCGCTGCCCCAATCCCATTACGATGGGCTGTAACAAAGGTTGCAGGTTTCGTTCAGAAGGGGAAGGGGTGGTTCTTTACGACCTTAGGTTAGGGCTACGATCCTGTAAACATAATTCAGATATTACTTGCTAAGAGCCGCCACTTTCTCTTCAAATCGAAAAGAAAGACACAGGTGAGATCATTCTGAAAGTGGAAGAAAATGGCCCACCATTCTACTTCTAACTTGGCAATGCCTGAGCGGCGAACGCAGCAGTCGAGTTGAACTTATCGTTACTTAAATTCGCTTACAGCCGTCTGAATCCCTGTACATCGGAAAAATACACACTAAATGCGCATACAAACATCATCAATCCATTAATAAAAATACACACATAATTGAAAATGAACTCTATTGTTGTAGAAAAATATGTAGGTGACAATGAACATTATAAAATTTACTCGTTACAGTTAGTGAGGTTAAATGCGCAACGTTTAATCTAAATACAGGCGGTACGATTGACAACAAACGACATGACCACATTCAAAACGGTAATAACTTTAAGTTTATACATAGAACTACATTACAACAATTAAAAATGAAAACAAAGACTTCAAGGTGGTAAGTTCTTAAAATTTAAATGAACGACGACATTTAGTGCCATGGCGACACTTTAAAATCACTTCACTGTACATTTATATGCATTACAGGTACTATCAACTAAAACAGTACCTGTTGAGAAGATATTCAGTTGCTCTGGTTACGTTGTCCAGCTCAAGCTGCAGGTCGGGTTTCAGCCATTGCCACGAAATACGGGCAAAAGTACTGGAAATTGCATAGGGGCGATATTCAAGCAGGTGTGAGCGGCATTATATCCCCAGGACGAACGGGTAAATAAACGAAGCACATACGACAGGAAGATTGCGGTACGAAATTCGTGACTCCGTTCCAATGATGATGTAGCACACAGACAATGTCCACGATACAAAAAGAACCCTCGGTTAAACATTCACCAGCGAGCCACTTAATACGGGCTTGACGATAACAATAATGTAGCTTCACTAATTTCAACTTCAACTTACGCGGCGAGGCAAACGCCTCGCCGGGAATCAACAACCAACACTTCTGAACGGTGCCGGACGATGATTGATCCTACGGGCTAAGATCCCCAAAACCAAATAAAAATGCGCAGGCGTTACTTAAAGTTCGTACTCTCTTCAAGTTATGGGGTTATACGAAATATGTCGTTATGGTATTTTCGCTTATGAAGGGGAAGTCCCTGTGGGCCAAGCAATCGCTTCTCTGGTGTCGAGAACTCATTAAAAATATGATAAGGGCACATTGCGTAATCCAGACGGGAACAAAGCTTAACTTTTTATATCAGCGAACGTAGATAAGCTGAGAGACGCTAGTCCTTGAAACAAACGGAATAAAGCTTGGAAACACAACTTAACTTTTAATTTGGGCTTACATTATGCGGGAAAGATACTAAAATTTGAAATACGACTTGCGGGAATTTTGAAACGTGATTAAGTTATCAAAGTGACCTGAATAAGACGGAAAAGGGCGATAATGCAGCAAATTGTTCTCACAAATGTCAAAATTTAATCCTATGGCGTTGATTCCTCTGACAAAGGGTAACTGGAGTGTCTTTGTCCATATCTAGCGGAACAATGACAACATCAGTTTTTACACTGCTGGAGAAACGTCCCACCATTTAAAAGTCCATATACAGAGAAACAGCGGACTTATATAAGGATGGAGTTCGAACAAATAAGAAGGAATTAAAAATATGTGATGATAAAAGCCAGCTTTTCTAATATGGAAGTAAGAAATCACAGAAATGTAGACAAATATTCGTTCGTGTACTTTATACACCAGAGGCGTAAAAATTCTGTATTTTCAACAGAGACCTTTGCCAATTAAACGATATTGATATTGATATTAAATATAGATATGTTTAATAAAGCCGGTCGTATTTTGTAGCACCCTTATTTAGTATGTACATTAACACTACATCAGCAAACATAATCATCTACAGCTCTAACTACATAATTCCACAAAGTTAAAATAATTTAATATAAAAAACATACGTATAATCAACATTGACAATAGAAATTGCAAAAGTTATAAATACTGCAACTATAATAACAGTGGCCGATGAAAATGTTAGATTTTGTATTCATAACGAACCAATATAATTGTAGTGGCTATTATACTAGTACCGAATTGCAGCGAATATTGTACTAGTACTCAAGTGACTATTTTGAACAAATTAAAATATTTATTAAAGATGTTTACACAAATTGTTTTTTAACATGTGTGACTAAATGTTGAGCCTTTTTAATTTTAAAAATGAGTTTAGTTCACTGAGTAGTCTTCCGTATACTATTCGTAGTGAAATTTAGGTAGATTATTTTTGGGGTGGTATCACTCATGTCCATTGAGTCTGCAATAGGACTCGTTGCCCGCAACTCGTCCTATTTGTACCCAAGCGCAATGCAGAATGCACCTTCGTGATACCGGCTACTCCAAAAATGGTCGACATAACTTTGAGTACCTACTTATAGTATTGTATATGGCAATTTAACGTAATAGTTAACATTGGCAACTGTCACTAAGAACTTCTAAAAAAATTGAAAATACTGCAAAACAGCGTGAAATAAACCTACGCGTAAAAGCCTGTAGTTACATATGGAATTATTCTATAAAAACATATTGAGAAAGGGCTGCAATTATTGTAGGCTAACATCTGATAAAAATGTGCAGAAGGGATCAAGCAGATTTCACAAAAGCAACGTGACCCTTGACAATACAATTTCCAGTGTCATGTTTCGCTACAAAGTCACAAATTTTGAACAAACGCTTCACCTCGGCCTTTGTTGGTGCCGACACGTGCAGGATAGTTTTTGTTAATGCACGCGTGCTAGTTGTCTCCTCGTCGTACGGAAGTTAACTCATCGCAAAAACGAGTTACGGGATCCGAGTCCCCCGGATGCAATCAGGGGATGATGAAATAAAAATTCTAGTAAAATCTGATCGCGCTTTTGATTGAATTTATATAAGTTGGACATTGTCTGGAGTCGCGCAAGTTTTGATTAAAAACGATAATAATCTAGGAAGTTCCCAGCTCATAGTCCAACTTGCAGCATAAAGTAGAAGTTTTTGGAGATGAAAAGATACTTCCATTTCTTTGCATGAAATTTTTCGTGGTCTCGAGGGAGATTACTAGTTTAACGGGAAGTGAGAAGAATCTAATAAGTCGGGAGGAAATTAAAAGAGCAGCGTGCTGTAGATTATCAGGAGATGCATCGGAAGGCTCGAAAACGCACACCGCGATGTGCTCTACTTAGCTCACGTCGGTCGTACCTGCGGTAATAAGGCGTAATAACGCCACCTTCGACTCCCAATTTGGAAATTAAAAACGTAACCAAATTGTAGCCCGCTTTTTCTGGTTATAAATCTGATAAAATTCGAAGCTTCTGTTTAGGAAATTAGATCAAGACATTCACCCCGGAATACTTCCGGAGAAAATTATATGGTTACGTTAAGGTCTACAAGTCGAATAGAATTAGCTTCTAGTTTCTGATAATTAAAATAATTAATGAGTCGGCAAAATGAAAAAAGAATCACCTGCATATTCATAGAAAGCACCATAAGATACGCAAATGCAATGGAAAACAGACTACTGGTTTAATCAAAACATATAAAGAAAATCAAGCAGAAATTTGTTGTCTTACTATATCTACGTTGATTTACCCCTTGGTTCGCCATTCTCATCTGCTGCCTTTTTCAAAATCACTTCTTTTTCCACATCGTCTAACCAGTTCTTTTTGAGTCTCCTGTATCCTTTTCTCTTTTTGGACTCTATAATAGTATATTATTATACGAGTTTCATAAGAGGGTCCATTGTAGCACGCGTGGGTGGAACAAGTGCTACAATGCCTCTTATTAAACGAGTATAATACCTATACTATTTTATCTACTTTGAGTTCCTGATTTTATAGAAATTCTAAATTTCGGATACTAAAAATGTTGCATGGCAATTTAGCGATTTTTGAGCGTAAAGATAGAGACATTGTCAAGTGACATTTGATAATCGCCATCTATATATGGGACAAAAAATCAATTTCACTGCTCTGGCATTTGAATTAGTTTACATTTGGTGCAAGCTTTTTAGTTCGTGTGTTGTTCAAATGGTGCCTTACCTAGAACAACAATTGTGTTTAATTAATTCGTTAAAAAATACCTTCAGTTTAAGTTACATTTTTGATTAGAATAAATAAATTTTATAAATACAGTTCCGAGATTGTGGTTATGCATTCGACATCTGACGTTTGTCTTGTTATGAGCATGTGAAAGGAAATGTCAACAATCTTATGAAACAAATAGTTACCAAAAACAGTGTTATAATGAACTCCATTGTGACATCAAAGTAGATAAATACTTTTTTGCACTACTAGTCTCAGAACGCACCGTTATTGGCCTATTTTGAGGTTGTGAAGTTGATTTTCTCCACCAAGGGAGAGAAAGTAAAATAAATAATTTTCACCGTGGTAACTAATAAATTGCTAAGTTACCAAATATGACTATTTTAATTTTGACGTTTCAAAAAGCTGTAGTGTCAGGTTGACAGTTAAAATATTTTCGAAATTTGTTGGGAATTTAGGTATTAAGCAGTTTGGTAGTGCAAAAAATAGTATATACACCACGGTAGCGAATCCTCTTATAACCTTAGCGCGTTAGATACTTCGCGCTGCGAGCTCAGTATCTAATATGCGCTCAGGTTATAATACTGGGCTTCGCTACCTTGATGTATAATATACTATTATCTACTAGCAACATACTATTGTACATTTTCGCCATAGAAACAAAATATGAAAAGCTACTCATAACTCCCAAGGGACTTGTCAAATTATTTCTCCCTCAAACTCATGGTAACAATGCAACTGCAATTAACGTCTTAGCAACCATACAATGAGTCAATCCTTGATATTACTTTACATATTCTTATTTTAAATGTCATTATGACATTTTGAAATTTCATACTATTTTTACGAATATGCTAGTTGCTAGTAGATAAAATATTGTATGCACCACGGGAGATATTCATGTTGTTTACTTTTTACCTCAGGGAAAAAACATATTCATATCTCCCTTAATGCGCTTTAGATACTTCGCGCTTCGCGCCCAGTATCTAAGATGCGCTCAGCTTATAATACTGCGCTTCGCTACCTTGATGTATAATATACTATTTGTTGTTCTAGTGTTTGGAATTCGTTCTAAATGATCCAGCTATTTTAATTTAGATCAGGGGTCGGCAACCTTTTTCGGACGGCGGGCCATTTTCAAAATAAATTTTTTTATGCGGGCCGCACATTCAAATGTAACTTAAATAGTGCTTTCATATCATATACGAGTATAAATATTATTAAAAATAAATATAGAAAAAAAAATTTTTTTATTGACATGCTATAATAACAATAATGTTAGAGAACAAAAATTTTACAATTCTTAAAAAGGAAAAAAAAGAAAATACAATTCCAATTAAATATGTATAAATATGTAAATATAAAATCTATAAATATAAAAAATATAAAATATTGTAGTGAAACGTCATACGGCTGTCAACATGAAGGCACATATGAACATACAGTAGCAAACTGGCGAAATGAAAAAATTAGTGATGGGCCTATCCGGAATGAATAATCAGAAAGTTTCCGATTGTTCAAAAAATCGGAAGGTTCCTATTATTTCGGAACTTTTCGGAATTCGATTATTTTACTGTTCGGTGCACAAAATTCGGAACTTTCGGAATTCGATTATTTTACTATTCGGTACACAAAATGAGAAAACGAAATGCCAATTTGAACTGAACGGAATACGGAATGTTGTATTGACTCACTTGACTGCTATATGCTGGTTGGCGAATGTCGACGGGTCGCGCCGTGTGCGCACGTGTATGATACGTGAATGGCACTAATGGCAGTGGTATTTCGTAGATTAATTATTAGATAGTACACCTACAGACTTCAAATTCAAGTATTGTTTTATACTATCTATTATGTACTTTATGTGTTATTAAACTTTAAAATATCACTACCATTTTCCGAAAGTCTATTAACGTAACTACTGTAATAATTTGAAAAAATATTTTATTTCCTCATATCCCACTGTGCGACTCAAACTCATAAATTGTTTTTTAAGATACTGCATTGCTAACTAGCGTCTACATAGTTACAAACGAGTCCGGTAGATAAAATTTACCGGACTCGTTTGTAACAATGTAAACGCTAGTTACCAATGCAGTATCCTAAAAAATCTTATACGATACACCACCGGTAGAATTCTTATGGCCTTGCCAAACATACAGGTCTCGCCCTACGGTTCGACCTGTAAAGTATTGGCGCGGCCATAAAAATGTTGCTACCGGTCTAATAACGTAAATAGCTATTACTGACCGTCCTACAAACCCAAACAATGGATGCCAACGCAGATAAGGGCTTACGGCGCGACGGCGAGTGCTCTCATCATAAATTTGCACGCACTTCATCGGATAATCGGATGATATTCCGATTTTATAAACATTCCGAAATGGAACATTCCGATTATTGAAATCATCCGATTATGCCCATCACTAGAAAGAATGCTACACTTGCTAAGCGAGACGTCGTATTCGCTGGGGAGAGGGGATTAAACTTGCGCAGTAAAATAGGTTTCCCACTATGCTTCTGTTTGTCGCGCATTTTTGTCACCGGCCACATTTCGGCACGCTTACGCTCTAAGTTTGTTGATTTTTCCTAAAGTTATATTGGTGCTTTGGCGGGCCGCGCAAAAAGTTGCAAAGGGCCTCATGCGGCCCGCGGGCCGCAGGTTGCCGACTCCTGATTTAGATCGCTCAATATCAGTTAGTAAATTTTTAAATTTCCATTCCTCTGTTTGCTATACTGGCTCATATGTTTCGAGTGATTTTACTCTCCCGAATGCTGAGGTATATTTATTCGATCTAATAAGGAGACTCATAAATATATAAATATTGGACATATAGCTATTCACGGTAACTTTTCCAGGGAATAGAAATACCAGTTAGCTACCACTATTTTTTTTAAATCCTTATCCCAAGCTATTTGAGTTAACTGTGTTAAATTGGTAACTATTCATCATAAAACTGTTGTTACCAGGAAATCTTGTATCTTTCCTGGTACTAAATTGTGGTTTCGTTTCATTAATGGCCAGTTCAGCTTTTTTACTGTCTTTTTGCAATTAAATGGGCATCTGAATTAGTCTCTATTAGACTTTTTACAGGTATTTCTTAGTCTCGTGACTTAAGATTCTTTTATTAGGATTGCAGTTAGATATAAACCATTTCTTTTGACACTGTACGAATATTTGACAGTGAAACGTTTGTTTATCGCCGTTATGTTACTATACAACAAGAGCATGGTTCATGGTTTCACTTTTAATAAGTACAAATTAGGTGCGCAAGCACCAATCCTCTTGAACACAGATATACAGCAAACTACGTGGCACAAAAGCAAGTTCAAAGAATAACATGGTGGAATGCATAAGTTAATTAAATGTGTACTGCGTGGAAAACTTAAATCTTCTTCAACATCCTCTTATATTAGGCATCTAGCCTGTTTCAATCCACAAAGTCATGGCTCTGTCAGCCCTCTTTGCTCGTAAGCTGAGTAGGTAGCTAACCTGCCCGATGATATTGAGAAACATTTTCTTTGTTAGTGGTTAACGATTACCACAGGTGTTGACGTGGTAACTGATATTTAAAATCCCTTTGTAACTACCGCATACCGAACCCAATATGGTCACTTGAGAGTCAAGAATATTGCTCGTTCGCTCTCAATCATACCACAATATCTTACGGAAAACCATAATTTTAGCCAACTACTAGACGGTTGAGACATGAATCGGTAGATAGCCCGACGTCATAGGAAGAAAAGATGTGGATAGAGAAGAAAAAGAAAGAAAAACTACTTATGTGTAAGCAAACAATACTCTTTAATAACAATATTAAGTTATTCAGGTAACATTTTCTGATAATTATTGCATTACTCTTTCCGAATTTGAACAAATTTTGCGTAATAGTTATAAAAGGAAAATTGCATAAAGAATGATAAATTGAAAGCTATTTAACAACCGTCGAATTTCTTTTTCTTGCCTTGTACTGTTGTGCTGTGCCACCTTAGTGGATGTTGTTAATGTGACGCATCAAGCAAAATACATAATATTGGTTCTGAAAACAAGAGGTTTTTCCTTCTTGGCCTCTCTCCTTACCTTTCTTTTTTAGGGGTGGAGTAATGTTGTGCTTGCGTCACCTAGTTGGATGTTGTTAAGGTGGCGCATCAAACAAAACACATAAACAAGTTTATTATATTGGTTCTAAAAACAAGACGTTTTCCTACGTGGCCGCCCTCTTTACCTTTCTTTGTAAGGGGGGGGGGGGGGGGAGTACTGTTGTGTTTGCGTCCACTAGTTGGATTTTGTTAAGGTGGCGCATTAACCAAATCCAAAAACAAGTTTTTATATTGATTCTGAAAACAAAACATTTTTCTACCTGGCCTCCCTCCTTACCATTCGGTTTTAGGGGGGAGTAATGTCGTTTTTGCGTCCCCTATTTGGATGTTGTTAAGGTGGCGCAGTAAACAAAATTCAAAAACAAGTTTATTATATTGGTTCTGAAAACAAGACGTTTTCCTACGTGGCCGCCCTCTTTACCTTTATTTTTAGGGGGGGGGAGTACTGTTGTGCTTGCGTCCACTAGTTGGATGTTGTGGCGCATTAACCAAATCCAAAAACAAGTTTTTATATTGATTCTGAAAACAAAACATTTTTCTCTCTGGCCTCCCTCCTTACCATTTGGTTTTAGGGGGGAGTAATGTCGTTTTTTGCGTCCCCTAGTTGAATGTTGTTAAGGTGGCGCAGCAAACAAAATTCAAAAACATGTGTATTATATGGGTTCTGAAAACAAAACGTTTTCCTACCTGCCCTTACTTTACTTTTTTAGGGGGGGGGTTATGTTGTTGTTGCGTCACCTAGTTGGATGTTGTTAAGGTGGCGCATTAAACAAAATTCAAAAGCAAGTTTTTATATTGGTTCTGAAAACAAGACGTTTTCCTACCTGCCCTTACTTTACTTTTCTAGGGGGGGAGGAGTAATGTTGTGCTTGCGTCCCCTAGTTGGATGTTGTTAAGGTAAGGCATTAAACAAAATTCAAAAACAAGTTTTTATATTGGTTCTGAAAACAAGATGTTTTCCTACCTGGCCTTCCTCCTTACCTTACTTTTTTTAGGGGGGTGGGGGTTATGTTGTGCTTGCGTCACCTAGTTGGATGATGTTAAGGTGAGGCATGAAACAAAATTCAAAAACAAGTTTTTATATTGGTTCTGAAAGCAAGACGTTTTCCTACCTGGCCTCCTTTCTTACTTTTCTTTTTTAGCGGGGGAGTAATGTTGTGCTTGCCTCACCTAGTTGAATGTTGTTAAGTTGGCGTATCAAACAAACGATAAAAACAATTTTATTATATTGGTTCATTCGACCTCTATAAATAAGCGAAATTATTGTAAGTTATACTCACCGAAAGGTACTATATCTTATAAATGTCCATTTTAATACTTACTCATAGCTGTTAAATAAAACAACTTTTACAAGTACTAGCTAACTTAACAAAATATAATTACAGTAGGGGACGAATCGTAATATACGAAGAAGAGAGGATAACCCTTATCGATCTAGATGAAACGTCAATCACGATGATAAAGTCTCTCAAATCTACGAACTATACCCTTGGTTTAACTTTTTTATATTACTGACCATCACATATCGTATTTAACAATATGAAAGTGAGAGTTAAGAAACGCTGTGATATTGAACTCTCAACCTCTAGAAAATCAAAATAATAATAATAATAATAATAATACAAAATTTATTGTGCAATACAAAAACCATACATAAAAGGAATGGGTTCAGCCAAGACTGATCTTCCACTCACCCTATAAAATCGCTTAGTTAAAATGAAACATGTCTTAAACTATATTAGATGAAGTGCAACTTGTGTAAATCAAAGTGGGTCTACAAACAAATGGTAATAAGATAAACGTTATATTCAATTTAAACATAATTAATTAGTCAATCTTTCCACCGACGAAAATTTTATTTAAGAACTTGACTTAAATGGCAAGAATAAAATTTGTATTTTACTTCTTAAACTTTTGGAAAGCTATGAACGATGAGTTCAAAATGCGGTTTTGCTCTATATTTCTAGTCCTAGCGTTCTTAGAGCGTCTTTCACTTCTAACCATCTGCTTCTTCCTCTCAATTTCTATTCAATTCCAACTAGGTTTCTCCTCGTACTTTTGCATAGCCTCTTTTCTTAGGTAATTTTGTAACATGTCTTAGCCTAGTAATTCGGTGAGTGTTAATGACTTTTCATTACAGTGAAAACCTTTTTGACGACAAGTAATAATGTTAGAGGGGGTTCGATAGCTCAGGATAAGGAATGTAGCCTGAAATCCGATTGTACCTGGAGATATATACTTGTTATGTTTAAAGGTCTTACTTAGTTTTTTTGTCTATCGGTGACGTTCTCTGACGTTTCGACTACGAAAACTTCTTCGGCGATCTGAAATATCTAACTACCCAAGTTCGAAATTTGAACCTACCTCGTTTCGTGGTTTATGAAACAGCTTATTTGACTTGGAAATACGAAATCCTGGCTTCGATGGAACTGAAACGAACAGCTTCAAAGATATTGAGGGGCCCAATTTTCGTGGTTGTATACGCGATAAGACTGGAAATATTCTCCAGCGCTTCGTCGGCGATCAGAGTTGCTTTACAGGATGTTGCAAAATGATATATAGTTAGACGATGCAGGGGTCGTCCAAATGAAATTCCGCGGAACTCACACAAGACGAGATCAGAATTGCAAATTGATGAGTTGAAATTCGGGAAACTTGGTGAATAACTTTAACACGAAACTGGTATCACAAATGACTTTTTATTCACAATTTAATACAGTAAATGTGCAGCTCAATTTGCCCCTAACATGAAATTTTTCAGCTTGTTTGATTAATTCTGACAATTGACTGTATCGTAACTAAGCAACTAGATTTACAATTGTTTAAAAGAAATTAGGTTTGATTACATGTTTGAACTTATGGACTACAGTTTTGATGTCATGTCTTTGCATTTTCACTAAATTGTTCTTTTGTTGGGATAAATCTCATCACACTTTGCTTTGCTTTTAATTTTCACTTTGGTTTATAATTCACTGATACATTTGAGTTCATTTAGCATCTCACTAATTGTCTACCTATCGGTTGACTTACATTTTTTCATTGCTCTATTGCAATTATTGCTTTGCTAGCACTGTTTTTCGTTTACCTTTCAGCTAATTTGCCGTTTGCTGGCTTATACACTTTTAATACATAACGCTCATACAATTTCTGTACTTAACAAATCATTGTGTATCATTTTATTTATATTATGTTTGACGTTACTAAGTTCAAATCTGTCAGTTACAAATTAAATTGCATTGGCACCTCCGAACATTTATCATATCTGACACGGTAAACGTAACCCTTCTGAAACCTGCCTTATCGCATGGTAACTTTTATCCCTCAAATTATTAGTTACTGCTGCTCACATCAAGTGCACTTATTAATGTAAAATACTGATTATCTTGCAATAAATAAAGTATTCAATTCGGTGCTCATGTTGACCTTATTCATTCTGTTCTGATTGCCTAGAATTGCTGTGGGAAGTAAACCATTACAATATCCTTTGTGGGCAATGTCAAACATACCGAGTGCCAGGTATCCTATACACAGGTTGATATGGTAATACGATCAAATGAATTTATATTACAACCGATAGCTATAAATGATATAGGCAGCAGGTCGTGTTGGGGTCAGTGATACTTCACGTGCGCTGACCCTGTCATTTTTTGGCAGTGGTCTATTATGATATGTTTTTCTCAGGACTAACCAGGAACACCTGAAGACGAGAGTAGAACAAAACTCCTGAAACGTTGTGTGATTTACACCCTAGACCAGGGGTCGGCAACCTTTTTCGGACGGCGGGCCATTTTCAAAATATTTTTTTTTATGCGGGCCGCACATTCAAATGTAACTTAAATAGTGCTTTCATATCATATACGAGTATAAATATTATTAAAAATAAATATAGAAAAAAAAAATTTTTTATTGACATGCTATAATAACAATAATGTTAGAGAACAAAAATTTTACAATTCTTAAAAAGGAAAAAAAAGAAAATACAATTCCAATTAAATATGTATAAATATGTAAATATAAAATCTATAAATATAAAAAATATAAAATATTGTAGTGAAACGTCATACGGCTGTCAACATGAAGGCACATATGAACATACAGTAGCAAACTGGCGAAATGAAAGAATTAGTGATGGGCCTATCCGGAATGAATAATCAGAAAGTTTCCGATTGTTCAAAAAATCGGAAGGTTCCTATTATTTCGGAACTTTTCGGAATTCGATTATTTTACTGTTCGGTGCACAAAATTCGGAACTTTCGGAATTCGATTATTTTACTATTCGGTACACAAAATGAGAAAACGAAATGCCAATTTGAACTGAACGGAATACGGAATGTTGTATTGACTCACTTGACTGCTATATGCTGGTTGGCGAATGTCGACGGGTCGCGCCGTGTGCGCACGTGTATGATACGTGAATGGCACTAATGGCAGTGGTATTTCGTAGATTAATTATTAGATAGTACACCTACAGACTTCAAATTCAAGTATTGTTTTATACTATCTATTATGTACTTTATGTGTTATTAAACTTTAAAATATCACTACCATTTTCCGAAAGTCTATTAACGTAACTACTGTAATAATTTGAAAAAATATTTTATTTCCTCATATCCCACTGTGCGACTCAAACTCATAAATTGTTTTTTAAGATACTGCATTGCTAACTAGCGTCTACATAGTTACAAACGAGTCCGGTGGATAAAATTTACCGGACTCGTTTGTAACAATGTAAACGCTAGTTACCAATGCAGTATCCTAAAAAATCTTATACGATACACGACCGGTAGAATTCTTATGGCCTTGCCAAACATACAGGTCTCGCCCTACGGTTCGACCTGTAAAGTATTGGCGCGGCCATAAAAATGTTGCTACCGGTCTAATAACGTAAATAGCTATTACTGACCGTCCTACAAACCCAAACAATAGATGCCAACGCAGATAAGGGCTTACGGCGCGACGGCGAGTGCTCTCATCGTAAATTTGCACGCACTTCATCGGATAATCGGATGATATTCCGATTTTATAAACATTCCGAAATGGAACATTCCGATTATTGAAATCATCCGATTATGCCCATCACTAGAAAGAATGCTACACTTGCTAAGCGAGACGTCGTATTCGCTGGGGAGAGGGGATTAAACTTGCGCAGTAAAATAGGTTTCCCACTATGCTTCTGTTTGTCGCGCATTTTTGTCACCGGCCACATTTCGGCACGCTTACGCTCTAAGTTTGTTGATTTTTCCTAAAGTTATATTGGTGCTTTGGCGGGCCGCGCAAAAAGTTGCAAAGGGCCTCATGCGGCCCGCGGGCCGCAGGTTGCCGACTCCTGCCCTAGACAGTGGAAAAAGTCCGAAAAACATACCATTTTTAAAGTGTCTTGACATGCCCTATTCTTGAGATAATTTGAGATACTTCTTCTGTGCTTTGCGTCGTATTTAGGGCTGCACCTGCAAAGTTATTAAAGTTATTACGTACTTTGCTGTTTTGAAATGTAAATGTTCGAATAAAATTATCTGGCTAGATACTGAATATCTTTTACGGCAGTTTTGTGTTTCTAATCTTGGGGCTACATGTACATTTAACAACTCCAGGATTGTTGTACCAAAATCGTCATTGAGAAATTAATAAGTTGCTAGAAACATGAGCTTAATCGAAATAATAATTAGTTTTCAATAAGCCACTACAAGTTTTTCTGACGCGACGGGGCACTTTAAAACGGCTAAATCAAAACCGAGCGGATAAGTAGTTTAAGCTAGCAACTTCACAGCGGAGAATCCGAATTTTTCGCTTGGTTTTACCCGCGATGGCGTTTGGTTATTAATTAAACAAGCTATCTCGGATAGGAAGCGGTGCAAATGCGCTGAAATCCGAACTTAGCGGTGGGAAATTAAGTAAAGGTACGTGTCCTTAATAGCGGCCCGGTAAAATTTAATTCCGCGTTATGGTGCATTTTAGTGGCAACTTTATATTTTTATGTCGCAGTCATTAATAACTATAGCCACTTCAACGACGCTGATAGCGTTTATGCCCCATTCCTGATATGATTTGCGAGGAGAGTGCTGCTAAAACAGAAGTCTGCGAACTTCCGGTCTTTCATATAGGGGCGGAATTTAATTTTCCAGAAGAGCACAACTTGAATTTAGTGTTCTTGTTTAAGTATTTTAAGCTTTTCCTATTTTCCTGTGAGATTAAAGAAAAACTCATCACGCCATGATATTATAATACCTGTTTTATACATTTGCGGATTATGTGCGGCGCTATTAAAATGATATACAGGGGCCCTAATGTTCGACCTAATTTTATTGTGCCACCGCACAGGGCGACTTTCGTAGACACCGCGATTTTTATTCGTTCGAGCGAATATATAAATAATTAGCGCCGTGCGGCGGCGTTTCGGCAATCAATCCTTCCTCATGCATTTTAATGGCCCGAGATGTGCAAGATATCGCGCCCTAAAACAACCCTGACATTCCGCGCGAACAAGCGCCGTCTTTGCGAGGCCGTTATGAAAATACGGTTTAAACTTCAAAGCTTTGCTGCGTCAAGCGATCTTCGGATCAAGAGGAGCAAGTCGAGGAACAGAGAGCAATTTGTGCATGCAGATTTCGCCCGAGCCGAAGGAGGATCATTGGGGGCGACGCGTGAGCGCTTCCGCTGCCCCGCAGGATGTCTTTGAGCGCCTTCCGGACACGCGTGTTTTGCGGCAGCCGCGAGAAGGCCGTCGAAGCGTTAACATCGGCCATCTAATTGAGTCGCACCGCATTCCTTCTTATTCGCGATCGCTGCCTTTCATGCAAATCGACGAGGAAAATTATTTGCGGCCATGCATATGCATGTCTCGTACGCTGCCACATACGAGGGATGATCAAGAAGATACAGAAACACTTTATTTATTTTTCTACTTCCGCATGTTTCAAGCTTGGTGGCTAAGTATTTTGTTCTCCCATCTACCTGAGTACACTTTCAATATTTTTACCAGAAGATGTGAGATGTAGTGTGTTAGTCTAACTATTCGGATGTTGCGTTAAGTCTATGCTATTCAGTATGCACCACGAGAAGGCGATCTATCATTACACTGACGAACTGTGGATAATCAAATGGATACAACTAGAAATACATAATTCCCATGTCCTAGATCACTAGTCAAGGAAATATCCGGTTTAACCTACCTTCCCAAATCTATTATAGGACTAAATGGTAATTACGAACTAGCAATGTTTATACCAAATAGACAACTGCTACTCGTTGCGGCTCCGGTTATTGTGAGGTGATCACGACGTGTATACGATTCGAGAATCCACGAAATTTAATCAACCCTACAACAATTTCTCCCGCTTATTGCAGTTGAAATGGGTGAGTTCACTGACGAAAGAATTGTGGGTTTATGATAGCCCAAAATAAATGTTCAAGTGCCCCACATAATCCCATGTACTTCAATGACCCGTGGATCCCTAAACTACGAAACGGGAAACAGTCTGATTATTCAGCAGGTGTGCTTAGCTGCTTTCCACAGACAGGGGCCTACCTTTGAACGTCTACGTAGGCAAACAACCACGAATATTTAAACAAATCCGTCGATGTTCAAAATTTTGTATTTCATTTGTTACCCATGCGAAGAGGCAACTTAAGAATACCCCAAAGTAAAATTGCTATGTATACAGGTTAACTTCAAAATATCATACACTAGCAACAGCTGGTTTCAAATGATTAATGAACAAGCACCCTGAAGGGCTCTTAATTTAGCAATAATCCACATTACAGCGCAAAACTTGACTAAACTCAAACGTTCGAAATGAAAGGTTTACTTTCCTATAATTTCATGCATTCCTTATCTGCGCACTGTTGTGCATGCAACCTGAATTGGGTGATGGGTCCATAATTGGGAGATGTTATCGCTAGTACTTGAAAAGAGCGACGAAGTTGAGCCCTCTTGAAGAAGATATCCACTTAGGGTTCGAGAGATGGCTGAGTAACAGTAAATTTGCTACGCCCTAATCTGTGCGTCAACGAAAGGATATGGAGAACAGTCTAAAGCCGACCTAGGTGAGCGGAGGTTGGTGGAACACGTACGACGGAAAAAATAGTACCCCCATATTTCATAGATACGTAAGGAAGTCAAACTCAAATTCGGCATTTAACCGTAATTACGGATAGCGATAAAAGATTCCCCAGGTATACGATTATTCCTTACGATACATTTTACTCCGGTGCGCTACGTCTGCCTCGTCTGAGCGTCTTACTTAGTTACTTAATCGTATCCTCGTGTACCTTTCGGAGTCGATATTCTAAGCGTCTTGCAAATACGGGAACGATGAACCGGAAGAGCGGCTTGCAACGGAGTGTTTGGTCCGACATTACGACCCGACTAAAGATGTAATATGACATCTGCAAGCCTGCCGGCTTCATAACTCAATTAGCGTGGAACAAAGCGGACACAAGTAAATCCTATCACAGGTAGTCGTGAAAGAAGAAATTTTACCAGGGTGGGGTAAAACTGAAAATTAAACAAATAAATCGTATTAGAACAAGCCACGAATGAAGTGGACAGATGATGTTCCATAGGCTTTGCCAACTCCCCCACCTGTAGGAACTGTGACGTGAAAGAGCCGAGAGTGGAACACAGTATCCAAAAATACCGCATTTAATGGTGCTATGGTGAAAATTCATAATCCAACATCGATGGAACACTTGTTTGCAATATCATTCAGAAAAATTGATTTTAACGTTATCGAAAGTATTTGGAAAATTAGAAGTGGCGATACACTGGCGTTATGTATTCTGTTGTGTTAGTGATGACAACTGTACTGGTGCACTGGTCAAATAGTGTATAGAGTCTAGCATCGTACAGTGGCTGCCAAATCGCAAGAGCCGTGCCTCGAGAGTACGTTATGCTGTCAGTCCCGGTTGTCATCTCGATGACAGGCGTTAGGTTATATTAAAAGCTCTTGTGCAACTGAAAATTCTGACACCATGCTTTCTACCCAAATCCACACGATATTAATTTTTAATGATTACAATATAGTATAACAGCTATTAACGCTCTTGTGTCAGTGGTATATGAAAAATAATTTTTCTTGCAGATTAATCTGAGAAAAATTACGTGTGTGAAGAATATTAAGCTTACGCCTTGATTAAATTCGTCTCAAAACAAACAAAAATAAAATGTGATTCTGTAGTACACAACAGTGTATACGGCGACTATTGTACTGGAAAATCATAGTTTACAAGCAGTATGGTCTGTTCAATCAAGGAGGTGCTGACAGAAGAAGACTTTCATCTAAGAACGCCGTTGAAGGAACTTAAATATTTAGAAATCGTCGATAAAGCTGAAGAATAAACCAGCATCATAAGTGGTTGAGTATCCGCTAGAACTCTCTTAGACATTCCAAATATTCATTTAGACCTGTGAAGGGTGGACTCATGCTGCCTTACACACAAGAGCGTATCAGAGCAGATTTTCTGGCTTTGTGAAGACACGTCAGTAAATTTTACGCTAATCATCATTACAGATAACATAATGTTAAAACCGCCACCACTGGCCATAGAAAGAGCCGCAGAATTCGCCGAGTGGGGCTCTTTTTCGTGAAAAGATTTTGGGTAACTGGGAACAGTTAGAAATTGTCCAGATGTAGTAGAGAACAGACGTTGCGTGCGGAGTGTTATTTTGTTCTGTAAATATCGCCGTATGCGAAAGCCTTATCGTACTACTTTAAGCGAGTTAAGATTTTGTCACATATTCTAGTTTCCCAAAACACAAATTATAAATCTGAAGCTCCCATTCTCACCTCGTCTTAGGAGCAGCGTAGAGTTTTACATCAACTGATGATGCGATATATTTAACAAAACATCCTGTGTCATCTTGCGTTACGCCATGTAAATCAGACGTTTTATCGACGCCCTGTACATAAATCTATCGTTTCGTAATCCTACAGAATTTTAACAAATCCTGGAAAGCTTTCCGTTCATCGCTTGTTCAACTTGTAGAGCTACCGATTCTGCTCTGTTTTCGAGCTACCACGCCCGATGCATCTGCAAGGCCGCAAATATCGCGGAACTTTGTCGTCAGGCGATTCATTGTCCGCCCAGCTTCCATTCTGCCCCATTAATGAATCGCCTGCATATTCACATTATTTAATTCTGTATGCCCAGCTAAGTCATTTATGGTTTGTTATCTGATGCATGCGCGATTTGCTCTCAACTTGAAATGTGTTTTATGCACCCAAAATGGGGTTTTTTATTGACATTAGTCCCTATTTCTGTATGGGGTTCCAAATGTTGGGTTGCGAACTAAGTTCTGGGGCGCATTCCCATTAATAAAGTAGTAATGCTTTCAGCGAAGCTGAGCACTGCATACAGTTGCCAATGCCTAGCAGGTTCTATATGAAACCTCCACTCCATTAAAAGTGTTAAAACACCATAGTAGCACCTTAAATTAATACAAATTTATCTTTCAAAGTACAATTATTGCGAGTAAGCTCCCTCTTAGTTCAGCCTATGATTATTATTATATATTATCCTTTCCTACACCTCAGCTAATAGACACATTTCAAGCTACATGCCGTAAACAAAAGTTTAACAGTAACAACGGGTCCTATCAGATCTCCATGCAATGGCATAAATTACTAATAGCTTAGGTCTTTTGTTCATGACCAACTGAAGGTAGTTTTGAGAGAAAGGAACAAAAATGGAATGTGTGTTGCTTGGCCTTATAACACAGCTATTCACAAAAGAAATGTTACAATTGCTGGCATTCATAAATGTGGATTAAATCACCCTTTCTTATTTCTCACTTCGAGGAAGTACTGGAGAGACACTAATTTCAGGACGATAAGAAAAATGACGTAGGTACTTTTGATTCGTCTTGAATAGTTATAAAGCCAAAACGTATTTAGCGAGGGCTTAAATAAATTAATTGTAAGATCTAACAGCCGCACATAGAGAATAGATTGAAAACATAGTAATACTATTGTTTGCCCCTCTTCGCTATTACTTCGTGAACTATCTGATCTTTGCTCTAATGTTACCTTTCACATTTTTTGGCTTTCTAATTTTCCAGTTGTTCCAGTAATATTACTCTATCTTCTTCATTAACTGCTACTACTGTTTCTGGTATGTGTACTGCTTTCGCTACTTGACTTATTCATTCGCCACTCTCGGTATACCCTAAAAGCATTCACAAAATAGAACTTTCCCAGTTTCTTTATGAGAAGTGTAGTTTATATAGTGCTCTTGCAGTTAGTGTTCACTTTTTGGATAGAGTATTCGTGTTATAGTATCTGTATTATAATCCAAAGGTTTTTCGCAATGGTGTCTCGTATTCGTATGTATCCATACTTTATTCCTCAACGCCTTTGCATCCTTTTGCGATTAGCAGAAGGCTATTATAGCATATCCATGTTTCACGTAATCAGTCAGCGCAATTTTCTTAGAATCCCAGTGTAGCGGGTACGTTAAATATGAGACCTGCGAGATGGAGACATTTTGTGATACCACTTTAAACTCTGATTTCGTCTTCTCAGAACTGAACTGGTGAACATAAATTTCATTCATAGCTATGGATCGGAACAAACATTCTTGTTTTTGTATCAACCCTGAGTTACCGCAGAAAACGTTACAGTTCTTAGGACCCAATATGCTGAACTACTTCTCAGGTAAAAGATATTCGTTATGACGGTTTCTACGGGCTCGTAAAAAAGTGATGTTTAAAATTATGCTTTGTTATTAAGTTTCTATCTATTTCCGTTTTGAAATTACGTACCATGGATATATTGGCAAGTGTATCTTCCACTATGCATTTTTGCGAAACAACGGTTTTATGGTTTAATAAAGAGATTTCAGTAGAAGTGAATTTTTTCTGCGACTATTTTGTCACAGGTAAGACTTTCCCCATATTCGCAAATTGGTGGTACATTGATAGATTTAACCAACTGTAACTTTTTGCAGTCAAATCGTACAACACGATAATTCATATTCTTATTTGGGTATTTCGCCACTCTCCAAATTAAAAATATTAAATAACGAAAATATTAATAACGAACGTTTCGGGGGACAATCTGCCCTCGTTATCAACGAATAACAATTAAAAAGAACAAGAAACTTAGCTTTTTTCACTGGAAGGAGAAACGACCAACCTCCAATGAATTGTTTGACATTGACAACACGATACTATACAAAAGGTATAGGTTAGGTTAACACTGCTCAAACGTCAGTTTAAAACAAAATCATGCAAAGCCTACTACATCAGGGGGCGCAAATGCTGATCTTCCCTCGTAACTCAGCCGCGAACAGCTCTTAGCTCGAGATTTTTATTGGAGCCGAACGCAGGTTTCCTGTAATATATCGAGATAAAATAAGAAAGTCGGGCCCTGGCTTGTCTAACGAACCGAGCGTTTGGCAGACAAACACGGACAGGAGACATGTATGATCAGCCCCGCCAAAGGAGACTGCTAGAGCCGACGAATATTCCGAGCACACTTGGTTTTCCTCCATTCTTTACACAACACGCTTTCTTTTTGACGTTCATTTTGTTCCTCGGTTAGAGTTGTTCACTATTCAATACGCGAGTGACGGCTGTCGTTACCTCCGCATCTTTTGCGCCCCGGAATGCGGTGACGTCTATATCGACCCTCTTCCTTCGTCTTGGCTTCCGCCATCGGGCCTCCACTTTTAAATTATGTGGGACAGTCCCGTTACCGCCGGCTAATGACTCTTGGCCGCAATCGATCACCGTTTTAATTAATGCCTGCTACTGAAACGGAACAAACACATTAAGGATAACCAATATAGATAAAAATATAGGCCGGCCGCTCGTGTCATACCGGAATTTTCATGCGTTATAATCAATCAACCATTGTATCCCTAATTAACAATGCAGGCACTGGTTTCATATATCCCCTTTTGTGTGGCTTGTTCCTATAATGGATAAGATCGATAACTTATATTTTAGTTTTTTACCATACGCTAATGGAAGTGCTGTGCCCAACCTCACATATAAAACGTAAAAGAATCTTGCAAACTAATGTCATTATTGATAATATGTAATAAGCTTACTTTTCCAGAATTATGAAAAGCAATTAAATAAAGAATACATCCAGAGAAATACAAAGATAAACTCAGACTGACTCCTGGTATAGATTTAAATCAATTGTTTTTCAATTTGATTCAAAAGCAAATATATGGGTTTTTTGCTATTACAATGAGTCCGCAAAACGGTGAAAACTAACAGCACAAAGTAGCAGCTCAAACCTTAGTGAAACCAACGTCGGCACTAAAATACACAAAACGCGAGTGTTCAATAACAATAATGAACAAAAGAGAACAAACGCACACAAACCTTACGCTCACGGCCCAGGGCACGATTCGCAACGCCGATACGAATCCGCAATCTGCCTTTCGAATTCACTATCAGATAGCACCAAATTAAAGCAACTGTTAGCAACAAAGTAAATGTATGCGAGCGCCTCAAGAGACGCCAGCAGAAGAGAGCGCAGTAAACCGAGCCATTAATACGTCGTGAAAACAATTGAAGACATGGCCGAAATATGCCTAATAACGGATAGATAAACGGCCAAGGACGCCAAACTATGTCCGCTACCTCGAGTAAGTAGGGCGCCAAAGCATTAAGACAGGGTTAGTAAAAATGGTATAAAAAGAACGAGAAAATGTCATTGACGCGCTTTTTAACCGTAACAACATATGAAACAACATTGAAATCATAAACTAACTCCTAAAATAAATGGCCATGTCTACAAACCCTAATTTTGAGCAAGAAATGATAATCAATAGGCAAAAGCAATTTCTACACAGATTTATGTGTTAAATAAACTAGTTTATCTACCCAAACAACATAGTATTTATAGGCTGTATTCTGAAGGTCACAATAGGAAAAATAACCAACATGTTTTAGTATGATGATCAACTATTACGGAGATAATTATTTCCAAAGTTTTATAAATTAGCTTGGCTATTAAACACTTGAAAAGTAAGAAATTGCAAAAGGAGGTATCGTACTGAGAATGGTTTTAATTTAATCGAAAATAATATTGAAGCAATAAATTGTAAGGAATTTTACATACTTATGCTACTATATGCTGGATTAGATGATCTTAGATTCGTTAAAGGTACAATTCCACGCACACGCCGGTGCATTCACCCCATGGATAGGGATGATGACGCACAGAGATCTGAGCAGGTATCCGCGCCTGCAATGCAACAGGCAGCAAGGAACGAGCAGACAAACCGGGCGGTTGTGGCCAGTCTCGATTACATAGGCTAGTTTTACGCAATGCGATAGTGGTTGAAGCGATCATTTAAAGAACGCCAGTTTATCATCGGATATTGACTAGTTATAAACTGATAAGGTCTTGCAGTTGTCATTGTCGGCAAATAACTACAACGACTGTATTGGCATTTGCTAAAAACTTGAATTTCCAGGTCACTTTCAGCGTTTCTGCTATTCAAGCAACGCTTTTTTCTAGGCCATCTTTTCCTCACGTCTAGTGTTAGCTCCTCTTCTACCGCCTGTGGAGTTCTTCCAAACCTTCCCGCTTCAAACTGCAACCGATTTTTACCTGTATGTCGGTATTGTAATAACTACGTTACGTAATTACGTTAATACTGTATAAAGTTTTTTTCCCACGGACACGAGTTCTGAGCTCCACCCCATAAGGGAAGGCAGCTCGAGAAGCCAGGGAATTGCTAAAGTCATATTTTTGAATGACGGTGGGTATTTCGACAATATTGTTAGCGTAAAATGAATTAAAATCGAGTAAAATTTTTCCAGATTAACCACACATTAATTTTTATCTTTGATTGTCTCGAAAACTAATGTAATTTGATTGCAAAAACTGCAAATTTGTTAAATATCGAACTAGAATTGACGAATATTTCGAATTTAAAAATTAAAGTAAGGGTCACCTCTATTTTTGCGGAACCTATCTCATATAACATTTATATTCAACTTTTCGTTGTCTACTATTTAGTTCAACATAAAACATCAAAAGTGATATCCCAAGTGGATTAAAATAGCCGATTAAATGTTGACGTTTTCTATAAGAATGTGGTACTAAGAAATTTGTCAAGTAAATCTGTCGCGCAGAAAAAATTCCGAGTGCGTGGCACGAGGTATTTTTGAGCGGAAAATTACGAGATATACTTTGTAGAGCAAAACAGTTTGACAGAAAATCGTCAAATCTTATTCAGGTTAGTTTACATGCGGGGTCGTCACGCGAACGCAGCTTTATACTCCGCTCGCTGTTGTGTGGTAATCTCTTTACCGGCAGGCTTCAACAGTTGTTTCAAGCCGTTCGTTTTGTTTTCGGTTGTTTTTCGCTTGCAAAAATGGCGTCAGCCGGCAGCATTCCTCCGAAACTTGGAAGCCGTTCTGGCCATCGCCTGTAATTACAGGGTGAGTGAATTACTTCATTTTCGATTTTAGTAACGTAATGCAATTAGTTGAATTTCCTCCGGAATTTTTAGTGTCCCCAGGGGTTGCAAAATTTCAGCAACCTCGATTGCTTAGGAAGACGTACCTGCTTATGTGAGCCTAGATGGTTTTGGGCCACATCGCCTGAGTGATTTACTGTGACGTTTGCCAGCATCCTCTACCTGCAGCCGCAGCTGTAATAGCCTGTTTGGAGGCTATTTGATTCACCTCCTACAGAAGCATGATTATTTCAGATAAGTAGGGTGCACCTTTCGAGTAAATAATGCCTTGAAAACTATTGTGCTGTCTATAATATGCAGCGTTTGTTAAATAAATCTAATGCACTGTTTATAGCATTCATTGTCTGATTTCGTTACTGCTACCTTCTGTATTTTAGATATTGTGTTATTGCTGTTGCGATTAAATTGAGTTTATAAGTTTATTGCCCATCTTGAGTATTTTTATTGTAATTGAAAAACGCATTGGCGCTCATTATCTTTGGCAATTAAATCATTTAAAGAACTGCATGCCGACTCCACTGAGTCTAGCTGTCGGGCACTAAAATATACTCTCGTAGCGTTGTGATATTTGAAAGTATTTAGGGTAACTACAGTTAACATGAATTTTCGCTAACACGGGATATTCAGCATGATTATTTCTTGAATAAATCTATAAAATTCGTTCGAAATCACCTTTTAAATCATATCAAAATTATTCAGGAGCGATTAAATTCTAGCACATTTTAACTGCGGTTAGGTTTTGGCATTTGATTTTTTATCATTATTAAACTGACCACTTTCTATACTATTCACCATAAGCACCTTCACTCATGGCTTAGTTGATATTCTATTATGTCAAAGACTCATATCGTGTTGCGAACATTTAATGGCTTCAAAATATGAGTTGTATGTATTTCTTATGTTATTGAATGTAATACGTGTGTAAATACCTGTTTGTCTTTCGTTTGCGTTCTTTGGTCAGAACTCATGCGCTAAAACTATATTTGCAAAGTTATCGTATTTTTTAGCAAAAAATCGGAAAAGGTAATGCTTTAACTATTTTATCGAAACTATTAATTATCAATTTAGCAGTTGTAAATTGTGAAGTCCTTTTCGGTCAAATTTCGAGTTGCAGACTATAACTATGAATAAAATAACCTGTATACACGTATCGTCTTCATCACTAGTTGTACAATTAACTATCTACGCACTAAATACAGTAAATAATTATTAATAACGGGTTTATAATTTTCCAATTTTTAATTCAACCTTTATTTTCTTCTTTACAATGTTAACTCTCCGATAGTCGAGTGGGATACGTGTGTGCTCTATTGTGTTTAAAACTACGCATGCGCAAGCATTATAGGTGCTGTATTGTCAAATATTTAGGTAATCTTTGCCGTCGTTTTATCTTTTTCTGTTTTTGAATTATACCAATGGCGACTCGTGAGCATTTTGATGATAGTGTAACATCCCGCCTTTATTTAGAAATATTTTAAGCGGCCTTATTGCCTCAGGTATGCTCAAGTCGGAGGATACGTTCAAAATGCTCTGATATAGTGCAGATCAATAAATAACACAAGATAAATAATAGAAATAAAATATACTGTTTTTAACTATTTACATTAAACTCAAATTTAAAAGGACACACTATATATTACGGACAGAGGGGTAGTTGTATCAACAGGGGTTGCTCCTGGACGCCGGTGGGGCTGCTACGCGGCGGCGGAGGGATTTGGCAGAATGCCCCGGCCTAGCGCATGTTACGCCTCTGGGCGATGTCTCGGAGTGGGTCAGCCGCGCGCCAGCTGCCTCGCGCATGGACTTCGGAGTAAAGGTCGTCGGTCGCAGGCACCAGGTGATATTTGTTTACACTAGCTAGCTGCTGCGAACACTTCGGATTAGTAATGGTGTTTCAAGAACATACCTGCCGGCGTAGGAAGCTGCAGGAGTTCGCGTTCGGTGTGGCCAAACCGGACCGGGGGCCGCCAGACGATTTGCCGGCTTCCGCAGCTCGAAACGATGCAGCGGTCGGACTCTCGAGAAATTCGGGAAATTCGCTATTAAAGCGAATTTGCGGCTTCGACTGGATTGCGGCGGTGTGGAGATCCTTTTCGGAGGGCCTCAGAAATGTTTATAGGATGCTGGCGGTGATTCTTACAGGCAGGTCCCTTATCGCATAATCTCTGTATGCGTCCAGCCTGGCGGCGGCGGGCTGTTGATTACTTCCTGGTGCCTCACAATTCGGGCGAGTTAATACGGTTGAAATACGGTTTTCGAGGACGTAAATGAAATGCGCCTCGGAACTCGGGACGGCGGCGGCGATCTCGTTCAGCGGAATACAGGAATTTTAGTTACAAATTCCACGGTTTCGGCCGTTAACTAACATCGGTTCGGATACAAGGGATACGGGGAAAGCTAATCAGTAGCCACGGTTTCGGCCTTTAAATTAATGACGGTTCGGGAACGGGTTTGATAAGGAGCTCTAGGTTATCGGGGTGTTCTTGCAGGAAGACAGTAACCATACCTAACCCGCAAGAACTTTTATTTAGGCGATTTCTCCCTTGCTAAGACAGTAACCATACCAAAGCAAGGGAGTGATCGCTCCGGGTGGATCAGGAGGAGTTTAGGAGAGGACTCGGGAAGAGAATCTGTCTAGGAGCTGTCGGGCGTTCCTTTTTATACGTTTCAGCAGCTCCTGGTCGGTGCTCGCGCTCCCCACTTAGATAGCGGGGGAAACACTCCTACGTACAATCCTGGCCGTCCGCGCATCGGCTACTGGTTCGCGCTATCGCTTCTTAGCGCGGTCTTGAGATGCAAACGTTTGATAAAGCGGCGAATTAAATTCCCAATACGTTTCACGTATCTTTAGAATTTAGATTCCCAAGCGAAACGTTACACATGACCCATCCTTCGGAGGAAATCGCTTCGTGATGGGCATCTTCTCCGAGAATTTTCGGATTATATTATTCAGGATGCAGGCATGCAAAATATAAGGCAACTGAAATGCCTTCGGAATAGCCCTTTTAGAAACTCAGCGTTTCCTGGAGCGAACGTACGTTCTTGTATGCCCTTGGGCGAACGTATGAAAATAAGTTCACGTTACAAGATGATACGAAACTGCGGTTTCAGTCTGCCATCTTGTCGACGTTTATGCACGCACCCACAACTGCGCTACTGAAGAATGTAGGCGTTGCGGCGGCGGCGTAACTTCGGGTAGTGCATTAAATTGCACTTAAAGCATTAACACTTTCTGGAGAGAACAAGCTTTCTTGTAGGCCCTTGGGCGAAATGCTCGCTCTGGATTTGGTTAATGAGTGAACACAAGTTCAGATTACTAGCGAATACAAAACACTACGGTTTCAGCTTGTATAAGCATTCTGGAAATTATTTCAAATCGCGTGAAAACATTCAGGTTTCCGGACAACCTATTTTTCACATATCTGGCAGGCTAGGGAAATCGTTGAGGCCGCGGGAACCGGCGTACGATCTCCAGAAAACGGCAAACAGGATTCTGGTACAGGAAAACATCTTTTCACCTTCAAGCTTCGACGTAAATCTACAATCTCCTGTCAATGTCCGGGTTTACGGTGACAAAAGGAGCACGCTTCAGAAGAGAAAAACATTCGGAACAACTTGCGCTAACTAGGGCGGCATTTAAACGCATTTCCAGGTATCCATGCATATTCAACTTCAGGAAATTCCTGGAACGGAAGCAACTTGCAAAAGCATTCGGAGCGGAAGCAACGTTGCGGTTTCAACGTGCAAAAGAACCTCCTGGAATTCTCGGAGCGGAAGCAACGTTGCGGTTTCAACGTGCAAAAAAACATATCCAGGGGCTTTCGGAGCGGAGGCAACGTTGCGGTTTCAACGTGCCAAAAAGAAACATTCAGGTTTCGGAGCGGAAGCAACGTTGCGGTTTCAACGTGCAAAAGAACCTCCTGGAATTTTCGAAGCGGGAGCAACGTTGCGGTTTCAACGTGCAAAAAAAACATATCCAGGGGCTTTCGGAGCGGAGGCAACGTTGCGGTTTCAACGTGCCAAAAAGAAACATTCTGGTTTCGGAGCGGAAGCACCATCGCGGTTTCGACGTGCTTGTAACGGCGGTCTGGTTCTCCAGGTGATACTATGCGGGCGGACCGTAGTATCTTCAGGCAAAAGGCTAGGGTACCTCGGGGTTGCGAAGCCCGTGCCAGCAGTTAAGCTGCTGGCCCCGGAGGGTATTTAAAGGACTAGGCCTTCTGGTACATTTTTCCGGACGGCTCAACTGGAACAGTTTGACAAAAATGCATTATTTACACAAATAACATTTACAGGATTTTTCGGGCTCGGGCGCCAATATCTGATAAATCGGTTCGGCGAGCGAGTGTTTTTATTGATCTACTCATATTCGAGCTGTCCCTGCTTTTCGGGCGCCATGTAACATCCCGCCTTTATTTAGAAATATTTTAAGCGGCCTTATTGCCTCAGGTATGCTCAAGTCGGAGGATACGTTCAAAATGCTCTGATATAGTGCAGATCAATAAATAACACAAGATAAATAATAGAAATAAAATATACTGTTTTTAACTATTTACATTAAACTCAAATTTAAAAGGACACACTATATATTACGGACAGAGGGGTAGTTGTATCAACAGGGGTTGCTCCTGGACGCCGGTGGGGCTGCTACGCGGCGGCGGAGGGATTTGGCAGAATGCCCCGGCCTAGCGCATGTTACGCCTCTGGGCGATGTCTCGGAGTGGGTCAGCCGCGCGCCAGCTGCCTCGCGCATGGACTTCGGAGTAAAGGTCGTCGGTCGCAGGCACCAGGTGATATTTGTTTACACTAGCTAGCTGCTGCGAACACTTCGGATTAGTAATGGTGTTTCAAGAACATACCTGCCGGCGTAGGAAGCTGCAGGAGTTCGCGTTCGGTGTGGCCAAACCGGACCGGGGGCCGCCAGACGATTTGCCGGCTTCCGCAGCTCGAAACGATGCAGCGGTCGGACTCTCGAGAAATTCGGGAAATTCGCTATTAAAGCGAATTTGCGGCTTCGACTGGATTGCGGCGGTGTGGAGATCCTTTTCGGAGGGCCTCAGAAATGTTTATAGGATGCTGGCGGTGATTCTTACAGGCAGGTCCCTTATCGCATAATCTCTGTATGCGTCCAGCCTGGCGGCGGCGGGCTGTTGATTACTTCCTGGTGCCTCACAATTCGGGCGAGTTAATACGGTTGAAATACGGTTTTCGAGGACGTAAATGAAATGCGCCTCGGAACTCGGGACGGCGGCGGCGATCTCGTTCAGCGGAATACAGGAATTTTAGTTACAAATTCCACGGTTTCGGCCGTTAACTAACATCGGTTCGGATACAAGGGATACGGGGAAAGCTAATCAGTAGCCACGGTTTCGGCCTTTAAATTAATGACGGTTCGGGAACGGGTTTGATAAGGAGCTCTAGGTTATCGGGGTGTTCTTGCAGGAAGACAGTAACCATACCTAACCCGCAAGAACTTTTATTTAGGCGATTTCTCCCTTGCTAAGACAGTAACCATACCAAAGCAAGGGAGTGATCGCTCCGGGTGGATCAGGAGGAGTTTAGGAGAGGACTCGGGAAGAGAATCTGTCTAGGAGCTGTCGGGCGTTCCTTTTTATACGTTTCAGCAGCTCCTGGTCGGTGCTCGCGCTCCCCACTTAGATAGCGGGGGAAACACTCCTACGTACAATCCTGGCCGTCCGCGCATCGGCTACTGGTTCGCGCTATCGCTTCTTAGCGCGGTCTTGAGATGCAAACGTTTGATAAAGCGGCGAATTAAATTCCCAATACGTTTCACGTATCTTTAGAATTTAGATTCCCAAGCGAAACGTTACAATAGTGCCAACCAAATGTATCTAAAATGCTAATCTCTACATTCCGATATCCAAATAGTTATTTTGCATATTGGTCGGCGGAATGGCAAAAAAATACTTACCATGGTAATGGGTTTCATCCCAGATTACACAACAAAATTAGTCAATCATACAAGAGTGTTTATTAGCAAGTTGCACGATATAGAAAATCCATTCTACGTTTTCTTTTGTTTGCAAATAACTCAAGTACTCATTTATTAAAGTCTTCGATGTTATTAAGAACAGTTTTTATGTTGATAGCATTCCTATTGTACTTAGTTAGTCTTTCTTCCTGAATTGAATTTCTTTAAAAAGTCTTAATGCTTTTCAATATCGAGAAACGTCGCTCCGCATCGAATGTAGACATAGATAGGTGTTGTCACTACTAACACTTAAAAGTTTTACAGTTTTTTTCAAAAGTTTCATGCATTTCGTTTTCTAAAAGTAATTATGTCTACGACTCAGCTCCAGAAACATCCCCCAATTACCCTCTTCCATAAAGTACTTGCAGTTCAGTTTTCAATCTACTTAAAAAAACCTTTAACTATTTCACAGAGAAAATTGAGGGGAAATTTGATTCGTTACGTATAAAGAATGTTTCTTACAAAATAAAAAAATCTTGAATGACTCATTTATTATGATATAGCTATGGCTTCTTAGAGAGCCGCCACTGAATTATATGTACATATTTTACGTGGGATACGGTTGCATCCAACGCGATCTTTTATACTACAAGTATTTTGTTCTGTTTAGGTACGACAAGTCTTTTTCTGGATGTATTGTGTTGCGTTTTAAGTTTTTAGCATGGCTAGCAGGGATTCTAAGCAATGGCTGCAACGGTTACAGAACCTGAAAAATGAGTAACTATAAGCCGTTTACGATCTTTTTGGGTCAGGTGAGGCTATGACCATCTAGTAATTTTGTTGGCAGAACCTCTGTTGCAACTGAACTCCCTCATGGAAATTGACACTTTTTGTCTTAGGTTAGGTTGTTTTCAGTTTAAGGTTATATTTTCTGAATTGTTGCTGGATATTCTCTAGTCTCCACATCGACTCGCGTTCTTTTAAATTTGGTCTGACCTTTTTAAATTGGATGCTTCGGTTAATGGAAATTTTTTGTTGTAACAAAATTATTTTGGGCATTTTGACTTTTCCTTTGACAGAAATTAAAATTAGTTTTACACATATGATAAATCATTTATTTTCTTACGAATATTAAAAAAATAAATCTGGCAATGTGGTGGCAAGAAAATGTCGAACAGACACTGGCAGAAAAAAAAAGTTGCATCCGCTACATCATCGAATCAGTTAGTCCAACATGAAAAGAAAAAATCATAGCCAACTCTGTCCCAAAAAGGTCGTGAACGGCTTATACTTGGTAAACCCTATCCTAGTGAAGACGATGGTGACTATTTATATAGAAGAAAGTGATCACCATTCTGAACCAGAACAAGAAGCCGAAGAATGTGAAAACGAAATCAGATAAAATGACTCGTCCTTACGGACTCGTAGTTTTATTATGGCCGGTTTGTATCGTTAAGTTTCCTGGTAGCTCAGTTTTTGTTAGACAGGCAATTATATCCGGATAAAAAGTGACCTCTCGTGCAACTACTTGTGAAATGTTTACGACTTCGACTAATAGATACATAGATATATTGTAATGATGTACACTCCTATACGTGTGTTAGTATCAAATTTATAAAAGATTAAGGGATTAAAATGGTTGAAAATAATTTGGATCTGCTCAGGTATAAGGTGGGAATGTGAATGGATATTATGTAATTACAAAGTGAAAGAGAATTTATAGTTGAATGGAAAATAGCTATTTGAAAAACAGATGGATTCGAAAATAATATAATAATTTACAAATTGCAGTTTGAGGCGAATGACAAATACTTAATTGAAATAAAATAGAAATGTAGTAGGTTGAAATCAAATATATTAAAACTAGAGTGTAAAAAAGGGATATGATATCGTTAGGTAATTTGTTTCGATTGAAAATAACAAACTTAAAAAAATGTAGCAAAAGATTTTGGTGTAATTAAAAATATAAAAAATAGCCCTGTTTTTATTATAAAAATGTTTTGAATAATAAAGAGGGAAGTAATTAAAATCTACGAGGTGAAATAAAATGGAAATTTAAAATTAACGGGAATAGGTAAAGACATAAATTAGTGAAGATTGCAAGTATGTGGTAAAAACTAATGTATATCAGAAGTACTCTACAAAAGTGAATAATTGGTCTATTTTATTGGAAAAGTACATTTGACAGAATAAATTAATCAAATTGGATTACGTCAAACTGTTTAGTTCTAAAGGACAGTTCCAGAGGAGAATCTCCAGGGTAAAATAGGTACATTCCAGGAGGTTGGCGAATGCAGTAGTGCAGGTAGCTGTCTGCGAGTTTGGAGTTGATGATATGGGACGATTAGGACGGCTTGTCTGTCCGTGGACCATTCATTGCAGGAGGGTGCTGGAGAGAGTCGATTAGTCAGCAGAGAGGAGCGGTTTGGTTGGCATTTGGAGATTTGTGCGGACCAAGTGAAAGATGGGTCATTTCTTATTAAAGTCATAACTATAAAAGGAAATAAAGACAATAAAGAGGTGAACTATTTATGAATGAATTACTTACTGATTTAATATTGTTGTGTACCATTGTAGTATTCGGGTATTTGTCATTTGAATTTCAAATCGGTTTTGACATTTGGTTGACATAAGTTATTGTGACTTATGCGAATGAGATTAAAAATATTAGAACATCAATTTTTCATAAATCAGTTAACTAGATAAAGGAACCCACCCCTGATTTTCAGGAGCTATCTCTAATAAGAATTATTGACATTCTAATACAACATGGGGCAAATTATTAATTTAAAAATAGATTAAAATAACTTGAATTGAATGTTTATAGTGTATTAAAGGCACTGCAACAATGAATCTTAAAAAAATTATGACGGTCCAATGTGTTAAAAATGAATAATCAAAATTGAAAGCCTATTAAAAAGTAAATAAAAACAACACGTTGTAAGGGGTCAGTTCATATTTATGTCGCCGCAAACGTGGAGCCAGTACAATACATATACATAAATAATAACAGTGTTATTAGATATAAATACAGAGATATCATAAAAGATTGAAGAACACGTAAATACGTAATACAGACAACCCATGTAACAATGGAAACCATGTTTAAAAAGATTAATATTGTGTCTTCATATTCATTTTTACAGGGCATTGGGCAACATTACATGTCGTTATGTATATTAGGTTGCGTTAATTTTTGCGATTTGCAATTGGCATTCCTTTTTTGAGAATTTTACATAGGAAATTTGGCAGTAGAACTATTTCCGCTTACTATTTCTTTTGCAAGATTTTTAAATACAAAACGCTCATTCCTAAAACCGGCATTAATCGGGAGGTTTTTATGGTATGTATTAGTGGATCGCTTCGCCTGTATGATTGAGTCAGCATGCTCAAGCAACTTTGAAAGTAAAACAACCTGGAGACCGTCCGAAATCTAAAGCATCGAACTGCTATATTTAAGTTTTTTTGTCGGACAAAAATACAGTCAGACCTCGCCGTTCGCGAGGGTTACGCTCCAGAGAATACCGCGAAGAGCAAAACCGCGATGCAAGTAAACACATAAATGATAAAAACGGGGTTAGGTTCCATTAACTAGATTTATTTATACTATGCAACCTCAAAAAAACAAAACTTTTTTTGACGACATGGTTTTCCGTGTTTATTCAAGTTATAATTTTACAATTTATTTCAGGTCCGATTTGGTAATTTATTTATTTATTTATTTAGAACGGTGTAAAGAGCAGAGGCTAAGCCTATATTGCTCACAATGCTATACGTATATAATTTTGAGTACAGTACAGAACACAATTCAGAACATTTAGGAAACTAAGTTAGTTAAATTGAGCAAATTATTGTTAACACAGAAACAAAAATATTCTTTCTAGGAACAACTTAATTTTTCTTAATTTGCTGAATTAAAATATAAACATAAAAGTGTTTCTAACATAAATGGTTAATTAATTGAATTGATATAATACAAACAATGATAGTTTTCTTATATGCCTAAGTACAAAATGTAGAAATAAAAATGTTATCTCAAATTCTGTATATAAGTTGAGTAATTAAAAATAAGCTATCACACAAAAACGCAATCCATGAAAACAGGCCATAATCACTTGCTTCGCACAACACAATTTGGTTCACATGTTTTATACAAATTAGACGCATACTAGTTGCTACAGTCCCGCACTTGCGACTCTACCACTAGTTAAAGCTTGATCGTAACCGGCCTTGAAGGATGTAATGGAAGTAGCATTAACTATCTCGTCGGGCAATCTGTTCCAAGCTTGAAAAACTCTATTTGATAAAAAATGTTGACGAGCTGTTGTTCGGAATTTCTCCTTCGATAGCTTGAACCAGTGTCCCCTCAAACGTTCGTCGCGGTTACGTTCGTACAGATCAGATAGATCGCAAGAGAAATCTTGGTGAAGAATGCGATACGTCAATATCAAATCTCCTCGTAATCGTCTTTCATTTAATGTGGTTAAACGTAGTTTTCTCAGTCTAGTATGGTAGTCAAACGATCTATATGAATATATCATCCGTGTAGCCCTTCGTTGAACTCCTTCTAGTAGTTTCTGATCCTTAACGTAATTCGGGGACCATACTGAGTTAGCATACTCGATTATAGGTCTTATGTAACTTTTATAAAGTAGCAGACCAAGTGAAGGATCAGGCCTTTGGAATGCTTTGGATAGCATAAATAGTGCTGAATTTGCTGTTCTAACAACTTTAACAGTTTGACTTGACCAAGTTAAATTATTAGTTATTGTAACGCCCAAATCCACTTGGCTAGTTACAGATCGTACAATGGTATTTGAAATGGTGTAGTTCAATGTGGGATTGTTGTAGCCAATATGCATAACAGTGCATTTGTCAGGATTGAGAGGAATGCACCAGATATTGCACCATTTTTCTAGTTGGCGTAAATCTTCCTGTAGCTGATCATATTGGCTAAGAGGATTGGCAAAAACTTTTGTATCGTCAGCGAACATTGCAGTGTTAGTTTTAATTAGGTAAGGCAAGTCTGATACATAAATTAGAAAAGCAATCGGTCCAAGGACCGACCCTTGGGGTACTCCAGAGGTAACTTCAAACTGAGACGACAGGGAATCTCCAACTTTAACGTGGAACGAACGTGAACTCAGGAAAGCCTCAATCCAGTGTAGAAGCTGATAAGAGATTCAAAGAAATAGGTTCGATAAGAGTGTTTACAAGCTCGTGATAAATAATGTTATTTAGGTGTTCATGACATAAACCGCATACGTCTGCTTTATTTACTTACGGCCGGTCTTAATGAAGGTCACTAACCTGACGTTAACTTTAAATCGCTGTTAAAATAAACAAAAGCTCATCAAAACGTTGGCGCTTGTGACATATTATTCATTAGTAAACAAATTTTTATGCGCTTTTGTTTATTTTAACAGCGAATTAAAGTTAACGTCAGATTACTGGCCTTCATAAGACCGGCCGTTAGTGTGTGAAAGTTGAAACTGTTAACGTTGGCAATTCCATCCGCAAACGGCAAAGCAAATATCCGCGAACGGCAAAGAAAAGGGAGCACAAAGGTGTCCCGCGTAAAATCAAATCAGCAAACCGCAAGGCCGCGAACGGCGAGGTCTGACTGTACTCCATTTGTACGTGGTATACAATTTACCATTTTCCAGAACAGCAGTAATTGATGAAATATAAATTTTATTTAAAAAAATAAATGGTACTTTGGAATTACCTAAACAAGCAATATGTGCGTTTGCATTGCTATTTGACGTTTACAATTACCTCTAACTCATTATTAAATTCTGTTCTCGATAAAATGTAGTCAGAAAAGATAGAGATGATAAAGTGTTTTTATGTTGAAAATAGTGCTCGTCAAGTAAGTGCAATGTATAGCGTCAAATATCCGAACATTTCAAATTTTAGAAGGTTAAAAAAATATATTCAAGAGAAGTGTGATAAAATATAGCAATCTCAGGTAGCAAATGTTAGACGGCAGTGTTTGGCCCATTTTTTAGGTGTAAATGGTTGTTTGTTTGAAAATTGGTTGTAATTGGTATTTTTTACGGTAATACTATGTGTTCGTTTAGTTATAGCTATTAACATATCTAGGAATGTTATGAGTATCATAACTGCCGCAGATGTTTTGAAATCCGAGCTCGTAGAGCGAGGATTTTAAAACTTCTAAGGCAGTTATGATTCATAACATCCGTGATTTGTTCAATAGTTTATCGGTTGCTATATTATGGTTATGGTTGCCATGTAGGGTAATATTCTTTAACCCTACAGATAAGTTATGATCTAGTTACCAGCCTACTTTTGTATATGTAAACAAAGGCTTAATATCCTGAAACCGATAAAAATAAATAAAAACCTGTTTTATATTCTTTGTTTTGACTGTTTTATAATGCGTCAAATTAAATAACAGAGCAATGCAAATGCACTTGTGTCTTTTTATAATTTTATAGTATAACTGATATGTTTGACGCGGCAGTTTAAATTTCTCGTACCCTTTCTGTTTCAGAATATGGAAAATTGAAAATCGAAAATCGATAGCATGTATAGACGCAGATTTTTTTTTACAAAAACTCTCAGTGCACTCCAGCCCTAAAATAATTAAACATTAAGAATTTGCTACTACGCAAATCTCTGTGTTGCGTCACGTAAGTCACCACCCGGTATAAATGTCACTTTGATCCTGCCGTATGTACATGTCTTCTTATTGTTACAATAGGTTATAGTTTACCAAAGAGCCTGAGTTTCATGAAGGTAACTTTGACGTGTACCATGTCACCGGGGAATCATTCAACTTAGATTTGCAAGCTGTTTAATATTGAAGTTGGTGGCGCCCATATTCGACTTTGTTCAGTTTAGTGTGAACTCATCCCTTCGTCTGGAGTAGCTTAGGCGTTGAACGTTATTGATTATGGGATTGTTGTGGGTATTCATTCCTCGCTGTCCCACTTTTATTGAATAATAATATTATGGTTTTTGGTAGGTATATTTTAGTGTTATTGAGTATTGAGGAGCGTTCAGCGGCCAATTGTATTTGAAAAATGGTGTTAGCTTTGTGGCTGTTGGGACCACAGAAAGCTATATGTTAGATGTGACCCGGGTTGGGCAACGAAACCGATTTTGCTACCTGGAATCTAAGACACTTTCCAACGTGCCATCACATCTCTTTCTGATAAAGCAGTCGTTGGTTGCTATAACCCAACTTTTCATATCATGGGATGTGCGTTCGTGTTCTTATTTCTATAGAAACAATAAGTATATTAAATATTAAGCAATTGTCAACAGGTCACGTCCATACCTTCTAAAGTAGTCGCAAGAATTCCAAAATTTCCAGGAACTAACCGCGATAGCGTGCAAACGATCCGAACAGGTCCATAAAAAGTTGTTGTAAAAGCGATCTGGTCTTTAGGCATGCCTCAGTTTTCGTAAGTTGAAGACTCAGAAGGCCTCAAGCCGAAATCCTGTATGTCGTTGATGAGGTAGTAAATCGGTTTATCGGAAGGCCGTAAGATGCACGCCGGATGAGTGACAGAACGACGCCATTACGGCATAACGGCATCTGCAGTCCAAATAAAGTGGATCGCCAATATTTCAGCGGCTATTAAGAAGCAGTAAAGTTGCGCGCCGAAGTCGATAAACAAGGGCAGTCAAGAGTGCGGTTCCAGCTCATTGCGTAGATAATGGGCCCGGATAAGTGTTGCTCTCTAAAGAGTGACATTCATGACGAGGGACGGGATCGATGGGACAAGAAGCGGCGAGTTATTGCCAGATTACATCGCATTACGAAGACAGCGGATCAAAAGCGCGTGTTTGTTGCGGCAGTGTTCCACCAAACGTGCCGGAAATGTAAAAGCGCAGGATAAGGAGCGGGACTTGCCAGAAATTAGATTGCAGAGGTCAAGTTGTCGGGCTCGCAAACACGATAACAGAGACAGATTGAAATATCTAATGAAATTAAATGAAATTGGGCGAAATAATGACGCGCTCAGCCGCGAGCAGCTGCGATCCACTCAAAGGCTTAAGATAAGGTGATTGCAGGATTGATTATAGATTTGCGAGCTAGGTGTAATCCCTGCCGGACTCAACTTTTCCAAATAAATCGCGAGCGCTCGATGGACTCCCCACCCTTCTCTCGCGCCGGAAATAATATTAGGGAATTGTTTTAAAAGACCCGACTTAGGTAGTTCCTTGCTGGATCCTCGATAAATTTCTCAAATCGAACGTTATTTTTGAACGTGATGGGGAGAACTTTGTTTGATTTTCTCTCACAACGTAAAGGAAGATTGCGAAATATCAGAAGGCCTATAACTGCAAAAATAAACAATAAGTTACTGGGTTATGAAGATTTATTCTTTACCGATGGTGCTAGTAAAGTTGATATCATCACCTTTTCTAATTGCACGAATGATTTTGTTTCCAGAGAAAACAACAGCAAGGCGAATTTCAGTTTGGTCAATCTTTATATCGGTTTTAGTTTGATTTATTGAGATTTTAAATATGAATACTTCCATACAAAAACCACAATTATTTCATATTAAGTGATGAACCACTTATAAATTAATCGTTAAATAATGAACATCTACACGTGAAAACCGATTAATGGCCACGAACTATGGAACAGTGCTCGAAGCATTACAGTAAATACTAATTCGCATATCCTCTTTGAAGCTATTACTGTTTTGAAGGTACCTACTGACATTCTCTCCGAAGGTCTGATGACTGACAAATATTTACTAGTCCCATTATAAAACTTACAATATCGAAAAGAAACATAGAATATACTGTTTTGTAATATAAACGTTGTATGGTGATAAGTTTGCTATGATATTAAAAATAAGTAAAATAAATATTACGACAATTACTACAAAAGTTTTAATTTAAACAACTGGCTCCCTCAGGGTTAAATGAAAGTTTATGATTGTTTTAATTATTTGCAATAATAAATGGTATGTTGCCCTTTTATATTTTATTTATTGGCAACTAATTTCAAATTAATGTGCCGGCTAGCATTTGAGATTCACATCAAAGTGTAGGGTTGTAACACCGTATAACTTTTAATCTAGTATAGCAAATGCCCACTTTTAAACGAGTGACAGATAACCTTTAAAATTAAATGTACACAGAGCTGTTCGAATACACAAAATTTCAGCGTAATTTGACCAACAATTAATAAGTCCACCTCAGGTAATCAAAAACAATGCAATTTAACGAATTAAGTGTTTGGGCTAACCTGTATTTGATTTATTTAAGCCATAAGTGACGCCAACTCTCTTCTGTTTTGATTGCTGGCCAAATTCTTCTTTGAATTCTGCACAATTTGATGACGCCAACCTTGTAATTTCCTTCCGGGGCGTTCCCTGCAACTGCTGCTCATATCTGGACCACAAACAATGTCTGCCCCACCTGCTCCACGTTGCTGTAAACCTCTCTGAGCTCCCTGCCTTTTGTTATCGGCTTTCAAAAGTGGACCTAGTACCTGGATCACGTTTCCAAGCCACGCTAAGCTCATAATTTCTTTCTGGAGTGCTTTCCTCGGCTGCTGTCTTCTTATAACCCAGAAGAAAGAAACTTTCTACACGATGCCTACTGTTATCTGCTTGCCGCAGATTCAAAACTTGCCAAAATATAGCTCCGAAGACGAACACAAATGGGAGAAGCCTCTGGATCAATTACTTATGGTATTGCACTTTATAATTTTATAGGATTAAGCACAAATGGACTATGCACACTGGTGATTATATAAAAATGAATAACTGGCACAAATAACAACGTTTAATGTACAAAATCAATGAAAACTTGGGAACCAATATTATCAACAGCTTCTGGCTTGGCTTTCCTAATACTTCTTCTTCTTCTTGGGGTTCCGTCTTCTAACGGAGGTTGGATATCATAATGGATATCTTGATTTTGGACACCGCTGCTCTGAATAGGTCTATCGAGGAACAATTGTACCACTCTCTTAAGTTCCTAAGCCATGATGTTCGTCGTCTTCCTGGATTTCTTCTTCCCGATATTTTGCCCTGTATAATCAGTTGAAGCAGTCCATACCGTTCTCCTCGCATAAAATGTCCGAGATATTGCAGTTTTCTGATCTTTATGGTTCTAATTAGTTCTCTCTCTTTACCCATCTGGCGTAAGACTTCTTCGTTTGTTTTTCTCTCTGTCCATGATATTCGCAACATGCGGCGGTACACGCAAAGTTAGAAAGCTTGGATTTTATCTGTATCTCGTTTTTTGAGCGTCCATGCCTCCATTCCGTACAAGAGGATTGTGAACACGTAGCATCTCGCAAGTCGGGTTCGGATTTCCAAACTTAGATCTTTGTTGGTAAGTAGGTTCTTCATTTTCATAAAAGCAGCCCTGGCCATTTCTATTCTATTCCTAATACTTAAACAATAACAATTGAACATCTAGGTAGCAGAGCAACAAGTTAACAATTGTTTCATGTTAATTTTTACAATGTTTTTCCTTCTAAATTGTTTTTGCATAAATGTTATTCTGGAACACACTAACCTCACTTTGATTGTTTTTTCACTTTTAGTTTATTAAAACACTGGCTCACAAGTTTATTCGCACTGTATTGTAGTCTTGTATCATATTCAGGTTATTTTTCACATGCTCTTTGTAACCCTTCAGCTGCGTTATCGATGGTTGGCATAATGTATAGAACGCATCTCTGTACTTAAGCAAAATCACTACCATGTCTTGACGTTACAAAATTAACCTGTCAGTCATCATAAATTAGATGCATTTGCCGCAGCGAGTACAAACTATTAAAAATAAACTGAAGGCAACCCTGCCAATACTGTTTCATTCAAATACTAGCATCTGTTAATTAAATTACAGTTTTTACTAATCGCGTCTATGCAATTACCAATGTTTACCAGTGACGTATTGTTGCATTAAATAGAATATAAATTCTGGGCCCATTTAAATTATCCTTTACTTTTGGTACATTTGCAATGCAACCAGAATGGCTATAGGCATTATACCATTACTATACAGGTGTTCTAATATGTGAGCAAACGAAAGTGAAATCAAGCTCGGCTTTGAAAATTGATACATATGTCCATTATTATTTCACATTATGTTGATGTTCTACAATGAACTACACATACATAACCTAAACCATTGCATAACTGGCAAAGGCTGTCAAAATTATATTTGAAAATTAACATAGCAACCAACAATGTTACAATTGCTACATAAATAATTACGTATTTAGTTATAAGAACTGCATGTGTAATTTAAAATTTGATAAATGATACTTGACACTTCTATCATTATAATAACTGTAATATTTTAATTGAAAACATCAGAAGTAATAGAGCACATGGCTTAGTTTTTTCTAAGCCAAGCTTGATTTCGTTTTCATTTGTACTGTTAATAAAGCGACCAAACAAATTCTATTATGTAATGACAGAAATACATACAACAATGTAATTGTACTATTCATTCTGGCCAGCTTGAAAAGCATACAGATTAAAATATTTGGTTATATGTGGAAACCCATTTCAGGCCTGCAACATACCTAAAAAGCAAGCGCTACTGTGGGATTGGCAGAGCCTTAAATCGAAAATGTAGGTGTTTTCTGTGTAAACTCAAATCGGTAGAAACATATAGAAGGTGCTTATTACTGGCACACCATGGCTCGCATTGGCCAGTTCTTCCTACTTGTGCTGACGTCAGACCGAAACGCTGAGGCGTTATTTCTCGGTGGCAACGACTGACTCTGGACTTGGGAAAATGTGAAAGTTCCGCACCTACCTTGACTCCCAGCTGCTTGGAAATTGTATCATTCCTGAAAACGCGATTGCATTTGTGCCTTACAGTGATTTTGCATAAAGTATTAGAATATGAATATATTACATACTGAATGAATATTTTAGGGGTAATGCAGTAAAAGAAACCTGGCTTTTAGCTCGAACGGTGTTTCTAGCAAAGAAATGGGTTAGCGGATAATAACGAACATCCCGGTGAGAAATTCGTCCCAATATCCGGACATTGAAATGGTGGGCTAATGGTGGGCGCTGGGTGAGTAAAAGCAACAGCGCTGATAGAACAAATACTTTGACACGATAAACTGCTTTTGGTTCCTCGATAATTCAAGCGACACGTGATTTAAACTTAATAGAAATTAATTCCAAGAAAGTGGATAATCCGACAAATACTGTAGAGTTGCCGCAAGGACAACTCGATCGGTCCCTTAAAGTTTTTCTACTCTGTTTTTATATTTTTCTCTTGTTCCTGATATATTTAACATATCTCTTCTTACCTTCATATTTATTGGCGTTCTTATTCTTTTCTATTACTCCTTTTTATTCCAGTGGTAACTGTTGCAGTAGATAGTTTCCCCTTTTCTATCGTCTACCGATTTCTAACTCTTTTCGTTCGCCAGGAAGCAGTAGATAACTTTTTATACGTCTTTTGTATGTTTCTATAGGCTATATGTAAGGCATTAGCCACATATATGTAATTCTGAAGAAATACATTCAAAGATCTTTGATTTTTGGTCTTTTATTATACAGTCCACTCTTCCTATTTTTATTTCATCTACTCCTACTGCGTAAAAAGGGTATCCTTTTCATAACTCTTCAGCCTGCTACCGTTTTTCATGGCAACAGTGTATAAAGTTTAGTTTCATCTTCTGTTCCTTCACAAATCGCTTCCTTTTACCACGTTAAGGTTCGTGTTATATGCATATTTTTTTGTTCTATTGTTTTCTTGCCCTTGATGGTTTCTTATTTTTCCGGCACTTTGTCTTTGTTTCCCACTAACATTGTATCGCTTTCCATCATTTGGTAATTAGTGCTTCATTATATTCTCCGTTGTTTATAGTTACCCTCCGTTATCATTCCTTTGTGTTAACTCTCTTCTTATGTGATTATTAATGTATACTCGCCTTACTTCTAAAGCGAATGCTATATTATTCCGAATTTAATTTTAGGCTTTTCACCCCCCAAACCAATGCAACGTCATCCCTTCTGAAAAAATCTGTAAGGGGTTTATGCCGAACTTCCTACACGCGAATAACATCAGTGTGCATATAAAAAAATCTCTAGATCGCTAGCAGTCCGTAACTTCGTTAATAAACACCTTTAAGCCATGGTCTCCTATTTTTACGTAATGATGCACGGTTGTTTTTTTTTTTAATTAAACACCCCGTATATTTTTAGATATTTAGAAATCAGTGCTAATAATACTTTATGATACTATGATTAAACTAAATTTTTGACCTTTTTTTAATTACTAAAATTTGTTAACCTGAAGTAGTATGCAAATTCATTGCAAACGAACAAAAAATTCAAAACAATTGCAAACCATGTTTTTTTTTAAATGGACCAATATTATTTTTGAATATTGTTTTCCGAATTTTTGATTCTTTGAACGTTACTTTTAATTGAAATGGTCAATATTGTACATCATGGGAAAGCTCTTTTACTGTAGTTTCAGTTATTTGATGAGAATAATATTGTTTCATAAAAAACATAGTTATCAATAATTGTTTCAATACGTTTGGTGCGATAAGGGCCATGAACAATTTTTAGAGTCAAGTGGAATTTGTTTGGCATTTCTTGTTCGATTGTGAGTGATTTTGCATGACCTACTTTAGATAGATGACATTTTTTAATTTAAAAAGATAATGGATTTCAAAATATTAGTTTAAGCATCCTATAATAAATAAAGCATGTTCAGTACTGATTTCAAATATCTAAAAATATACAGGGAGTTCCATCGTTGCATATTTCAACCAATTATACGATATTTACTCTGTATCTGTTGGGTTCTATTCTACTTACTGGTACAAAATTACGGTGTGTACGCATTATTATTTTTATCTATTCCTGCGTTAAAACAAAAATAGGAAACATTTAATTTTTCAAGGTGCTTGCTCTGTGTATATTTGACCTGCTTTGAGCCAGGTAGACATATAATTTGCATGTAAAATATCGCCCGCTTCCAAAAACTAGTTTTTGAGCTATACCGCCAACAGACAAACAGACAGACTGATGAAATTGAGAGTACTATACTGTATGTCAAGAGCTGAAAATAGCCAAAATCAGCAATCGTGCAAAAACGGCAAGAGCACTTTTAGCTCGAAATATACATACACTGTAATTTTTAAAGGTTGAAAAAAGGTATAAATGAAATTGAGAGGTATTTTAACTTGCCTTCAGAGGTATAACACTTATTCGGAGGTGTAATAGAATGCCTTGAGGTATTTATTCCACCGTTTCAACCTCTTTTGGTGAGTAAGGTATTTTGGTCTACTTCGAGACTGTAAGAAAGGTATAAGAATATAGCTTTCCCAGTTTTGTATTATACCTTGAGGTACCTTTAGGGTTTTCTATGTCAAGGTATAATTGTATTGGCTTCTGCGAGGTAGAAAGTTTTACTTCAATGTGGTAAAAGAGGTATAATAATAGCCTTGTAAGTTTTATATTATACCTTGGAGTACTTTTAGGGTTTTCTATGTCAAGGTATAATTTTCTATCTTTGGGTATAATTTTATTGGCTTCTGCGAGGTAGAAAGTTTTGCTTCAAGGTGGTAAAAAAGATATAATAATAGCGTCGTAAGTCTTGTATTATACCTTGGGGTACCTTTAGAAGTTTCTATGTCAAGGTATAATTTTTTATCTTTCGGTATAATTTTATTGGTTTCTGCGAGCTAGAAAGTTTTGTTTCAAGGTGGTAAAAAAGATATAATAATAGCGTCGTAAGTCTTGTATTATACCTTGGGGTACCTTTAGAAGTTTCTATGTCAAGGTATAATTTTTTATCTTTCGGTATAATTTTATTGGTTTCTGCGAGCTAGAAAGTTTTGTTTCAAGGTGGTAAAAAATGTATAATAATAGCCTTCTAAATTTTGCATTATACTTTAAGGTTCCTTTAGAGTTTTCTGACAAGGTATAAATTTCCATCTTACCTTTTAATTTTATTGGTTTTCGTGAGGTTGAAAGTTAATACTTCAAGGTGGTCAGGAAAGGTATAATAATAGCCTTCTAAGTTTTTCATTATACTTTAAGGTATCAAGAAACTCGAAAACAGTAAGCGAGAAAGACGGTTAAGTTGGGATAACGCTACATAATTGGACGCTTAGTAATATAAGATCAAGAAAATTCAGTTTTTCTTATGTTTCTGAAGATATCCTGAAAAACGAAATTTTGTATTTTCGTTTTTCTTGTTTTCTGGCTTTATTATTAAAGCACAGTGACAATTGATGTAGCGAGGTAGATCAGTGCAACATCAGCTGAAAAACAGATGTTTTTCAGCTGGTTGACCAGGGCCAATTTTGGAACAACCCCCGCGGCGCTCTGCACCCGTGGACATGTTATAAAATTCCATTTTATTGACGCGTTGCGATATTTAAACCAATATTATGAAGAACTTTATTAAAAAAATTAATGCCGTAGTTCACTAAAAATTGCATTGCGGCAATGGGTCGCATACAAATCAACGAAGTGTCGAACGTGGCCAGCGGCCGCGGGCGGTGCATCCCTAGTACAAATGTTTTCGCCAAATAAGGTGTATAGAAAGTTGTTTTTCTAAGAAACGTCCTGAAGCTTAAGATTATTGTTAAAACTGAACCCTCAAAACTGGAAATTTCTATCAACTTGGGCGTGGGTCTTAACGTCCTGTCCTGCTTAATACATCTACCTCTTTCCATTATTACTACTTTATCACTTAAAACGGTTCTGACGTACTACATTTATTGAAGCGGTAGGTTGTACCACTTCTCCCGTTTGGCAAACATTTTGCTCTAACGACACTTTTACCTCACAGGCTTCAAGTGAAAAACGGTGTGCAGTACCATTATACAGCGCCCCATTTACTTTCTATTAGAGAAACAAATTGATAGTGCAGGTAAGTTATAGACAATTATTATTATTACTATAATATGAACATTTGACTGTGCAAATGTATGAATGCTGTGTTCAATTTTTTTTTCAGTTCAACATGTTAATAATATTTTTGACTCTAATAGTGTCCTGCCCTCTGACAATATTGATAATGAAAATAACGATTTTGTCAAGGAATTTATTAACCAACTCTTACTACTCTTACTCTTACTCGTACTTAAATTACAATTGCAACATGAGTTTTTGTTATGAACGGTTATAGCAAAGAACGTTAGTAGAACAGGGACAGCTATCCCCTCCACTTTTTATTTGATTCGCGGATTCGCGGTTTAATTCGCGGTTTTATTCGCGGATTTCGCGGTTTTAATTCGCGGTTTTAATTTCGCGGTTTGTTCTAATTAATTTTCGCGGATTGATCTAATTAATTTCGCGGTTTGATCTAATTAATTTTCACATGTGCTACTGAATAAATTACGCATTAGCTTCCGATTAAAATTACGCGTCGGACTTCGGCGGCCATCTTGGATTTCTGGCGGGAATATTTGAAATTTTAATTTTTTTCCGATGTTTTTCTACGTTCAATTTTTGAATTTAAATCTCCCGGGGTGTCGGCCATCTTGGTGCGCGCGCACTTCTCACGGCGGTTGTTTTTAATTTTGAATTTTCGCGGAAATATTTGAAATTCAAACTGGTAGATCTAACTCGCTCTTCGAAGCTGCTGTCTCTCTCTTGCATTCACTCGCGGAAATATTTAAATTTAAAAAAATCTCTGGACGAGCGGGATTCGAACCCGAGTTTTCTTGGCAGCAGTCTTAGGACCTTACCGCTGCGCTATCGAGGTCTGTTGAACATATAGGAATTGAACAAGACGTCATTTCGCAGCTGTGCCGTCACACCGTTCGAGTTGAAACAAACTATTTTTCAAAAATTTATATTATGAGAATAGGGAATGTTTAGCATATTGTGTTTACAGGCAGACACAATTTTTAAAAAATTATATTTGTAACAGCTTTGCTAGAAATAATAATTTTTATAATTTGCAATATAGTCATTGTCCCAAGCTTCTGGTTAATTTCCATTGGTAAATCAGTCATTTTCGCGCTCTGCATGCTTTCTTGTAAAGGCCAAATAGAATTTAATGAATTATTTTTTAACCGATGCTAGCTATGTGAATAGAAATAATTATTTTATATAGCGAAATCATAATTACGCGTCGGCTATTTTTAAACTTTAGCGCTAATATATGAGTGGTTTAACAAATATATGTCCGTTAGAGATTGCAGTACAGGTCTCGGCATGTCGTTATGTGTAATTAGAAAAACACGTCATAGTCTCGGGGTCGCTTTCTATTTCGGATGTCTAGTTTAAAATTAAATGGGCGATCGGTCACAATTATACATATCAGCAATAACATGAACAAGAAGATATACGTATTGCTTGAGTAAGAAAGAGATAAACATATAATCCGTTCACGACCTTTTTGGGACAGAGTTGGCTATTATTTTTTCTTTTCATGTTGGACTAACTGATTCGGTGATGTAGCGGATGCAACTTTTTTTCTGTCAGTGTCTGTTCGACATTTTCTTGCCACCACATTGCCAAACTTATTATTTTAATATTCGTAAGAAAATAAATGCTTTATCAAGTGTGTAAAAGTAATTTTAATTTCCGTCAAAGGAAAAATCAAAATGCCCAATATAATTTTGTTACAACAAAAAATTTCCATTAAACGATGCTAGTTGCAGTTTAAAAAGGACAGACCAGATCTAAAAGAACACGAGTTGATGTCGAGACTAGAGAGAGATCCGGCAACAATGTACCTATTCAGAAAATATAACCTTAAACTGAAAACAACCTTACCTAACAGAAAAAGTGTCAGTTTGCATTAGGGCGTTTACTTGCCGCAGAGGTACTGCCAACAAAATTACTAGATGGTCATAGCCTCACCTGACCCAAAAAGATCGTGAACGGCTTATATTAGCAAGTATTGGAGAAGGCTTGACTAATTTTAATTATGACATTTGTCAACTAAACATAAAATAAATTTGAATAAAAGCACGCAAAATTACGAAAATACGTAGAAAATTTATAAAAATCGGCATCTTGTCACATTAAATTCTGCAAAAACGACAAAAAACAATATTTTTTTTACAACTTTCATTGAAAAAATAGTAAAATTTTACGAAAATACGTCTGTGTTGACGACCAATGAAAATAAATTTGAATAAAAATACGCAAAAATGACGAAAAGACGTATGTGTTGATCCCCAAAGTAACAAAAATTTGAATAAAAACGCACAATTTCGTTGAAAATCTTTACAAAGCGACTTTATAGTACCGAAAAATGATGTAAAAAAGTTTTTAAGAGTTATTTCTAAGCATAATTTTGCAAACGTTTAACAAATAAACCGTAATTTTTTAAAGTACATCACACAATTATGAAATCGTAGTTCAATTTATATGAATTTTCGATACTTTGTATGTGAAAAATAGCTTCAATTACTAATATTTGAATAAAAACATGCAATTTCCAAAGCATTTCGTTTAAAATTTTAGAAAATCGACAGCATCTCCCATGAAAATTTATAAAAATCGGCATCTTGTCACATTAAATTCTGCAAAAACGACAAAAAACAATATTTTTACTCAACTTTCATTGAAAAATAGTAAAATTTTACGAAAATACGTCTGTGTTGACGACAAATGAAAATAAATTTCAATAGAAACACGCAAAAATTACGAAAAGACGTATGTGTTGACCCCCAAAGTATCAAAAATTTGAATAAAATCACGCAATCATACAACATCTCACATAAATTTTCGCAAATATCGACATCATGTCACATAAATTATACAAAAACTGTCATCACGTCACTTGAAATTATACAAAATACGATATTTTTATTCAACACACGATGAAAATTGAACAAAAATCACGCAATCACACATCATATCACATAAATTTACACAAAAATCGACATCATGTCACATAAATTATACAAAAACTGACATCATATCACTTGAAATTATACAAAAAACGATATTTTATTCAACACACGATGAAAATTGAACAAAAATCACGCAATTACAAGCCATCCCACATAAATTTTCACAAAAATCGACATCATGTTACATAAACTATGCATAATTTTGCAAATGTTTTACACTTTTTATAAAATGCATCGCTCAAAATTAAAAGAAATAGCAATTTCGTTGAAAAATTTGCAAATGTTTTACACTTTTTTATAAAATGTATCGCACAAAATTAAAAGAAATCACAATTTTCTAAATTATATCACGCCATTATGAAATCGTAGATTGATTTTTTGAAATTTTACACTTTGTAACTGTAAAATAACTTCAAATACTAATATTTTAGCTTTAGATTTTGTAATTATTGCAGATTCGTGAAAAACAAAAGCAGAGTAGAAATAAAAAACACAAACACTTTTGTAATAAAAAAATATATTGTTCTTATTTCGTATAATACTTAATAATATAAATATAAATGTACAGCAGAATGTCTTATTTTTCTAAAAATTCGCTAGCAATTTACAAAACTGTAGTTTGAGGTGCACGACATTTCAAATTAAAAAGGCTGTAAGTAATAAAATCCGAATTTCATTGTGTAATTTTAAAGTTTAAGATGCACCCAATCTAGAATTCCCTTCGTTTTTGGTGTTGATGACATCTGCCTTAGAGGCGTTTTTCTAACGGCCCTTTTTTGGAGGCGTTTCCTTATCGGCGTTCTTCTGACTGAACCTTTTTGATGTGGACTTGGATGAGTAGCTGGTGTTTTTAATTTATATTCTAAATCGGACTCGCAGTTATCAGTTTCCATTTCGGTTTTTCCTGTAGTACCAGTAGGGGTTGGCTTCTTTTGCTGTTTAGGTTTAGCTAGCAGCACATTAGCAACGTTAAGGTCTTTGATGTAGTCAGCAAACTGTAGGCGTCCGGGTGGATTAATAGTTTTTCGAAGCCGCAGAGTGTCGTGAATTAAATCGACTATGTTAGACGCCGGTAAAATTTCACCCTTTATAGTAACGGTACCCTTGTGATCCCAGCTCACATCGCTTGAGGTACTCAAAATGCGTAGGAAAACTTCAGCTTTTTTCTTAAAAGTTTTGGGAAGTGTAGATAAAATAACGGCATTTGATAGGCTGTCACTGGCTGTTTCAATAGGTATTTTGATTGGCTGCCGCGCCTGGTTTGTGAAATGAAGGAATCGTTGTAAAACCTGATTGTACTGGATCCATTTATCGTGATCAGTTAATTTGGACTTTAAAACTTTTTGCATTTCGTCATCAAGCTGTGATAATATATTTTTCTCCGCATCATCGCCAGACTTAAGACGTTGGACAAATTCCGGCGATACAATCAACATCTTCCGCTCTTTGTCCATTTTAGTCGAAAAGGAGCTCAGTCGTTTGTTCTGGTAGAGCCGTCGTGAATAAACTAGCTTAAAATCAAGACTTTCATAATAAATATATTAAAAAAATGTGACAGGTACGGGAATCGAACCCGTATTCTCTCTCGAGATCAGAGCTTAAATCTGACGCCTTAACCATTCGGCCAACCTGCCTCCCTATATAAACGAGCAATCTCTGCATAATTAAGAAAACATATAGTTTAAAAGTCTTCTATTTGCAATTTCATACAATGTTTCATATAAATTAAGCCATGTACAAATTTCTAAATCGGTTTTGATATATATTTTCTCGAAAGACATGACCCTCAGCTGCCGTTTTATTATTTGTCGTGATGCGTCATCGTTGAATTTGCAAGTGCCAACCTGTCTGCGATGTGACGCACGCAGTGTTTCCATACCTTTCTATTTTAAAATTCTATAAAATCAGAGGTCCAAACTGCTGCCGCATCAGGTAACAGAGTACAATGGTTTAAAACGTGTTAGTGCGGCAGCAGTCGGGCCTCTGGTTTTATAGAATTTTCAAATAAAAAGGTATGGAAACACTGCGTGCGTCACATCGCAGACAGGTTGGCACTTGTAAAATTCAGCGATGACGCATCACGACAAATAATAAAACGGCAGCTGAGGGTCAAGTCTTTCGAGAAAATATATATCAAAACCGATTTAGAAATTTGTACATGGCTTAATTTATATGAAATATTGTATGAAATTGCATGTAGAAGGCTTTTTAAACTATATGTTTTCTTAATTATGCAGAGATTGCTCGTTTATATAGGGAGGCAGGTTGGCCGAATGGTTAAGGCGTCAGATTCAAGTTCTGATCTCGAGAGAGAATACGGGTTCGATTCCCGTACCTGTCATATTTTTTTATATATTTATTATGAAAGTCTTGATTTTAAGCTAGTTTATTCACGACGGCTCTACCAGAACAAACGACTGAGCTCCTTTTCGACTAAAATGGACAAAGAGCGGAAGATGTTGATTGTATCGCCGGAATTTGTCCAACGTCTTAAGTCTGGCGATGATGCGGAGAAAAATATATTATCACAGCTTGATGACGAAATGCAAAAAGTTTTAAAGTCCAAATTAACTGATCACGATAAATGGATCCAGTACAATCAGGTTTTACAACGATTCCTTCATTTCACAAACCAGGCGCGGCAGCCAATCAAAATACCTATTGAAACAACCAGTGACAGCCTATCAAATGCCGTTATTTTATCTACACTTCCCAAAACTTTTAAGAAAAAAGCTGAAGTTTTCCTACGCATTTTGAGTACCTCAAGCGATGTGAGCTGGGATCACAAGGGTACCGTTACTATAAAGGGTGAAATTTTACCGGCGTCTAACATAGTCGATTTAATTCACGACACTCTGCGGCCTCGAAAAACTATTAATCCACCCGGACGCCTACAGTTTGCTGATTACATCAAAGACCTTAACGTTGCTAATGTGCTGCTAGCTAAACCTAAACAGCAAAAGAAGCCAACCCCGACTGGTACTACAGGAAAAACCGAAATGGAAACTGATAACTGCGAGTCCGATTTAGAATATAAATTAAAAACACCAGCTACTCATCCAAGTCCACATCAAAAAGGTTCAGTCAGAAGAACGCCGATAAGGAAACGCCTCCAAAAAAGAGCCGCTAGAAAAACGCCTCTAAGGCAGATGTCATCAACACCAAAAACGAAGGGAATTCTAGATTGGGTGCATCTTAAACTTTAAAATTACACAATGAAATTCGGATTTTATTACTTACAGCCTTTTTAATTTGAAATCTCGTGCACCTCAAACTACAGTTTTGTAAATTGCTAGCGAATTTTTAGAAAAATAAGACATTCTGCTGTACATTTATATTTATATTATTAAGTATTATACGAAATAAGAACAATATATTTGTTTATTACAAAAGTGTTTGTGTTTTTTATTTCTACTCTGCTTTTGTTTTTCACGAATCTGCAATAATTACAAAATCTAAAGCTAAAATATTAGTATTTGAAGTTATTTTACAGTTACAAAGTGTAAAATTTCAAAAAATTAATCTACGATTTCATAATGGCGTGATATAATTTAGAAAATTGTGATTTCTTTTAATTTTGTGCGATACATTTTATAAAAAAGTGTAAAACATTTGCAAAATTATGCATAGTTTATGTAACATGATGTCGATTTTTGTGAAAATTTATGTGGGATGGCTTGTAATTGCGTGATTTTTGTTCAATTTTCATCGTGTGTTGAATAAAATATCGTTTTTTGTATAATTTCAAGTGATATGATGTCAGTTTTTGTATAATTTATGTGACATGATGTCGATTTTTGTGTAAATTTATGTGATATGATGTGTGATTGCGTGATTTTTGTTCAATTTTCATCGTGTGTTGAATAAAAATATCGTATTTTGTATAATTTCAATTGACGTGATGACAGTTTTTGTATAATTTATGTGACATGATGTCGATATTTGCGAAAATTTATGTGAGATGTTGTATGATTGCGTGATTTTATTCAAATTTTTGATACTTTGGGGGTCAACACATACGTCTTTTCGTAATTTTTGCGTGTTTCTATTCAAATTTATTTTCATTTGTCGTCAACACAGACGTATTTTCGTAAAATTTTACTATTTTTCAATGAAAGTTGAATAAAAATATTGTTTTTTGTCGTTTTTGCAGAATTTAATGTGACAAGATGCCGATTTTTATAAATTTTCATGGGAGATGCTGTCGATTTTCTAAAATTTTAAACGAAATGCTTTGGAAATTGCATGTTTTTATTCAAATATTAGTAATTGAAGCTATTTTTCACATACAAAGTATCGAAAATTCATATAAATTGAACTACGATTTCATAATTGTGTGATGTACTTTAAAAAATTACGGTTTATTTGTTAAACGTTTGCAAAATTATGCTTAGAAATAACTCTTAAAAACTTTTTTACATCATTTTTCGGTACTATAAAGTCGCTTTGTAAAGATTTTCAACGAAATTGTGCGTTTTTATTCAAATTTTTGTTACTTTGGGGATCAACACATACGTCTTTTCGTCATTTTTGCGTATTTTTATTCAAATTTATTTTCATTGGTCGTCAACACAGACGTATTTTCGTAGAATTTTACTATTTTTTCAATGAAAGTTGTAAAAAAAATATTGTTTTTTGTCGTTTTTGCAGAATTTAATGTGACAAGATGCCGATTTTTATAAATTTTCTACGTATTTTCGTAATTTTGCGTGCTTTTATTCAAATTTATTTTATGTTTAGTTGACAAATGTCATAATTAAAATTAGTCAAGCCTTCTCCAATACTTGCTAATATAAGCCGTTCACGATCTTTTTGGCTCAGGTGAGGCTATGACCATCTAGTAATTTTGTTGGCAGTACCTCTGCGGCAACTAAACTCCCTAATGCAAACTGACACTTTTTCTGTTAGGTTAGGTTGTTTTCAGTTTAAGGTTATATTTTCTGAATAGGTACATTGTTGCCGGATCTCTCTCTAGTCTCGACATCAACTCGTGTTCTTTTAGATCTGGTCTGTCCTTTTTAAACTGCAACTAGCATCGTTTATTGGAAATTTTTTGTTGTGACAAAATTATATTGGGCATTTTGATTTTTCCTTTGACGGAAATTAAAATTACTTTTACACACTTGATAAAGCATTTATTTTCTTACGAATATTAAAATAATAAGTTTGGCAATGTGGTGGCAAGAAAATGTCGAACAGACACTGACAGAAAAAAAGTTGCATCCGCTACATCACCGAATCAGTTAGTCCAACATGAAAAGAAAAAATAATAGCCAACTCTGTCCCAAAAAGGTCGTGAACGGATTATATGTTTATCTCTTTCTTACTCAAGCAATACGTATATCTTCTTGTTCATGTTATTGCTGATATGTATAATTGTGACCGATCGCCCATTTAATTTTAAACTAGACATCCGAAATAGAAAGCGACCCCGAGACTATGACGTGTTTTTCTAATTACACATAACGACATGCCGAGACCTGTACTGCAATCTCTAACGGACATATATTTGTTAAACCACTCATATATCAGTGCTAAAGTTTAAAAATAGCCGACGCGTAATTATGATTTCGCTATATAAAATAATTATTTCTATTCACATAGCTAGCATCGGTTAAAAAATAATTCATTAAATTCTATTTGGCCTTTACAAGAAAGCATGCAGAGCGCGAAAATGACTGATTTACCAATGGAAATTAACCAGAAGCTTGGGACAATGACTATATTGCAAATTATAAAAATTATTATTTCTAGCAAAGCTGTTACAAATATAATTTTTTTAAAAATTGTGTCTGCCTGTAAACACAATATGCTAAACATTCCCTATTCTCATAATATAAATTTTTGAAAAATAGTTTGTTTCAACTCGAACGGTGTGACGGCACAGCTGCGAAATGACGTCTTGTCCAATTCCTATATGTTCAACAGACCTCGATAGCGCAGCGGTAAGGTCCTAAGACTGCTGCCAAGAAAACTCGGGTTCGAATCCCGCTCGTCCAGAGATTTTTTTAAATTTAAATATTTCCGCGAGTGAATGCAAGAGAGAGACAGCAGCTTTGAAGAGCGAGATAGATCTACCAGTTTGAATTTCAAATATTTCCGCGAAAATTCAAAATTAAAAACAACCGCCGTGAGAAGTGCGCGCGCACCAAGATGGCCGACACCCCGGGAGATTTAAATTCAAAAAATTGAACTTAGAAAAAAATCGGAAAAAAATTAAAATTTCAAATATTCCCGCCAGAAATCCAAGATGGCCGCCGAAGTCCGACGCGTAATTTTAATCGGAAGCTAATGCGTAATTTATTCAGTAGCACATGTGAAAATTAATTAGATCAAACCGCGAAATTAATTAGATCAATCCGCGAAAATTAATTAGATCAAACCGCGAAATTAAAACCGCGAATTAAAACCGCGAAATCCGCGAATAAAACCGCGAATTAAACCGCGAATCCGCGAATCAAATAAAAAGTGGAGGGGATAGCTGTCCCTGTTCTACTAACGTTTTTTTGTGGGTTAAGGATTTGTTTAAAGTACTACCATCTCATATCGAAAAAAATGTTAGGGTAAAATGTAAGTAGTTGAATATGAATTTTCAACAAGAAAGTGCAATTTAAATTTGTTTGCCAATTTTAACGTTATGTTTGATATTTCAAAAGCGGGGGAGGCAGCCTTTTTGAATGAAAATAATTTTATAGCTCCACAAGAGCATGTGCTAGGGCACGGTATAACGATGAAAAACAGAGCAAGTTTTACATTATGTCCCGATTTTAGACACGATCAAGAACTACTTACACAATGAGAATGTATGGAGAAGATACATGATATTCTTCTAATATTTTAGATAGCTACGAGTCCGGCACACATTTTCAAAATCATGATCTTTCCTAAAAAATCAATCATATATACGATTACATTTTTATACGGATGAATTCGAAATTTGTAATTTGTAATTAGAAGTCACAAAAAACTGCATAAGTTATGCGTGTTTTATTTCACAATTGATAATATTGAAAAACAATCATTTGTCTTCATTAAAAAGCATTCACCTCGCCTTGTTAGTGAAATGGGTTTATATTGAAAAAATATGGGTTTGCTATTGTACTAAAAGCGTTAATAAACGACGTAAAGATTTTAGAAACTGAAAGCATTAACATTAAATGGATTGATAGTAAACTTTTAGGTGGAATTGTTACAATATCTGGGCATTACTATTTTCAGGTTCAGAAAATAATGACCCAGCGCTGGTACTGCTGCCATTTTTTAGAGAGGACCCATTAGACCTAATAAAAAAACGTAAGTTCGATAAAAAATTATTTCTTATTTGTCTTGATTTAATATTTTCACAAACCATTCACTCTAGCCATGCAAACAATTTTAACAATTTTCTTCTTTTGACGGAACCTGGATGGCTACCGACAAGTGCCCCTGCAACGCCTGCAGATGCCTTGGAGAATGATTTGTTTAAAGACAAACTTTACTACGTTTGTGTTAAACACATAAATATTGGTCAAGTCGACAATTTTAAAGAAGGGATTGAAGCAGTTTTATGTATCGTATTTCCATTTAATTTACAGTGTCCCAAAAAATTGAGGAAAACTCTTAGTTTATTGGGAAAACAATTTATGTGGAATAGAATAGCCATTGCAAATTGCTTTAGTGGTTAATCAAATCATGTACATGTGTGTAATGTCAATTTATTTTATATAGGTATAGTATTTATATATTTAGTACATATTATATTATTATTATATTATATAGTTATGTAATATTTAATTTTATTTTTATTAAAGTAATTTAAAGTTCTAAAACTTGCTTACTTTTTTCCAAACTTCCAAGCTATTATTTTGTTTTATAGCTGCTGCCTGAATGACTGGTGTCAATAATTTTTATGCCCGTTTTGTTAAAACAGAAAGCTATTACAAATACACCTTAGGCTTTGGATGAAATACATAAAGGTGTATCAAACTATACGTTTTAGTTTGGTTGTGAATACTTTTTAAACTTAACGTGAAGGTCTATTAAAATATGAACAGGAGTTTTAATTCACCTCTAGGTTTAGTTTAAAGATACTTTTTATACCCTACGAGGACATCTATTAATATACCTTTGGGACCAAAGTAGGTAAAAGTATATTAATATACCTTTGGATGTGGTTGGGGATAATTTAGAAACCTTATGTGGAGGTAGACCAAAGTAAGTGGGAGTATTTTAATATACCTTTGGGTTTAGTTGAGGATAATTTTTATACCTTATGTAGAGGTAAACCAAAGTAGGTAAAAGTAAAAATATACCTTTGGGTTTGGTTGAGGATGCTTTCTATACCTTACGTAAAGGTAGATCAAAGTAGGTGAAAGTATTTTAATATACCTAAATGTAACTTAACATATCTTAGGGTTTTGGTTTTATACCTCTACATCAGCTATGATTTCCGTCCTTGAGGAATGTATTTATACCGCAAGGGCTAACATTTTTATACCTTTACCTAAGGTATTACATTCTATGTAAGGTATAATGTGTGCGCTATACGTCACAGCAAGGTATTTATAAAATACCTTAAGGTTGCACATAGCTAATACCTCTAAAGGTAGAATATTCTACTTGTAAAAATTACAGTGTACTATTTTTCCGACAACAGCATATTATTAAAGCGAAAATAATCATATTATTTAATTTTATTAAAAATATCAATTGACAATAAATTTTAAATTACTCGTGTAGTATCTGACATGTAATGCGATTATTTAAACAAATGACTAGCGTTATCAAATAAACATCTTTACCTCGCTAAATATTTTGTTCTCACGGAAACAAAATGCTCGGCGAGCGAGAAAATGTTGAAAACGCCCGCCCAGAGCCGAATATTAACTTGCTGTTGTCAAATGACAGCTAAAAAATTTTACTATGGATTACAGTAGTTGAAAAAACCCCACCATACAAATCTACTGTATGTGCCGGCTTAAGACAAATAGCAGAAACCTTTATTGCCTTACATGCCGGTTTTCGTTTCGATGGAAGTAAACTCATATTTCGAAGTATATATTCAGAATTGATTTAGAGATCAGCTTTACAGGATCTCCCCTGGGATGTTAGGAGGAAATAAATTTTAGCTCCATATATCACGAGGGAAATTTTAAAAGATGTAGTTGTGCACTGCCATAGCATTATTATTATTTCGGAGAAACGACCTGCAGCCCTAGTCTTAATTTTTCTAATTCTGACGATCATATTTAATTTTTTATAAAAAAGAAAAATTATTAGTTAAGAAGTTGTTAATTATCCAACAAAACGCAATTTTATGGTAACATTAAAGACATATTTCTTACATCAAACTGTTAGGCAAACACAAATGACTAAAAATACCGCTTTTATAGTATTCTGAGAGTTTAAGGTACTAATATTCAAAACCAACACTTAAGCATGTATTGAATGACCAAACTACTATTTAAGAATGATGTTTTAAGAAACGGATCGGAAAGAAATAATGATGATCGAGGCGAAATAAGACAACAAACTCTATAGGTACGCTTATTTATTTTGTTGAATGTAAATATTTTTCGAGTTACTTTTAAGGATGTTTTTACATTATTTTGACCTTCTGACAACTTGCAAAGGGCATGCAAAATAACTCTCAACAAAGATTCCGTTAGGTGGAACTTGGCTAAAACGAGTTCTTCAATTAAATGTGCGCGAAGAAATAATTGAAAGCCGTTGTAAATGTGAAGGATTTTTATTTCATCTCAAATTGACTAAACGTGTAAACTATGTTCCTTCTTCTTTTAGTAATTCTTTAATTTCATGTTGTTGACTTCTCAACCAATTATTGAAGATGGCCAATTCAATTCTAATTTGGAATGTACACAGACTGATAAAACAAACCAGACTCGTCTTGTTTCGCATTTTTTCTGCAATTTTCAATTTGAAACTAGTTTTCTCTCCATTTCTGTAAAACTCACAGATATATATTTTTCAATATTAGGTTTCTGTCTCATCCATATTTCATTTAAGAGATACTAATTGTAGAACTCTTTGTTGTTATCAAATGCGTTGATATTTTAAACACGACCGCTAGGTCTTTAAATAATATATTATGTATCAAGTACGCAAAATGGAGTTTTAGGGGACGAATCGTTTTTAAAGACTAGGCGACAAAGGAGCAATCGTGTAATTTCAATGTTCATCTATAAACAGTTTTATATGTATAATTGGTAAGGTTGTATGTGTTTTTGCTTGTGACATGTAGCGCCCTTTCCCACCGAAGCGTAGCTCGGGTGATTCACTAGTAAGTAATAAAAACCCATACTCTTCACTTATGGAGTCAATGATAATTTCTTTATAAATGGGAGACTTGGGAGTTTAGTTTCAATATTTGACATTCTCCCAAAGTGCATTTTGGTGTGCTCTTTCATCGTCAAAGATTGACGAGTTTATTTTTTTGAGGAAAATTGTGAAACGATAACGGCAACATCTCAAAGATATACAAACATGCTTCAAAGATCTTTTTGGCGCAAATAGAGCAGGATATAGCAAATGAGTATTGGTTTCAACAGGACGGTGCTACCAGTTATACAGCAAGAAGTAGGCCGCAGTCCCACTCAGCCACCACTAGCCATTAATCACCATTAACTAAAATTCCAATATGCGTAATCATATGCGGCCGGTCTCACTGAGCCACCTGTAGCCACCTACGGCCACCAACCAGTTTGAAATTTCCAACCGGTCCTAATTTTGGTGAACGGTGGACGCCGCTAGTTAGGGTTTTTTCTTCTGCGGTTATTACCAAACAGCTAGATATTTCGCTGTGTTTGAAACGTCAAAATTAAAATAAAGGTTTGATTGAATTGTAAAAATCTTGGTTTATTCTGTAGTACCTGTAGAACTTCTCTTCATCGTTAATTAATTGTGGCACCAATCGATGGTATTCCCAAGCTACTCTATGTGTAAAAATATTTCTCGCACCTATACTTTTCGCTGCTTTTGATTTATTTTTCTCCAAATATAATAGTTTTTTAACACTTCTTCCTTCTCGGAATCAGCACTATTTTGAAGATATCACATATTCAATTCGCAAAATAAACAAAAACCTACACAGCGTCATTTATTACTAGCGGTTTTAAGGTTTAATTCTGCGCACAGCAAGAGTCAAATATGCGCGAAATTTAAATGTATCGTGGTTAGCGGTGGTTACCGCAGCGCGTTTTCTTAGTTGATGTCCGTTGATGGCTGGGGGTGGTGGCAGCTCAGTGCAACTGCCTACGACAATATTTCGCAAATAAACTGATTTCCTGCTATGGTGACCTTCCTCGACATCATCAACGCTCCTGGCCTTTTTCTGTGGGGCTATTTGAAGAACAGAATATTTCCAGTAAAACTAAGAAATCTGGAGGAGCTTAAAATATTTATTCGACAATAAATTGAAGCTATCCGCAGGATCTGCTGCAACGTATGGCGAGAGAGTACATTTAACACGAGAGGGTCATTTAACCGACAACATTTTTCAAAAGTAAATCTTCTGTTCTCAGTCTTGAAGAAATATATTTAGTAACTGTGTTACTGTGTAACTTGTTATCACAAATTAAAATTGAGCAAAAATTAAGTAGCTGATTGATCAATCTAACTTTTGCACCGAAATCCAACCAGTTTTTGACTTACTAATTTCATACTTGATTGCTGCCACATTGTTGTGCCTGAATGGGATACGCACTTTTAAAATTAATTTTGGGTAAGTGTAGAACATAATCACTTTCAAAAGTGCTCATTTAGGAAAATTGCATTATTACACCAACGTTCTGAGTTCTTAGCAATAGTTGTTCTCCTTGCAATTTAAGAAGCCACGTATTACAAACGAGACTTACAATTGCAACAATAAAGAAGCCGGCCTGCGATTAATTAATAAAATTAAGCGATGGTAGTAAAAATCGCAGATCAACCGCCCTACCGTTTATACACCACTGCAGCTCTGAAAATTCTTTCTTTACTCACCGCGATGGCCGAACTAGCTCAAATATCGGCGGCCTTAGATCGTAGGTTCAAATCATCAGCTATGTGCCCTGGAATGCCTTCAAAAAAGGAAAGGAAATGGAAATGGGCGCCAGATATCAAAAGATTTCCAATAATAAGAAAAATAAACTACAAGTGACTAGCGTTTAATTAATAATCAATAATAGAAAAGTCTTGAAATGTCAGTAATAAATTATCAGAATAATTAATATGCAAACAATTTTATAACAACATTGTGTACGTGAACTGAAGGTTGCGACACGCATAAAATTAAAAACCCCTTTCGGGTTATTTTAATAACTCTAAACTCAAATTATTCATGGCATATGCATACCTCAATCATTTAATAATACCTTCTGTTTAGGCTATTGAAATAAAAAAGCGTGACTGTACCTTTTACAGATGGTCGAAATACACATCAAAATAGCAACTTTAAATACAGCATAATTAGATATAAGCATAAAAATTTAAATATTAAACCAGAGCATGTATGAAATTAAACGTTACATGTAAATAATGGCAAAATGTATAAATTTAAATTTCAAATCATTACGGGTTTAAAATGTTTAAATGGAAAAACCAGGTATCAAAAACAAGTTGATATATAATTCCGGAATAGCACTAACTAACCTCTAAACATAAGCTGGACGTAAACGGCAACAACCCTTGTTGAAATCGCCATGGATTCGCCGAAAATTGCTTCAAAGCATCTCCAAAAGGCGGCAAATACGCCGAACCCAGCGGGTGTCGAAAGTGCGATGAGGTTAGCAACTTGGCCTATGAGATAAACTCGTGGTTGAAACTGATAATTAAGAGCTAAGGAAAATATAATTACTATGGAGATAATAAGACAAAAAAGCGCAATCGTACCTGATCATAATCAGCCCTTAGAAACACACTGCTCATTGAAATTGGTTGAGCGCACGTAATTTGACTTGAACAAAATCAAACCTCGGCCGCGCGAAATGCGCCGCCTGAGGCGAGAAGAATAAGTGCCTCGAACGAAAATTTCGTTTCTAAAGGGAGACTCGCACTCTGATAAGAGATAGCGCAGGTCGAGAGGGCATTGTGCAAACGATAGGAACTTGGTCCAGGTATAAAATACGCTGCTTTGGAAAATAGAAGAATTTGAAATTCAAACGGATTTATAATTCAACTAAAAATATACAGGTTAAGCCTGAAATAATTGGATAAATGGCGAAACAATTAGGCTAAGCCAAAAAATTGTTTCACAATGAGTTTCACATAAGTATACATGTTTACTATGTATGTTACTGTGATATTTTTATATATTTCTGTGTTAGTTATTAGTTCCTATACACTTAAATGTTTATGGTTGCTCGTGGAATACCAGCAATTACATATGTTTTATATTACAAACCTTAATGCACAAATTTTATTAACCGTTCTTATATAATATTCGTCACTCTTTGGGCTTTATTTGATTTATGGCTTCCTTTGAGTTACTTAATAGTTCTTACTTCAGAAACCAAGGAGTGAACGTGCCATAAAGAATCACTTGGCGTCCTTTAATTAATTTCTTTATCTATTCATGTAAGTTGAACCCTACCCATTCTCCCGAATTAGTTAGTGGCATGTTTACAATTTGAGATCGATCAAAACGACGAAGTCCTTAAAGCAATTTTTTAAAAGTTCCGATAGTTCTAATGGGAGTTCTAGTAGGACCCCGGCGAGTTCTATCGTTAACTTTAATAACATTTTTTGATACGACCCGAAGTAAAAAAGTTACGCCCATTTTTGTGGTAGTATTTTTATAAAATGACGTAGTCCTGAAAGTAAATTTTTAAAAGTTCCGGTAATTCTAATGGGAGTTACTAAATTTAATTGTAGCGCCCCAACGAGTTCTATCGATAACTCTAATAACATTTTTCGATAGGACTCGAAGTAAAAAAGATACGCTTATTTTTGTGTTTGTAATTTTGCTATAAGTTATTTGAGCCTCTACAGTACCGTATTTTGCGTTATTTTTGAAGGAGAATAAGAAACTTAAGTGGGATAATAATTTCATCCAATTTTAAAGGTTCTTATCTTAGTTCCTCATTCATAGGTTCGCTAAATACATGTCAAGTTATTTTCCACAGTGATAACCGCCGCTTTTAACTATATTCTTATATTTGTTCAATTTCCAGTTCAGTCTCATTTTAGAGTGAGCTCAGTTCGAAAACTTTATGATCTTCGTTCGAAAAATGTCGTTTTGTAAAGCTTTTAAAGTTTGTGTGAAAATTTGGAGCATTTTTGTGTAAGTATAATACAGGTAACATATATATTTTCATAAATACGGTAGTGATACTCTATACACGGTGCCCATTTTTATAATAATTTATATAATTATTAGTTTTTTGTATATTGTCGGTGGCGTGGTAGAAGCATTTTATTAAGTTTATTTTGTTGTTTGACCGTTCATCGGAAGAGTATAGTACTGTAGAGGGGGAGGGGGCGGAGAAATTCGACATAACGGGGTCCCCCAAAAAGGGCGATTTCTTGGGAATTTCGATTCAAAGATGCTGTGTGTCGTTGTAACTTGTTTAGATTAGTTGTAGCCTTTGATTTTGTGTCTGTTGTAAGCATTCTGATGTATAACTGTTTATTAGTAAGCAGGGGAATGTGCCAAGTTAACCACTCAAAAGGCCTATTGCCATTGTGTTAGCCCCCCCTCCCGAGAATCATTAACCTACTGCTTGCCTGGGTGGCCCCGATATATCCAACTTTCACTATGTACTATCTTCCAGTGAATGAACACAATTCCGTATGTGCAAAAATATAGTTATTAATAAAGTGTGCATTGGCTAATAAGGTTTAATAAATATGTATTTGCTATAATTTCCGTAATAGATTTTAAAATGAATTGGAACGTGGTTAATGGTTGCCAAAAAATTTAGTAAAAGTACGTAATAATTTTTTGTAACAACTTACGCTCATTAGACAGTTTTTATATACAACCCAACTCACTCGCGGGCGTATTTTCGTCGACTCTTTAACTTCGAGTCCTATCAAAAAATGTTATTAAAGTTAACGATAGAACTCGCCGGGGTGCTACTAGAACTACCATTAGAACTAACTGAACATTTAAAAAATTGCTTTTAGGACTTCGTCGTTTTGTAAAGGTAATAACATAAAAATGGACGTAGCTTTTTACTTTGGGTCCTATCAAAAAATGTTATTAAAGTTAACGATAGAACTCGTCGGGGTGCTACTAGAACCCCCATTAGAACCACCGGAACTTTTAAAAAATTGTATTTAGGACTTGTCGTTTTGTAAAAATACTAACATAAAAATGGAAGTAACTTTTTACTTCGGGTCCTATCAAAAAATGTTATTAAAGTTAACGATAGAACTTGCCGGGGTGCTACTAGACCTCCCATTAGAACTATCGAAACTTTTAAAAAAATTGCTTCCAGGACTTCGTCGTTTTTTAAAGTACTTAATAAGAAATGGGCGTTAACATTAATATTGAAATTAGGAAAAGAAAGTATGGATGGTTACGCCATACTTTGAGAAAAAAACGACAACGAAGTCTGCAAAAAGGTGTTACAATGGAACCCGTAAGGATACCGAAGCAGGGGATAACCGAGACGAAAGTGAAGAAGAAGCATTGAAATAGAGACGGGAAAAACAATGTCGGAACTGAGTCGAATAGCGAAAGAGAAGAAAGAGTGGAGAGAATATGTAATAACCCTATGTCCCACAGGGGAATAATGGGTTTTATTATTATAAGAAATGGGCGTAACTTTTTTACTTCGGGTCCTATAAAATATGTTATTAAAGTTAACGATACGAGAATTGCGCTGAAAATTGTTAGTTATTAAAAGACCGTTGTATTTTTTAACAAAACAACTTTATTGTTTTTCAAAATATCCTCCATTCAGACTAATACACTTGTGCATTCTTTGAAACCACTTTTTAAAACATTCGGAAAATTCATTTTCTGAAAGGTCCTCAAAAATTCTTTGAAATTCTGTAACTGCTGCATCTGCACTGGAAAATATTTTACCTCGCATAATTTTTTAACGGTTGGAAACAAAAAAAAGTCGCACGGCGCTAGATCTGGGCTATACGGAGCATGAGTTACCAATTGAACTCCCGAATCTTTCAAAAAATCCAATGTTCTGGCAGCAGTGTGGGAGGATGCATTGCCATGGTGGACTAAGATGTTACGCAAACCGGTCCTTTGGCGATCTGTCTGTAATTTTTCAAACATCTGTGGTAAAGCCACTTCGCAGTACCATTCAGAATTAACAGTTCTGCGATCTTCAAGTGGTATAACAGCTACAGGACCACTTCGGCGGTAAAAAACAGCAATCATTTTCTTATTGACGCTTCTGCCACGAATTACTTTTGTGGGCAAGTCTTCATCATCGGATACCCAAACACTAGACTGCTGTTTAGTTTCAGGGTCGTAACTGTATACCCTATCCCTATAGAGACAGGAAATTCACGACAAACATGAAAGTACAAGTTTTAGAACAATGTGTAATCCCTGTACTCATATATGGAACAGAGACGTGGGCACTCACGAAAAAGACACTACACAAAATACAAGTCACGCAAAGAAATATGGAGCGAGCAATATTAAACATCACTCTAAAAGACAAAAAATCAATAGAGTTGGTCAGACGTCAAACAAAAATGGAAAACATAGGTCAAATTATAACGAAAAGAAAATGGTGATGGGCAGGGCATATAGCCCGAATGGGACAAGAAATATGGGCAAAGATAACCACCGATTGGAAACCATGGGCAAGGAAACGGAGTGTAGGACGTCCAAACAGATGGTACGATGATATAAGGAAAATAGCAGGAAAACGATAGAAGTTGATGGCGCAAGATCGTGAAAGATGGAAGGAGATAGAGGAGGCATATGTCCGCATGCGGACGGGAGATGCTGATTAAAGAAGAAGAACTGTATACCCAAGATTCGTCACCTGTTATAATGTATGCCACTTGCTTGCAAGCTCCTCCGTCAAATTTTTGCAACATAAATTTACACCAGTCTACTCGATCCTGTTTTTGACTTTCTGAGAGCAAATGCGGTATCCAACGGCTTGCTAGCTTTCTTATCCCAAGATGTTTGTGCAAAATGATATTAACCGCCGAAAATCCAATCTTCACTTCCTCCTGAATCTCTCTATAAGTAATATTTCGATTGGACTGAATCAAGCTTGCCACACGATCAACATTTTCTGAACAGGCAGCTTCTGCAGATCTTCCATGTTTTGATTCTTCTTCTAGCAGCTCTCGCCCTCGTCGAAATTCGCGGAACCTATGACTAACAGCGGATAATGAAGGGGCAGCATCGCCAAAAGCTGCTATCAAATTTTCATGGCTTTGCTGGTATCCTAACTGTCTTTTATAGTCATAGAAAATCATAGCTCTAGAGGCAGTCCGCGGAATTCTCATTTTAACTGAATTAAAAATGCACTTAACTTACAAAATTAACTACGTTTCACAAGGAAATCGGAACGTTTGACAATTGTGGGTAACAAATGGCAACTAATGCGACATTCAATTGTTGCAATTGTTTCTAGCCAGTTGAGCTTGCATGGCATGCTACTAACTACTAACCAGAGCATCCCTCCCGGGGTGCTACTAGAACTCCCATTAGAACTACCGGAACTTAAAAAAATGCTTTTTAGGACTTCGTCGTTTTGTAAATCTACTAACATAAAAATGGGCCTAACTTTTTTACTTTGGGTCCTAGAATTTTTTTTATAAAAGTTAACGATAGAACTCTCCGGGGTGCTACTAGAACTTCCATTAGAACTATCCAAACTTTTAAAAAATTGCTTCTAGGACTTCGTCGTTTCTTTAAGTACTAAAAAATGGGCGTAACTTTTTTACTTCGGGTCCTATCAAGAAATGTTATTTAAGTTAACGATAGAACTCGCCGGGGTGCTACTAGAACTCCCATTAGAACTACCGGAACTGAAAAGAATTAAAAAGATATATTTTTTCGGTATAAAAAAAATTTTTTAAGTGTTTTTTTTTTGTTAGAGTTCTAGTAACACCCCGGCAAGTTCTATCGAAAAGTATTATGACATTTTTGAATAAGTATGACTGAAAAGGAGTTATAGTGGTATTTGTCCGACGAAAAAGTGAAGTTGGCACCCCAAATTTTCGATTGACATTTTTTTTCTCTTACATACATAGAACTATCTTTAAAATAGCAAGGAACTCTAGAACTTTTTGGGGTACAACGGGAACTCTTAAAAAACTAACATTTTTTGAACTTGTGTTGCTAACTTCACAGAGGTGAAGGTTATTCATAAGTTTAAACATCTCATAACGTATGTGGAAAAAGATTTCGATATGCTCTTTTATTCAATTAAAGGAAATGGAAGACAATTTTTACTATAGAAATTAGTTTTCATCTTTTTATAAATAATTAATCAGTTTCTTAATGACAACGTCTTAACAGATTTTTGAAATGTATTTTAATATGTATAATACAACTGAAGAAGACACTAAGATGTCGAAATATATTGCTCAACTTTTTACTTTAACCTTTGTTTGATATCAAGAAAGGATCAACTTCACTAGCTGCAATCTCCTTGGGAATCCATTAACATTTAAGTTCATATTTCATTATGTAGGAGCTCTATTTTACGTGTTTTCGTATTCGTTTGAATACTACTTATTCGTATACTGTCGAGATTCCTGTACGCCATACCTGCTGATTAAATCGGAGTTGGATGCACGGTTCAAATATTGATCAAACTCTCTGGAATGTGACTTCTGATCGTATTCTACAATATCTGTGCGGAATACTACATTTCAAGTAGACGTGGAAAGGTCTTTGACGAAAGGCTGCTCATCAACTTAGCAAAATTATGGCATAAAATAGCCGCCAAATGTGATCTGATATAGTATTTGGAAATTTATAATTTGGCAAAATGGTTTAGGGTCGATATTACGTTTCAAATAACGATACTTGATTTCATTAGTTATTTACGCTGTAAAATGTGTTACTTGCAATTTTGAGGATACGATGTGCTCCTTCCCAAGATTATCCAATAAATTTACATTCAAAAACAATTTTAATGTTTATTTCACGACATTTGAATTTCTAATACCTTTATCATTAGTTTTAATACTAGCATAATTTAATAGTAGTTTATTTCATACTGATGTCAAAAATGAAATTTTTCGGATTAATTATGGTACAAAAAATTGAACCTTAAAATCCTAGTACTTTAAAGTAAAATTTTAAAGTTCAAGTACTTTAAAACTTATTTATTGTACAAAAAATGGACCATTAAAGTCCTAGTACTTTAAAGTAAAATTTTAAAGTTCAAGTACTTTAAAATTATACGTCAGTTGTTGACATGAAATTTGAAATGATTTACAACTTTTTATTTAAAATTCATTAAACTTGCAGTATGAAATAAACCTTTGTATTCACCACAAACGAAAAGTGTTTATAAAGGTCCTCGCAAGTAATTCCGTCCTCGGCTGACGCCTCGGACGTAAACAACTTTCTCGTCTTTAAAACGCCACTTTTCGTTCTAGATAAATAAACTTCATTACGAACCTTATGTTTATAAGGATTTCAATTATTTATACAGGGTGATTTATAACATACGGATGAGATTTTTAGAGTAGATAGATAGCACTAAAGTAAATATTCTTTATTAACAAACATTTGATGAAAAACCAATAATAAAAAAGTTACAGTGGTTTAAAGGTCTAAAAACGTTTCCCACTGATTGAGTACTGCTGAAATTAAATAGTTTTCCAGAGATTTTTTCCAAAGAAACAAGATTTCTTTGTGTCTTTCGAAACGATATAATTTCAAACATAGAGAAACGACAGAGTGCTCACTCCAATGCTAAATTCGAAAACTAATTTCTATTTCAATGTCATTGTTAATTTGTTATAATTACTTATTATTGTCTTATAATTAAAATAAGGAAGAATTTGAATTTTTTATCGTTTAATACGAAAAATAGTATGTTTTACAACTTATTTGAAAACTTCGTGTACGGTGTACATAATTTTAATTTTAAATTATGTATTTACTTATTTTCAATTTTAAATGCAAACATTTCTTTTTTTACGTTAAGCAGGTTTTCTAAAAATTACATACATTTATCAACGATAAAAAATCATGAAAAGGAAATAGAACAATATCTACATAAGTATAAAAAACTCACCAAAATTACAAAACATTTTCAAACTACTTACCAGTATGTTTGTTGGGAAAGCTGCCTCTGCTTCCGTACGATTTTGCAGCCACTGACAAAACTGTTGCCGCAACGGATAATCGTTGGGTGTAAGTCCTTGTACCTTTTGGAAACGAAAAGGGTACAAACCGTTCATCTTCAATGTGCGCCAAACAAAGTTCTGGGAAACATTAGCTTCCTGGGCAATTTGGCGTGTACTAGTTGTCGATTCAGCTTCTGCCCTTTCCAATACTTCTTGTTCAACATCAACCGCTTGTCGATTTTCTCTTCCTTCTCTGGTTGTAAATTCCCAGTCTCTCTTCCCCGTTGAATAACCCGGAGAAATGTATTTTCGGAAAGGGTGGGTTTATTTGGATTTTTTTCTAAATACCTACGCTTTGCTCCTGCAGCACTTTCATCGGTAGCTCCATAAACTATTATCATGTCCATGTATTCATCGTTAGTATAATTCACCATTTTATCTGAACCAATAACTTCATAACAACCACTAATAACCAATATTAAATTTGATGTGTTCACATTTACTGAAATATCAATTTTAAACTTTCCTAAATTTCAATGGTAACTTGCCTATTATTTTTTTATTATTCAGCAGCTCTCAATAGTTGCTACAGAAATTTTGGACATTAAAAGAAAAAATTAAGAAGCCGTAATTTCTATTTAAATTTATTTTAAATCATTTTTTTACCTAAATGTGGTACAGTTAACTCAAATATAACCAATTTAAATTTAAAACGTAAATTATCCACATAATTTCCCAACAACTACTTCTTATTTAACTAAGCTTTAACTCGTAACTTTTTAGTTATTGAGATTTTCAAAAAATTTTATTAATAAAAAATTTTTACTATTGTCCCCCTATCTACGCTAAAAATTTCCGTACGTTATAAATAATCCTGTACTAAATATTACATTTTATGCGCAATACATTTACTTTATTTTATCTTTTTATTTATGATTGATGCAACTACTCTGTTCTAATGTGTCGAATCTTTCATATGAAAAAGGTTGTATTTTTTAAAAGTCGGTATAGTAGTTTATGGCTAACGAGAATTTTTAAGGAAAAAAAAGTGTAAAATAATTTATTTTAGAAAACGTTGAAGTATTATACACGTTTTACCATGTTTTAAATTGTTTCGTAATATATAGAAGAAGACATTTAATTCCTAAGATTATACTGTGACTTTAAATAGGTTAAAAGAACCAGTATCTTGTGTTGTTGAAATTTGACACTATTTATGAAAATTTATATCAGAATATTTTTCGACACATGGAAAGGGCATAATGGGCGCACGAGGTAGTTAGAGTAAGAATGCAGAAACGCCCTTAGGCGCAGCTCGTTTTAATGAGGTGCAACTCGGACGCAATTTACACTTCTGTATGAAGTAATTTAAGCCATTCACGGGCTTTCACGCAAATAGTGCAAAACGGAAGCGGCAGCGACGAGCGGTTCGGTCTAATACCGCGCAGTCAAAAATTACATAACCTAAGCGCCACTTTACAGCTTTCAGACACTGTTATTGCGAATAGCTGAAGGGGGTAAGTGAGTGACGGGATTACGAAGAGGAGAGACAATTCAATAGTGCAGAGGATGCAGCTCTTATCCGTTTCTTTTCGGCTTACATTCGCCTAAGGCCGCTTAGCAGAAGCTCTGCGCGTCTCTTGTCTTCAATTACTTACGTTTCTGTCTCGCGGATATATTTTTTTATCAGGGCTGGGCCGCCGTTTTATAACTTTTTTATTTCGTTATATCCAATTCTCTATATTGGATTTCCCGTTCGGCGGGCGCTCGCTCGGGAGACATTGTATAATTCGCGACAGTAAAACAATTTTTACGCTTGTAAGTCTCGGGGGCGGCGTGTCATTAGGTCATCGGGGGGAGACACTCCAACCACATTCCATTAAGCAACGTCGGCTGCAATTCCTGGCGAATATTGATGAAGCTCCTCGCGGCCGGACGCGCGCCTTGAATGTCAATTCGTTGACAAGATCGCATTTGCTCTCTTTCGCCTGTCGGCTAATTCCTGTCGGGGAACATCTGCCTCCCCGGTACATTCTAATTTCTTTCTGCCGCCGAGCATGACGCACACCAGGACGAGTTAATTGCCTTAAGCGGGGAAATTAAAATTTATAAGGCCTTGATCCGATGTGCAGGCGCCGTCTCACCTCCAATTTGCGAACTCGTACGTATCGCATCTGGATCTGTTCTCAGTGTGATTAGCTCTGACTTAAGCAGATCGGCCGGTGTGTATCTTAATGTCTCTCTGCAGAGTACGCTTCTAGACAGCGCGCCTCACGGGCGACGGATGGGGGGAAGTCCTGGAGACAGGGTTGCTGTGAATATTCACGGCGAACAGCTGCGGACCAGAGGACAGTTGTTCCTATGCAAAGCGACTTTTGTCGCTGAGCCCATCATCCACACGAAGTATATTGATTCAGAAATGGAAAATTTGAAAGTAGACAGATAGAAAAAATGAATCGGCTTTAGTACGTGAAATATGAAGACTTCGACCCACAAGTAAATTCCAAAAAGCACGATAGAAAACTTAAACGTTGGTGAAATTGCAAAATTACAAAAGATTAACAACTGAATAAGCAAAAAAGGTGTAATAATTATTACTAACACTGAAAATAGAAGAATAGTCAGCTGAAGAATACTGGGCTAAATATCCCTCAACATTATGGCGTTACGACATGAAAAAATCCTGCTGAATTTGGTGAGTAGAGCAGAGCCACAATCGAGGGTACCAAGAAGCTATACCAGGAGAAATTACATGGGACAAAATCGATATAACTAAAACAAGAATGAAAAGGGAGCTAAAGAGGAGTAAATTTCTTAATAACTAATAAAAGAAGTGGGGAAATACACACTTCAAGGCAGTTCCACATCGTATAATGCCGGGTGGAGAATAAAAATTATCCGTCCTTTATATTTACTACCGAAGGACCAAAAACAATACAACTGAAACTTCAGCATATTATTATAGAGCACAACTGAACAACTTCAAGTCAGTTCTTAAAAATATTATTTTTGAACAAGCTTTATTAACATAAACAAGAATTGTTTCTTTAAAGTAATTAAAATGATGTATTGGACATCCATTTTGTACAGATATACTTCTTAGTCTAGGTTTAGAGTGCAACATCGCATTTCTTATTTATTCTAGAAAATTTCTGACCAGCAATCCTATCCTGAAGCTCATATAGGTTTCCAAACGTGTTTCTTCTATTAATATAACCTTTTTGCTGTTCAAGATGGACATGCTATAGGTTACTTGTGGAGTTGTAGATTAAGGAAACCGATGTGGACAACAATAACACGTATTGGTCTTTGAGAACACTAAGAAAACAAACATACATATATGCAGCAATGGTACAGTTATACATAGAGTACGCAAATACAACAAAAAGTAAAATGTCTAAGTCAGAAAATGCGTGCGTGAACGTAGGCGAACGAAGGCCGGAGTCTCTGGCTTAAAGAATGTTTAACCGAGTCAATGAACTGTGACTGACCGAGTTCCTTCAGAATATCCAAAGTAATCAGAATGTATAAGCAATGGTTGTTGGAGCCTCCTCCTCCTATTATAAACCCTTGTTTACGGAAAAAATGCTGTTGTTTTATTATCTCTGGCTACTGAAGGAATGCCTCGTATTATTCAAGTTTACAGTAACCTATTTTCCACCGAATAGAAGTTTGAGGTTTGGAATTGGGGATTATTGCTTGCTTCCTGGCCAGTTGCGTTCATCTTTTACAGGACTCCTTGACCAGCGAGTGCGGGCCGAATCTGATACATTGACTTTATTGTTTTGAAGGGGGTTTCTGAAGCTGTGTGCCTTTAGACTCGGATTATGCCTTGATAATCGCGTTATCAAGCAAGGTTTATTACCTGATGTCTTTGTTACCCAGAAAGGGTTTAACGTACGCCCGCCGAGCTATCTTCTGAACAGCGTATTTCGAATGGCTGCTCTGTTTTAAATTGCAGAGGCAAGGTGCACGAGCTAGCACATAATTTAGATCTTGACATTTTTGACAATGTACATCGCGTCGCGGTTTTGCTTGGACACCCACTAATAATGCGCACATCTGTAGCACGGATGTCCATCTCATCGATTTGAGACTGGAAAATTTAGTATATAGTTATTACATATATGAAATGTAACTTAAAAATAATATAACACTAGCTATTATGAAGATAAAAAGAAGAATAAATATAAAAATTGTAGAAGAAAAATTTTTGAACATACATTATATAAGAAATACAAATAATTCAGACATTGAATCATACGAAATGTTAAAAATGGGACAAACACAACAATTTTAGCTTAAAGTTCAGATATGAGAGCTGAAAGAAATTTACAAAGAAATTCTAGTTACCTCGGTTTGAAACAAAAAACTAACTAGTAATTCTTTTTTGACTTTGACAATAACTCCAACATAAAAAATTAATGTACAATCATCAGCTTTTGTTCTAAGCCCAGGTATCTATCCTTACTCCTTGAACTTTAAGAATTTTTTTCAATTGTTTTTAATGTAACCTACTAAAAATTTTATGCCGTTGGAAACAAATTAAACTTGCTACCGAAATAAATAAAACAATATGTAGGTTATCATTTTAAGAAAATATTGATGAAGTACTTAACTTAAAATAAATGATATAAAAATTTGGAAATGGCTGTATTTTGAATCGTTTGAGATTTTCTCGCGAAAACGAACATTAACGGAATTACCGAATAAAGATATAAAGCAGACCATGATTGGATGCAAAAGGTGCAGAATAGGGACAAATGGACATTTCTTCGGGAAGACTACATTCACTAACTGATAAAAATAGATAAACTACACCTGATCCAGCAAAGGAACTATATTGTACGTAATAACATATACTAATGATGTCAAGAATGAAAAATTCTCAGGATCTTTGGGTTTGCAAAATATTGAGGATCGGTATAACGCATACCTAACCTAGAACTTCGTACTTACACATTTTTTATTTAAATTTTACCTTGCACCAAATACAGATGCCTATAAGGACGTATCAGATGGGAACCATAATAGAAATACAAATATGTTATTATTTCCAGAATTGAAAGTTTTAGCAATATGCAAATTTGAATTCTTAAAAGAGCTACTGAATTTCTTATTTCGTAATAGCTATTTATGTATCAAGGGCATTACAAAGATGCCTAAGCCCGTTCG